>CAVLJG010000004.1:48349608-48918831 GCA_963669975.1 Acanthoscelides obtectus
CGAATTTTCACGATTTTATTCAATATTTCAATAGAAATCACTAATATCAAAAGACCTTTGACAGCTTCTGTCAAATTGCATTTCGATAAGGTATTTTCCCATTGGTCCACAATCTTAATGCTGGTGAAATTGGGCCTTAGGCCCGTATCGTCAGTCGTCCCTACAATTGTAGGGCGCCTTTATGGCCTGCTTGATTGTCATAGTTTTCTACTTCTCCGTGTCAGAACTCTATTTTGAGGTTATGTCACAAACATCTATTTGCATCAAATTGTGCTTGCTTTTGAGTTATATCATGTTTTATCAGCCTGAAATTTCATACAATTTAAAAAGAAGACATATCTTCACAATAGGAGAGCGCTGACGCTGACACGGGACAAGTGTAATCTAGAAATTTTTGAAGGAGAGAAAGCAGTATGACAATCAAGGAGGCCATAAACGCGCCCTACAATTGTAGAGACGACCGACGATACGGGCCTTAGTCTCCCTAACACCATTTTCAACTATTACTGTTTTTTAAGTGAAAACATATATAGAGGTAAAACTGTTGGTTGTTTAGTGAATAGTGTTGTTTTTTCACGAAAATTGTAGAAAAATTTGAAGATGTGTTCAATAAAAATAAATCTGGTCGTGCTTAAAAAACAAAGCTGCATTGAAAACTCACATACATAGATATTTAGAAATAAAATAATCAATGTAAAGGGTTGAAATCCATAGGCCTATGTAATTAGTAGCACGTCAGCGCAAACAAACCAAGCAGGCATTCACGCCATTCCTCGATATGCAACTGTAAGGATATCTGTTTTAGTTGTCTTGCCCACAAAGGTAAAATGCGGAGAATGAATGTCGCTAGCTTTTGCGAGTAATGTATCCATACCTACTAAATAGCAGTTGATAGCATAACATTCCCAGTCGGTAAGATTGTCTGTAGGATAAATACAGTATGAATGGATTCTTGCACCTAGGGGTCAAATACTGCCTGTAAGGAGGCTCTCATTCCTCAGTTCCACTGATAGCCCAAGTAAAGAACATTTCTCCCACAGCAGAACTCTTCACTGTTTGGTAGTGCTACCGGGATGTTTTTGGCGGAGCGTGTTACAAAGAAAACTGCCGCCAAGTGAGGACAAAATTATTACGAGGTGGTCATTACGTTTGACGACAATGGCCGATAGCTTATCATTTATTTATTAGAACAAGCCAATTAAAGTTGGTTGGCCATGGGCGTGGTGCAAGTAATTTAGTTGATTAACTGCTAGATGTTCTTGTTTAACCTAATGTTTAAACTAAGGGGACTCGACCTACTTGTACACTAATAAATTTTCCATTTAACATTAGTTCTCTCATTCAGGTCTATCTTGATTGAATATTTTATATCCTTTATATTATATATATTCTTTATAATATAAAGGATATAAGATATATTATATTATTAATTGAATGTATCTTTTATTACTCTGCAATGCTGCGGAATGCATTGATAATGTTCCTGGAATACCATTGATATTTGTAAGCATTTCTACGTAATAAGCTTATTATATGTTTCTGACAATCTCATATAATTACTGGGCTCCCGTCAGTTGAGATGAGCTTAAAAGCACTGAAGGTTTTTATTATCCTTTCACGACTCTTCCAGGTGTATTAAATCTGTGATATTTTCCCAAAATAGTAGTAATGTGATGGAGAGATGCACCCAAGGTATATCTAAGATCACTGATTGAGCCAGCCACTATGATAAACTATGTTTGAATGTGGGACAATAATAATAATTATAATAATAATAATGATGATGATGATGATGATAATAATAATAAGTGGCCACAGACAGAACTGAAAGATATTCAAATACAGATGAATGTATTAATGACTAGACACACGGTTCACCATCCAAAATCGGCAGTAGAACGAACACCACTTAAAAGAAAGGACGGCAGTAGAGGACGGACATAACGAACATGCACAATAAAACCATACTGCAATTAAGGCAATATTTCTATCAGAGGCAGCTTCAGGCGGACTACTACACAACAATCGCACAAATAGACAAATACACACCGCTAGAACTTAGTGATAGCAACAAACATGAAGAAAAGACGATCAAGGAAGCTCTACATAGAAGGTATCCCGATGAAGTTAACCAAGACTTTGTAGACAAGCGAGCGTCTTACAACGGGCTAGCCCATGGTGACTTGTACCTAGAAACGGATGGCTTCATGCTTGCTATCCAAGATCAAGTCATAAAGACCAACTATAGAAAATACACCCCAAAAGAGAATTTACAATCAGATGTATGCAGGAGATGTAAACAAGCTCGTGAAACCATACACCATATAATAGGAATCTGTCAAACTATAGCACAAACATAAAACGAACGAAGACATGACGAAGCTGGTAAAATTATCCACTAAGAGCTTGCTATCCAGTACGGCCTAATTGGAGAAAAAAGAAGGTACTACCAATATCAACTTAAAACCATCATAGAGAACACAAAATACGAAATATACTGGGACAGAAGCATTCTCACAGACAACAGCCTAGCTCATAATGAACCAGATATCACCATATGGAAGAAAAAGGAAGGGGAGGTCGTGCTCATTGACACAGCGGTGACTAATGATACAAGCTTGGGGAAAACCTTTGCAGAGAAGATCAATAAATATATCGAGCTTACCTATGAATTCAAAGACCTATGGAGAGTGGACAGAGCTAGAATCATCCCGATAGTCATATCCAATATGGGAACTATACCACGAAACCTATTTAAATCTCTGGAAGAGCTAGACCAGGAACCGCATATCTACCAACAGATGTAGAAAGTAGTAATACTGAGCTCATGCCAAACAACATGTAGATTTCTGTACCCAGAATAAATATCACCTTCCAGAAATGGTACCATCACTCTGGTTAAGACGATATCCGCTTAATATCCTCCAACCAAAGTATATCAGCATAAAGAAGCTGTGGAAAAGTGAAAATAATAATAATAATTATAATAATAATAGTAACAGTAATAATAATAGCATTTATTACCTAACAGAAATGATCCATTCACAAGGCAATATTACCATACATAGTTAACTAAGGACATGCTTCACTAAGAATACTTTTAAGATTTCCAAAAGTACAATTAAACATACCTCAACAATTTCAAATTTGATTAAAGCTTCATTACTCTAACTAGTGACTTTAATTGCAAGTTCGTATTTCCACGCATACAGAAGAATAGCTGATCCTGTCGAGAACTAAATCTAGGAACATAAAAGCATAATTGGGATCACAGTTCAGCCGAATCTATTGAGTGGATCAGGAGCTTATACAGAAAAATAATTGAACTACTATTCCATCGGTTCTTCAGTGTGGCTAATCTAGATCTAGTTAAAAGAACTCGGTAGTCAGATCCACGATCTGGATAAAATCCATCAGCTTGAACTAGGTACATCAAAAACTTTTTCCGGTCATAATTAATCCTGTTTATATATCATTGGTAGTAAGGACAAACGATTGATGCATATTCCAGTTCTGATCTTACATAGGCAAAGTATTAAGCTCCCAAGGCATCAATATCAAATATAAACTTATAATTTCTGACTATAAAACCAAAAGAACCTGCATCAGAAATAATTTGAGTAGGTAAAGCATCGCAATCCAAATCGTGGCAGCTTGGACGCAATATTTAAAACGGCTGCAAAGTTGAACAACTGTTAATTAACATATCTTCATAGCTACTCGACGAATTCTAATTTTTTAAAGCTCTTCACTTTATACTACGTTATACTTTATCAATTTCTGGTAGAGGTAAAGCCAATTTGAAATAGTTGAGTTGCTTTCATCAATCTCAGAAGCAGTTCTCGCTAATGTCAGCACAAAATCGAACTGAACATTCCAAATCCTTCTGAGGTGAAAATGCCGACAATAAGACTAGGCACTAGAGTATCGTTACGTGTGCATTGATATAAGCTTTGAATCCCATTTCTGGAGGTTAAAATTCATAGGAAAAGAGGCTACGTAAAAAGTTGCGCAAAGAATCGTGATCATGCGAACATCGCATTTAAAAATGGCGGTCAAATCGCAAAATATTTCTTTGAGCGTACCCTCGTCACCGGAAGACCGAGATTAATTTTTCAAATCTCATTTTTCTTATGAGTGCGGGTCGGATTACGTGATCGATTTTTGTGAATGCTTCTTTATGAGGTCTATCAACTACCGCAATAAAATTGAACGCACGTAACAATACACACGTAACCATACTTGGAGGGCTTAGTTCGATTTTGTGGTAACAGTAGCGAAAACTGATTTAAGGATTAGTAAATACAATACTTTAACTAAATGATAAGAATTAAAGACCTTAGAATATCTCAATAATTATCGGAGTAATCAAAAAATGTAAGATCACAAAATATGTCTGCCTTTAAATAAATGGCGACACGTAGATTGACTCTATACTTCCCACGCCTTCGGAACAACTTATAGTACAATTTTTTTATGTAGTGCATTGACATGGAAAAGACTTAGGTCTTTTCAGAACCAGTAACGCACAGCTTGGGTTTTTCATGAAACAAAATTTCCTCAGATTCCAGTAATCTGTACACGGGAGCCTTATTGCTTTGAAGCTTCTGTGCAAAACTGCTCGCCAACAATGTTTGGTAGCTGATTATAGTAGCTATTGATACATACTTATATACTAAACTATTTAGGGTGTTTCACAACTTATCCGACAAATTTTAACCACATATGCACTGTTACAAAAGAAGCTGATTTCTCAAAAAAAAATGTAATAAAAGTCCTACAGAAATCGAGATAATAAAATAATACGGTTTAACAGTTCGCTTACTTATAAAAGCTGTTCAAAATTGTTTTCATTGGCTGCAATGCAAGCTTCGGCGCGTCTAATCTGATTTCGGCACCATGATTCAAATACACCTCCTCCGTGCTGTGCCTGAAGGCTCAAATTATCGGCAGCCACTGTGATGCGGTCACGCAATTCTTCAATATTCTGAACTGGAGTACGGCATATCTCGTTTTTCAAGTATCCCCATACAAAGAAGCCCAGAGGATTTAGATCGGGAGACTGTGGAGGTCCACCCCTTCCGATCCACCGTATCTGGTATACCTGATTCAAAAAATCACGAACTTCTAAACAAAACCTTATGTACATGTTCTTATCAGTATGAAAAAACAAAAAAATTCCTGGTATTTTGTTTCCGTCAGTTATTTGGTACAACATTTGCTACAATAAACTATTAATGCGTGTTTTAATAACACGACGATAAACGCAAAATATAGATATTTATTTTTCAATTTATTATTGAAACTCAGGTTTATAACTTAATTTCTGTAGGACTTACATTTTGAGAAATCAACTTCTTTCGTACAGGTGCTATGTAGTTAAAAATCGGAGCAACAAGGAATTCTCTACATAGCAGACGCAGTTGGTCCAGTCAAAAAAGAATTTCTTATGATGATCATAAAAAAAGATTTCCCCTACTTGGAGATATACCTAAGCCTTGTCAGCTTCATGTGCCACATGCAAGTTGCGCTCATGGAGCGTGGCGATGGCGGTCGATAAAGGCCAGGTGAGTCGGAGAAAGGACCGGGAGCGGAGGCACGTTGCCGGGGGTTGGGAAGGGAACAAGAGGAGGGGGATAGCCAGGGGAGGTTTGGGGCAAGGTGGCTGGAAGGGGGGCCAGGGAGTAGATGGACAGCCACACTCGCTCTCTGTTCAGCCTCGAACGACAGCCTTGCTGCCAAGACCCGCGCGATGATGACACTGAGCAAACAGGGGCGTGTGATGGGCACGAACCAACGAAAATAGGTGGTAGTTTATCCTTACTATTCGCTTTTAATAGTCCAGTGGGTTAGTTTTCGTTGTCTTCTGTAATTGTCACTGACAGCAGAATGGAAGCACTGGTTTTAGATATGTTAGTGAAAACATGAATTTGTCCATTACTTAAAGGTGCAAGACTACTAAGGCGAAGCAAACGTTTGACGCGTGATACGTCTCCAGAGCAACGAGACCCAACAGCCAATGTGTTACGCGACTCTGGTTCGCGTCACTTTTCCTCAGTGAATGAAACAAATGGTTCTTTCTCTCACTATTCGGTGTTGAATGACCACTGTAACTGTAAATACTGATGGAGTATCGAAATAAGTCAGCACAAAGTCTATTACCAGAATCGACCAATACGAAAGTGAAAAAGGCAAAGCTGTCTATTGGAATTGAATGGCAGCTCGCATAGCCAGCCGGGTAAACACTGGGGCCGCTAGATGTCGCCATATGGACTTTTTGAAAGAATCATCAACTCTCTCAATCGCTTGTTTGTTCGCCATATGGACTTTTTGAAGGAATCATCAACTCTCTCAATCGCTTTTTGTTCCATCATTCAAATATCTGGGTCCAAGTTTTACGGTGAATGGCAAGGGCAACCAGGACATTTCAAATAAAATAGCACAGGGTAAAAGAGCAATTAGACAACTAAATTCTATTCTATGGAGTGACAAATGAAACAAAGAAATTGATATTCAAAGCTATAGTAAAAAGTATCTGTACATACGAGTATGGCTCAGAAGTATGGGGGATGACGAAAAGAAATAAAGAGAGGTTGATGTCCAGGAAATGGATTACTGGAGAAGAAGTGGCAGAATTTCCAGACTAGAACATGTTAGGAACGAAAGAATTAGATAAATTATGGGAGTAGACCACAACATTTTAGAAACAAATTAAACAAAAAGATTACTTTGGTATGGTTACCTTCAACGTATGGATAACACAAAATGGCCAAATAAAGTCTATGAGTGGGTACCACGAGAGCGTCGCAAACGTGGTAGACCTCCAAGAAGTTGCATGCAAGATATTGAAGAGTACATGACATCCAGATGACTCCAAGAGGGATGGACCGAAAGATGTGGCATTGTCGTTTCCCGCTTCTCAAATACCACATCTTTCGGTCCATATATATGGAGAATTCAAACGTGGACGGGTGAGTCTTAGCGACGATCCCAGGGTGGGTGCACCAAAAACGGCAGTCACCCAGAAAAACGTCGATGCTGTGCGCAAACTCATCATTGAAGATAGACATGTGACATATCGCGAGATTGTGGCGTCTTTAAAGATCTCAAAGACCTCAATTCAAAAAATTTTACATGAATTAGGAGTAAGAAAATTAGTTTCTCGTTGGATACATCACCTGTTGACTGAAGAGCAGAAAGCAGCCAGGGTTAATTGGTGTCAAAAAACGCTTGACCGTTTCAAATCCGGAAACTCAAAAAATGTGTACAGCATTGGTAGTGGTGATGAATCGTGGATTTACTGTTATGAACCAGAAAATAAACGACAGTCGGCTGTTTGGGTGTTCCAGGGTGCAGAAAAGCCAACAAAAGTCATCCGTTCTCGAAGTGTTTCGAAAAGGATGGTCGCGACATTTGTGTCAAAAGCGGGTCATATTGCAGCAATTCCTCTTAATGAGCAAAGAACTGCGGATTGGTGTACCATCACTTGTTTGCCAAAAGTGATTACCGAGCTTCGAAAAATCAACCCCTAAGGAAGAATCATCCCCGACCAAGACAATGCAAGATCGTACACAGCCCAAAAAACAATACAGTATTTAATGGAAGAAAACGTGGAATTATTGGACCATCCTCCATATAGTCCCGATCTAAGTCCTAACGATTTCTTTACTTTCCCGAGAATTAAAAACAGACTGCGTGGTCAAAGGTCAGCAGAAGAACCAGTTGACGTATTCAAGAATGCCGTTTTGGATCTGCCAGCAAACGAGTGTAATAAGTGCTTCGGAAATTGGTTCGGGCGCATGCAGATGTGTATTTATCTTCGTGGAGAATACTTCGAAAAACAATAGTCATTTGAAACTACCTACCGTGTTGTTTTATTTCCATATGCAAAACTTAAAAGATATCCCTCGTACTACGCATTAGTTAGATGGAACAGTATTTTTCATACATTAGCCGCTGAAACAGAAATATGATGCATTTAGTTTTTCTAATACCACTACATGGAAAAGTGCCGCTGCAAAGAAGACATGGGAGGAAGTATTCTATTTGATGCTATTTTTTTACTTCACTATTATAATCTATATTTATCAACAAACTTTCATCATAATGCTTGAAATTCAGTTTAACTGTAGCCAGATTGCTTGAATTTTCTGATGTTATCCTGCATGATTACAACATGCAGCTGCTTATAAAAAATAGTTATTTGACGAATTGTCCGTACTTGAAATATCCATTGCCGAGGACTAAAACGGAGAATGTGGCATTTACGCTTTTGTAACAATAGGTTGGAGGGATTCAGCCTACTTTCCCAAACAATACGGCTAATCTAATATAATGAAATGAAATGTTCGCCAGATGCAAATTAATGAATTTTCGAGTAAAACGTTTGACTTTTCTCCATTTCTCGTATCCCGCTTCTCAGTGAAACTTTTCCAGCAATGGCTGGAGTCAGAGCCAGAGTCGCATTGTTTCCAGGTAGCTATGGAATTAACTCCACTTTGAAATTCTTCGTGTTTATTTTGAGGGAATTTGTTTTATTGCCCAAACAAAGCTTCGGGAATACGACGTCTTTATGGTTACCTCTGAATTTACTGTTTTCAATATATCTGTCCTGTTGGTCTTTGTTACATTGCTCGAGAGAGTTGCCGAACAGTTCCTTTGAACTTTCTTACTATTTTCTTTTATTATTCATACGTATAGTATTGTAGCGTAGCGCAATGGCGTTCACAGAATATGTGTATAGGCGGTTGAATAAATTGCTTGTTAGACTGAAACCAGATGGAATAATCTCTTAAACTATAACAACAAAAGTCCACTTAAAATAAATTCTAAACTTCCAACCGCTGTAAAAAAGAAACTATCACATCATTTAAATATTAGCTTGTCATGGGCGTTTGATTTGTGTTGACCCATGTTGATCTTCTATATAATACATAGTGGTACCAGAACATAGAACTGCGATGTCGACAGTCCGAGAATTATTTTCTAAAAGTGACTGAAAACACCGGCCCTACATTATCCAATTCGTGAGTGTGCAATAACGACTAGCAGCTGCTTAACGGATGGGTTTGCGCAGAGTAAAACTTCACTTAGGGAAGTTAAGATATTAGCATGGTACCATTAGTTAGTATGTTCGTTTATTTCGTATAGAAAGGTGATGTAACCATCAAAGACCGTGAGAAAGGAACATATTATTATGTTTCTCGGGCGTAATAAGCGTACCAGGGTGACCTAGCCTATGAGAGTATGAGAGCAAACACATTTTTTTTTTTCGAATTCAGATACGCACATCCTCTAATTCTTTTCCATTTGACTTTAACAACTAAAAAAATAAATATTATTGCCATCGGGGAACGATAACCAGTGTCCAATTACGGTTAAACTTCGAATGTGAAAGTTAATAGGCAAACCATGTATGGATTTCAAAACCGTATTTAGCTCGTCGCTTTTATTCTTCGGTGTTTCTTCTTGTATGGCTAATTTCTTGTCCATCCCAGCTAAATGACCATGTCGACCTGGCTCTCTCTGCCGCTGCTAGAGCATCCTATCCCTATTTATTTTCATCAATTGAAGGGCATCGGCATGCGCAATATCAAACAGATTGTTCAAGTTCGTAACAAACACTTCTCGTGTTTTGCTAGCATTTTTTTGCAAATCTCTCCAAACTTGGTATAAGGTAACTAGTTTCTTAACACAGTTAGGTAGAGATTTAATCGGTATACGTGCCTTTTCCGAGTAAATAATCGAATGGTAAGGTTGACGCTCTCATTGACACTTAATTTAACTTCCCGGATATTATAGAACAAAACTGCTAGTACTTGTCCATTAGAGAGAAGTTTTAAACCGGTAATTTGATGCTTTACCACTTCTATTAAAAATATTCCCGTTTTAGAACTGTGTAATTCCTTCGAAATGTTGACCGAATGAATACAGTGCGTTTGCCAATAGAACAAATTGTTCAAGCAAAAATAGAGGGTATGCGTTTGAAAAAAAGAACTTTCTTTTATTTGGGACACCGGGTTACTGTTCAAACGGCTTGATGGACTTTGACGCATGAGGTATTGTTAAATACGTCTGAGCTGCGGGTGTGCATTAAATTTTATAAATTCATAATACACTAGAATTTTATACAATAAAAATGATGGATTTTAAACGCAAAAGTTAACTTTGAAAATTTTCTTTCACGCGCTACAACCCAGATGACTCGATCGATATTGCCATTAGAGGCGTCCATAGGTTCTTCATGATAGCGCAATAAAAATTATAAAATGTCGTGACCTTTTGAAGTAAGTTATTTTCGAAATATGCGTCAGCCCCTACTATTCATTATATTTTGCAGGTATTATCTCTCTCTATTTCCTTACTGTGGACAGAGGGTGTATAAACGGCACATATCCATTAGTTTATGTACCCCCTATTAAATCTGTTTTGAAAAGCCACGGAATGAAATTAGAATCAGGGAGGCATACTCACTGGCGATTAATATTCGTAAATCCAATGGGGAGAGATAAACAGGGTTCGATCGGATTTTCCATGTCGTTTCCATGATCTTTATGAGACTGGTTTCTCCATTATATAGGGTGTCAAAATATTCCGTGGACATAGAAGTACCAAATATTTTTAGACCCTACACAAGTCGATTGACAAAGTTTCCATTTAACAACACTTTTTTCAGATATTTTAAAAACCGATAGTCCGATTTGAATGAAATTTGAAGCACGTATGTCTTGCTAAGTATTCTAATATTTGACTTTCACAAAAAACTCTAAATGGTTCGAGAAGGGTGCAAACTACCCCCATTCCTACATAAATTATAGCAGAATTTTTTTGTTACTTTCCCGACGTTTTTATCTCTGATTCCAAAAGTCTATAATATGTCAGATATTGATATTGCGTCAAATCTTATACATTTAACAAAAAACTAATATTTTCATAGTTGATGACTGCCTCATTTAAAAAAAAATCAATATGGCGTCTATAAGAAAAAAGTTGGTGATTAAAGAAAAGAGACTAATATCATATTGATATTGAGCCACCTTTTAGAGCAGAAAAAGTGGGAATGTTAATGTCCCACCACAAACAAAATCAGGAAATAGTGAAAAGATTTTGGGAAAATATCTCCTGAAGTACTTTGAATTACAAAACTTTGTAAATGCAATTTTCTTAGTTTTTTATCAAGCTCTTTTTGATGTTTCTCGATTATATAAATTACTTGGAATTAATATTGTCGCTATGACATTAGTGTTGTGTTTTGATATTACTTAATGTTCCTTTGATTACTTTGTATTTATGAATATTTAATAATTACAAATCAATATTTTTAAAAACATACGTATATTGTCAACCACCCAAGTCTTAACTAAGATCAAAGTTAGTACTAGTCCTACGCATGTGAGCAGTAAATTCTAGTTATAACTAGGAAATTCTAATTGCATCATAGGCACATCGTAGAAACGAGATGTAACTAGAGAAAACTAGAGAAAATGCGTTTTAACTTTGAACAGGTTTTGAATGTAAAGCATCATCCGGTTGTGTATAAGCATGAGTGGCATAATAAAAAATACAGCCAAATATTAATTGCGTGATATAAGTAATAACATTTGTTTGGACGAAAAATCACTCAACAGCTGAGGTTCGTCGTGAATTGTGTGCGGTTTATTAACTAAACATTATACGATAAAAGAAGGAGCCGCGCAGGCAGAAGCCCAAATGCCGGAACACCGCGGCTGCTATGATGATCCCAAAGAAATTTTGTTACTACAATTTTTGAACTGGCTAAGGTTAGTAGAACTGGGAAAAGCTTCTTCTTGTAGATTGTTCCACAATCTCGACACCCGGGACAAAGGAGCGGTCGTATCGGCCAGTTCTGGATGTACGAGGTTCGACACGGTTAGGATGGGACGCCAAAGACCGGCGGGTCTGTCTGGCAGCCACATCGCGCGGCGGCATCATGGCAGAGTGCTCTGAGGAGCAAAGCCCGTTGGTGTAGCGGTAGAAAAGAGCTAGATCGCCTCTGTGAAAGAATCCCGAGACTGTCTGTTAGAGAAAAGTCATCGATCAGTCGGACCGCCCTCCTATGGACAGCATCGAGCATGGACAATGTAGTCGGGGCGGCAGCACCCCAAATGTGTGAGCAATACTCGAGGCTAGGCCTTATCTGGGCCTTGTAAAGAGTGAGAAGGTCATGCGAAGAAAAGTAACTCTTAGCCCTAAACAAATAGCCCAGCAGCTGCAGCCATTGACGAGATGTGTTCGTGCCAGATCAGGTCCTCGGTGATCTGGACTCCGACCAGCCGAAATGAATGGCTCTTTGACAGAACTAGGCCATCCATCGAAACCGAATGAGCGCTAGGACGCTTTTTGTTCGTCAAAGTACAGTACGGTGTTTTGGAAGCATTGAACTGTACAAGATTGTTGCTTCCCCAAGCAGTGATAGCCTCCAGGCCTCTTGTCAGAGAGGATGTCGTCGCTAGCCTTTTTTTTCAAGCTCAGCGGCAGAGATCGGCTTGCCACTCGTCATTCCTGCATGTAGAGTGCTATCATCAGCGAAGCTGTGGATTGGGTTGATCGTGCAGGAAAGGAGGTCGTTGATATGTAAGAGAACCAGTGTCGGAGCCAAGGGCGATCTCTGGGGAACACCCGCGTTGTTGTTGTGGGATGAAGAGGAGAACCCGTCAATTACGACGAATATCTTGCGGCCAGAGATAAAGTCAGCCACCCATGTGGCACTTTGCAATCTATTGTAAAAGTTAGCAAATACTATGAACCACCCAGGGCAGGCGTCGTGGCTTTCTGACACGTGGTGTTTTGAGTGTGCGTTACAACGCTCTCTCATAGCTCGTAGAAGAAGTAAACTATTGGCCAAATCCAAATGAGTCGTTTTTGATCATCCCCATATTAACCGGATGTTGCCTTTGACAAATACTGTTACACAATCCTTCTACCTGTTTTTTAGGATTCTATGAACGAGTGTATTACCCTGTACACATTGACCTGTGGCTTTTGTGTGTCCAAATCCTCTAATTCCCATAAACGCGTTGTAAATTAGTTTTGCTGTTTTACATACGACTATATGCATTACGCAAATTCCGTTTGATTAACCCGTTCCCGTGCAGACCCTGCAAACATGATTATCACGCAAATGCTGACGAATGTGAAAGAAAAATTGCCAGATTGCATTTGAAATTGCACAACAGTTATTATGAAGAGTAGTCGATTGAAATGGGGGTAAAAAATAAAGTTGTTGTCTTGCTTCGCGGCTTCTCTACTTAAAATCAGTCTCCCGAATATGTTTATCTTGCAATAAGGATTTGAAAGGTGGCTGCATAGAGAATCTTACACTTTGAGCGTGAAAGACATTTAAACGTCGTACATCTGAATATCTATCTTTTTCGATTTTTCCGATGAAAGACTATGAAAGCCTTCTCATGTCCAAACAGGGAACACATAAAACTGTTGACCTTAAGATTGATGTCTAGTCATATATTCTCAAAATTGTTTACGTTTGGATCTGTTCTGTTTCGGCTAGACGCAATGCAAGTTCTTATCTCAAACGTATTGATTTCATTTAAGATAATACCCTTCATTCAAGGACAATTTTATGACTTGCAGGATATAAAATAATGGTTCACGAGTGATTTGACTCTTGTCGGTAATCCTTTCTCTCGTCTGGAAAATATTGACGTTTGATAGCTCCATCCTAAATAAATTGTCGTGTCGCTGAAACTATCATCGATATAATGTTGTAACATGGTATTTTATAGATTTCTGCTCACTTTTTACAGATAAAATTGAAACCTTTGTCTTAGTAGACTAGTTTTAAAAGGATTTTTCTGGCCGCGCTTACTTGGCCGTTCTAGATATTCGTTAGCAAAATATGTGTCAGATTGAAAAAACCGCGTCGTAAACTTTAGATGGCTCATAGCAGCCGGATCCCAGAATGGCCAGTAGGAAGAGAGTTTGATATTATATTGTTCGTCTAATGTTTGAAAAAAATTTGCAATCAGATATGTTGTTACATGAGGCTGTTAGTAAAAAGGCAATAAAAATATCAGCGCAAAATTATGAGAATAAGCAAACAGTGTAAAGCAAATACTAAACTTCAAGATATTAATGAGAAAATTATATTTAGACAGACCAAGATGACGTAATATTTTTAGATAAGCTATGGAATAGAAAGGTACCGTTACCGTCGATAACGAATCTACTATATATGCATTTATTATATTAACTCTGAACTTAACAAGTAGATCAGCAATCCTCGTCGGGCTGTCCGCTAATCTCATGACTGCCTATAACTTGAGAATTACCGCTCGGATTTCGATAAAATCACAATGCTGCTACTATGCCAAGGACGCAGAATCTTTGTAGTTTTTGAAAATCGGTATTGTGGCGGAGGAGAAAAAGGTCAAAAACAAAAAAAAAATCACTCAAACTTCGTTTTTTGATGTTTCAGATGATCCTATTTTCGGAAAAATCTTTGTATGGGATTATGGGTTGGCGAGGATATATCTCAATTTTTTGACGTTGGTGTATTTATATGCCTCCAACGCCTGTAATTCTACGCATATTAGGCATATTTCACTCATCATAGATGTCTCCGTAAATTCACCCTTAAAATTCCTACAGTAGGGTGTCGATACTTGCGACGTTGTGCCCAGGATGGACAAGCGTCATTGTCGGTGGTCGTACGTTACAGTTGGCAATCGCTTCTATACCAGTGTAGCCTGCGTGTACTCTGCAAGTGGTGAAACGTGAAGGCCAATAATGTTAGAGGGCCGCTGTTTCTCAAAATATTCTCCATTATGATCTATGTACTTTTTACTGCGTTCGAACCATTTTTCATAACACATTCTCCACTCCGCTTGAGATGTCTCCAAAACTTTATGAACTCAGCAACAGCTTCTTCTGCCAACGAAAATCGTCGTGCACGCAATTTATTCTTAACGTACCGGAACAAAAAGAAGTCGGAACTGTATGGAGGATGACCCATTAAATCAATGTGCTCAAATAGTCCATTGTTACACGAGCGACGTGAGAGCTCGCATTGTCTTGATGAAGAATGATTTGACGGCGCTTGTTGGTTTTTCACATTTCACCGAAGACTTTCGGCAAACAAACAGTTGTGTACCATTCAAAATTAACTGTTTTACGTTCCTCTAAATAGAAGTACTGTTGCCACATGACCAGTTTTTTTTTCGAAAAAAACAGGCGACCATTTGTCTCGAAGTGTTTCGTGCGCGACGAAGCTTTGTCGGATTTGGCTCGTCTTGGTACACCCATACTATCGACTGCTGTTTCCTTTCCGACTAATAAGCATAGATCCAGGGGTTCATCACCTCTTATACACGTCTTTTGAAGTATCGCCGTTGTATTGTTTGAGCATCTGCACCAATCGACATGAGCCTCTTTTTGAGCTTTTGTCGAATTATGTGGAATCCAGCGAGAACAGACCTTTTTCACTGCTAAATGATCATGTAATATTTTATGTATGCCTCAATCTCACAATATGTCACATGACGATCATGCATTATTAGTTTTTGCACAGCATCAATGTTTCCTGGCACAACAATTGAGTTTGGACGTCCTTCACGACTTTCGCTACCAAGAGAATCGTGGCCACGATTAAATTCATTATACCATCATTTCATAGTGCCAAAGGATGGAACTTCAACACCAAAGGTCGAAGTAAGTTGATCGATGTATTCCTGCCTTGATAATCCACGTCGACAACTCGTGATAGATCATCGCAAAATTTTCACGAGTCAATTCCATGTTTTCACTGAGACACAGTTTTCAAATCGCTATCAATAACATAAATCGTGCTGAAATGACAAAGCGTTCTGAAGAAACTTATGTCTAAAAATGTCAAACTGGCAATTGGAAACGTCAGATGGAACCTAAGCACACTTGATGTTGCCGAGGCTCAAAATATAAATAATGGCTCTCTATTCAGATGGGACTGGTCATCGCGACGATCATGTCTACCTGCAGCAATTCCTCTCATTGAGAGGAGGAAGGTCATTTTATTTTTACATGAACATAATCCTTTACGAACTGATGACAGCGTAGCGTGGGAAGTACAGAGTACACTTACTTGACACCATTTTATTTCATTCTGATTACTAATAGTGCATTAAGGGTGACATGATTATAAACTTAAAACTATGTATTTGTTTTTATTGCCTTAGACATACATACATAGCCTTTGAATTTAGAATTAGATTCCTGCACTTTGCATGGTCACCTTTCAGTAATTGCAACAGCCGCTTATATGGGAATTGAAGCTTTTTCCTATACTTTTTTTTGCTACCTAAACCACTACGAAGGCGTGAGGCCTAAATACACCCATGGATACCGTGGGGCTATAGGGGGATAGAGTGCAAAGGGGGGGCACGACACGGACATGTGCATGCAGCATGCACATATTCTGCCCCTTTAGACATCCGCCGGGTGGTGCCTTCGCGTTCGACAGTCAGAGACCGTCTACCACCTACGGATAACATCCATAGCCAAGACAAACATTCCCTTGGGACGGGATTTGAACTCGCGCACCGCACATCGACTGATTAGTAGACCCATAACATCTACCACTATGCCACCGCTGCTGCCTGACATTTTCAATATCCCAGAAATTAGATTGATATACCATGACCCATCTCTCTATTCTGTTGTACTTTAAGACGATATCCTGCTAAATTATAATGTTTTATTGATGTTTTGAGCGTGTGTAGTTGATTCTTACCTATTTCTCCTTTCTCTCTATCTTGCACTTGTCGATGGGTTAGCCTGGTATGTTTGCGTACTCGTAATTTATGGTTATAGTCAATAATATATTGAAACCACTGAACAATATTTCAAGCTGTTTATTTTATCATACATACTTTCAAACAAATGAACGAATGTTCATTCATCAGCGTGGAGTGTTCGCCTTATTGAATTGATATCCCATTCTAGGTTGCAAGCTCCGGTGACATAGTCCGGCCTATCAGTCATCTCAAAAACGTTACATTATTATTCACACTCGGATGTATGGCATACAATAAAAGTCTAATAAGTGTATAGGACAAATAAATCATCCAGTTTGAATTTAGAACACAACCTTGTAACATAATTATAATAATAATAATAATAATAACAATAATAATAATAATAACCGTCTTTATTAGGAGCGAAGTTTAGCGTAGCACTATTCTGCCACTTAACCCCAACATAAAAGTACAAAAACATACATATCTCAATGTTAACAAAAGTAATAAGTTATGCATAACATATAAATTATAACTATCTTACAGATTAAAGAAAATCTTACACTGAAAAGTGTTGCGAAGTGATTCAAGTATATTTATCTATAATAAATATTTCAATTTCTTTTCTAAATTTTTTATAAGTTAGCAATTTTATAGCTTGTGGAAGTTTGTTATAGAGAATAACTTGGTAGTATGTGAAGCATTTACGAAAGAAGGCTGTTTTGTGGAGAGGGATTGTGAGTGTCTCCGCAAATCGAATATCTCTTGTGTGAATGTAATTCCTAGGTAACAGCTTATTCTTTAAAAATGGAGGAATGGCTGTTAGTAAAAGCTTATGGGTTTACGTGACTAAGTGTAACTCATATAGTTCTTTTACTCTCAGCCATTTTATGTCTCTAAAATATGTGCTGACATGATCATACTTTCTCCAGTTATTGATCAATCTGCAACAGGAATTTTTAATTTTTTGGAGACGCATGAGAGAAGTGGAGTCTAAAAATGGAACATAAACTATATCACAATAAGTCATTTTAGACATGATCAGAAATTCCCACAATTTTTTTGGTTATATAGTTAAGAAATTGTTTATGTAGGTAAAGTTGGCGTAGAATGGCAAAACAACTTTTGGTGATATTATTCACATGTGGTATGAATTTGAGACATTCATCAAATATGATACCTATGTTTTTGGTTGATTCACTCACCTCAATAAAGTCACTATTTAAATTTATGTTAGTTTCTTTTCGCATCATTTCTAAATGGTTTAGGTGAAAAAATAATGACTTTTGATTTTGACAGGTTCAACTGAAGATTATGATTTACATATGTATTGATAGATTTTAGATCATCATTGACCTCATATGCAGCAGTTTGAATATTAGAACATCGGAAATGATTATAAACATGCGAATTATCGGCGAAAAATTGAACACTGCAATGTTTAACAGCGGCATTTAGATCAGAAATATATAAAAGGAATAATAGTAGTCCAAGTACAGACCCTTGTGGTACTCTTGAGGAAATGAGACATTATGGAGACATATCAATGCTTACCCTAGGTCGATTTTGTTAAAAACCGTTAATCAAATTAAAAGAAGAATTAGACAAACCATCTCATGGAAAAGTGTGAATTGACATTCTTTCATCACAATGATTTTGTACTCTTTTCACAGATTTAAACAATCAAGTATTCATAGCGCACCTTCAGCTCAGCTCCGCCAATATGGTGATATCGGGTTTCATATCAATTATGCATCTCGTTGAACTGTTATTGCACGCAGAATTTGGATTGTGGCCAGCGCGAGTTCATACATGCTATATACAAATGTAAACGATTCCCGGATATACTAGGATTGCCAGAGCGATCCCTGTTTCATGACGTTTGCCGAGTGGAATGTGTATATGTTCCACTATTTTCATAATTTTTGATTATTTGTTCATTCTGCTTCAGAAGTATGCAGTAAAATTGGATGTTGATAAGTGGAAACAATTTACTGTAAATTACTTATCCTTAATTCTTAGTAACAAACATGGTTTAAGTGTGTGAATATCGATGTAGGATGACATTCACCATTGAACGTTAGATGGGTACTGACCAAAACCGCTCATCCATGATAATGGAGGTGGAAACCTTGCCTTGGAATGTACGAAATGTGGTGCTGCTAAGCGAATTAATTATGTAATGTTGCAGAATTTGTGGCGAACCTGACCTTTAATTTCGAATGAGATGGAGCGCAGTTAGAACCGATCTGGAATCGATCCTGAACAGATTCGACACAATTCACAATTCAAAAATGTGTACTGTTAAAATAAAACCATTATTTGGGCGTAGATAATAAACCAGCGCATATTTTTAACATGCATCTTAATTCAAGGAACTGATGTAACATACTGACTCCGCGGCAAATTGCCGAGTCAGTATTGGTAGGCAACGCGGTGATGAGTTTCGCTGTCCAGCCGGCTTCTATCTCTTTCTAACATATCTGTCTATACACACTTGTCTCTCGTACACATTGAACTCAAGCGCTCAGACAAATTTGGTTATCAGTGTATAACTAGCCTTTGGTGGAGTATTTTCACCTTTTTTGTTCCTTCTTTTAATCATAGCAGCGATTTTATGCCGACCAGCAGTACCCATGGAATTACTTTCTCAGGGATGCGTTTGTAAATCATTTGGGTAATATAGTTCCGTCGCATAGATTAACAGATGAAATTTAATCTCGAATACTGTGAAACTTTACTTTTAGAACGCCTAGATTATTACAGAGTCATGCAATGGCACTTCCTGATAGCCGACTAATTTCTTACCATGCCCTCCGCGACCATTGTATTTATTATAAGAGCGCTATTGATACCAGTAGCCCATTTATAGTAAAAAATATATATTCTGCCAATTTCGAACACTTTTTGATAACCCAATGATGTAAACAAACAACGAATCATGAGAATGACAAATGATAATACTGTTATTCCCAAGGTTTTGAGCCCGGGAAGAAAAGCGCACTTTTGACGTTCAAGATGGATTACTTTGTTCTATTTCGGAACACGTGCAACGGGTAGGACAAAAAATACGAACGCTAAAATTGTTACAGAGTGTACTTTGCACTACTGTGTAACCATTTACGAACGCAGCCCTGTTTGACTGCAGTTTTCACTTGGCTGTCAGATTTCATAGCATGTTGATTAACGTTGCGAAACGTCAAAGTTGCTCAGCATAAAAGCGCTGCACCGTGGGAACGCTTTACTTGGCTGAACGCTCCCAATGACTTGGATGAATATATCAAGGTTTCCGACACTCCCCTTGTGCATTATAGTATAGTAATGACAGTTTTAATTGACATTGTACTTGAAGAAGGACACCGAAACGTCGTACAATAAACAGAAATTACCATAAACGCGGTTTGATGTGACGATACAATGGATTCCTAAAGTAACTTCACCCGGCCCCCCATTCCATTCTAAAACAGAGCGCTCAGCTGGCATCTTGAAGTCCTCAATTCATACTTTTACGTTAAAATATATTATCGGTATATCAATTTCATTACTTCGAATCTGAACTTGCTGAGTTGACCCGTTCAAAAAATAAGTAGGCTTTTCAGAGTGCACTACACAATGTGATTTTTAAGAAACAAAAATCTATAATTTGGGTAAACGAATGGCATCAGATACGATATAATCATTTAGCCAAGTTTAGCTGACTGCAAATATCTATATATATACATATATAAATTTTTAGATATACAAAATCACGGAGTAGGTAAGATCCCGACATTAGCTATCTTCTTATCGCGGCATCTTTAAAGGATGTTCCGCTTTGGGCTGTCAACAGATGTCAAATTGATTTTAAGCTGATAGTAAGTGTCGACATCTGTTGGCACCGCTATTGACCACAGTCCTTCAACGTGGCCTTCTAGTCGGTAACAAAGTCGTATGCCTGCTTTTTCAAAACGCGCGATGTGCGACTTTCTCGCGCAATGCAAATCCCGTGTATAAATGGGCGACCTCCGATTTGATTGTTAAAAGCAGTTTTTCCCAGTTCTATCAACTAAGTACATATCTTTATAACAATCGCGGTTATTTGGTATTCCTCCCGGCTGCTGTAGTACGCTTCTACCGATTTGGCTTGCAAAACGGAAGCTGACCAGCAAAAGAAGTGATGGAAGACCTAATTATTTCTTAATTCAGTCCCAGACTGATGTTAAAAAAATTAAATTTTATTTTTAACAACTTTTACTTATACTTAAGTTTCAATACCGTGACTGCCATAGAGGAGTCACAAAACGCCCGCTGGTAGAGCTCCACGGCGCATTAATAATAAAGAAACGGTGATACCGTGTATTTATAAACATGACTGCGTATGTGGAATGAGCGTAATATTGAACAGTTAAGATGACCAGGGTATGACATATCACGTCAATGGTTATTTGAGAGAATAAGTCATGAATTTCGAGCCTAAAATTGACTTTTGGTATTGAACTTAATCCTGTACTCTCCGCGTAGAGCCCTAACGGCTAATTAGCTAGGGGATAACTCACAGGTTTGGAGAATAATTTCTGTTTTCATAAAGTTATAAGTCATAATTTTTGCAGATGCTCTTCGCAGATTTTGGAACCAGCTGATATTTCAAGCTTGTGAAATACAATTATATCGAAAAAACTTAACGTTCAAGTAAAATTCGGAGTTATCCCCTGATGTGTTGAATTAGGGTTGGATATATTTAGAAGTGACGTCCTAAGAACGTTCCTACAAATAAGTGGTCAACTGAAAGCTAAGGCTATTTCTATCTGTGTATCCGTCTACTCATTTTTCTTGACCTCTCTGTTTCAAGTTCTGGTGACATTTAGCACACTTGATCACCTGACCGGTATAAGGCGACAGCTATCACTTCGAAAATAATTTTTTCATAGATCATTCCCTCTTAGCTTATTTTAATGTCAGACCATGTGATCACAATTATTTCAAAATATAATGTTGGATATCGCTAACGGTACCTCTTTCAGATAATCACGTAGCATTAACGTCACGTCAAAACAAACACGATGTTCAGCCACGCAATTCTTACGTTTATTCTATCGTACCGAGCGCAGCATAATGTGGCGACCCAAACGTTGACGAGAAAGGCGTGCGCCGAGACAAACTAAACAAATAAAATAAAAAAAACATTTTTAAAAGCACTCCTCTATTTAGATGATCATTAAATGAACTAAACATTTAAAAATATTCTTTTCCGGTTGGAAGTATTTAAAAGATAATGAATTTCATTCATCTCAAGAATTCAAATAAAACTGTGTTACGGCCTTTTTCCATCCTGCTGTAAAACGTTCCAATGAACTGACTATCTTGTAAAAAAAATCTCAGAATGCTGTTGTCCAGATCTGGACAATTGTCAACATTCCTATCCCAGAAACATCTAAAAAGTCTTTATCCAGCCGTTGTACAGTCACATCTGGTACATGGCATCACAGGCTGGTGTGGAGCAGCTATCACCTTTATTAAGACTCTTGAAGTAGCACAGAAACGTATTCTCAAGGTTATGTGCAAAAAGACAAGCTTTTACCCTTCTAATGACCTATTCACATACTCGTATTTCAGTACAAAAACAGGGTTTCCCAAAACCAAGTCAATCATAAGTATGAGACTTGGCAAAAGACGCTATCGCACTTAATTGTACCGAAGCCAGAAAAATCGTTACTAATGAGATCATGGACATTCCTTGGACCTCGTATGTATAGTACAACAGTATTCATCTAGAATGTTGGTTTGTTCGTACAGCCTGCTTGCTGACAATCAGCAAACTGATAGTCGGCGACATGTCATGACCTAGATTACGCAGTTAGCTGTCACTGATATGTCGCTGACTGTATTGATTGCGTACATGAGAACGTTACGAGTTGGCTGAGGGAGGTAAGACCAATGACCGACAAGTAGTCCGCTCTTCGTACAGAAACTTCTGACTGTTTAATGACTGTCAAATTAATTAGTAAATAATTTGCCAGTAATTGTCAAAGCTCGAAATCAAGTACAATCATTATTCGAAGGTAAAATTTTTCAGAATGAAGTAGACAATTTTGGAAAAGTTGCGGTATGTTCACTTGCTGTAAACCAAAATGATCTAGGATTTTCAGTCCAACTGAATGAATGTGCCAGAACTTTCCTCTAGAGGAAACATGGACACCTTCTAGAAAAAATAACAGCACCCAAAAATGTCAAGTAGTAGTAATTCCCGTTCAATTCTCCAGTGGCGACCCGTGACTTTTCCTAAACTGTTACCAAAAAAAGTTTATATTGAACCTCCCAAATATGTTTTTGCTTATTTTAGGTATTTTATTTAAACTACTTTTAAATTTAAAATATCAAACTACGTTTTTTTATTCCTTTTTAAAATCATCTAAAATAGGTGTTGGTGTTGGTAAAAAGCCCACATAATAGTCGCAGCGCCCCACGCACTCGGGCGGCCGCGATCAGACACGAGCCGGTACCGGCGGTCCCCGACGGACTACCAAGTGTATCCATAAATGAAAATGGTAACTACCGACAACCAATTCGAGGCGAGTCAGCTTCATCGTGTTCGCAAAACCTAGACACTATAGGGCGCATTATTTTCGTGGGGCTAATTTGCTATTTACTGAATTACTATTACATATCGCTGTTGGTAAACAAATAAATAAAATTATTTCACAGTACTTAGTCATAAAATATTTATTTTTAAGATTTTTAACTGTTGTGGTTACTAGGACGCTTCGCCACTG
This sequence comes from Acanthoscelides obtectus, assembly GCA_963669975.1. Lineage (NCBI taxonomy): Eukaryota > Metazoa > Arthropoda > Insecta > Coleoptera > Chrysomelidae > Acanthoscelides > Acanthoscelides obtectus. The sequence continues at coordinate 48,373,106 of CAVLJG010000004.1, forward strand.
CAATTGTCATATAAAAAGTATAAACATAATTTCGAAGAAATATGATTCCTCACATCAACTGACAAGTTGAAAAAGTAAATACATAGTAAGAATTCTGAATAAACGTCTGCAGTGATTATGCATGAGAAATGTACAAAGTATTGTGAATGACTTTTCATAAAACTCAGATAGTATTGTTTTTGTTCCCTTGTAGCCCAGCCTCGAAGTGTATGCACAAACAGTATTTATATGTTCTAGCTATGTAACTCCAGCTCAAAGCTGATGAAAAAAAAACAAATAACTTATTCTGGAGATTTTGTGATATAGCTTTCTTCACGGGCGCCCACGGAGAGGGAGTGGCCGACTATTTCTGCTGAGGTGAAAATAATATTTTCCCTATACAAGGTATTTTAAATTCGTCCCTCACCATTGGGATCTCGGAAACTTTAAGGATACGAAGTCCCATAAATAGGGGCAAAGTTGCGTATTGAGATAATCAGCAAAATGTCGCTCAGAAAGTTTTAAAATTAAACGTACTTCCGGAAATAAACGTAAAAAACGAAATTTCCCAAAATGGTTTTAATTTTCTCCTGACATTATTTATGGTGGGATTTCAAAATAAATTGCACATCAACTCTGCCATATTTTCTTCTCTACAAGACGGCACAATTAGAATTTCATTATGACGTTTCGTCTCTTGTTCTCCAGCATTAACTTGACTGTTTGGAAGACTGTGAAGACCTCTTATTTGTGGTATCTATTCTTATTACCATCAATAAAATTTTCATTTCATATTCAGATTTCACCATATCTTTATATTTCCTTATAATTTTCATCTAACAACAAATTTATGGTCAACTAACGAAGTACATCACTGAATTTAGGGCTGAAAAGTCCAACTAAATGTACAAAATTCCAAGATACTGTCCCTATGAAAAAACAAAATTGATGATGTCGAAAGAAGAAATGTCGAATTGAAAATTTGACTAGGTCATCTTGTAGACGAGAATAAGTAACAATGAAAATATGCAATTTATTTTAAGATCCCATGTCGAATAAAGTCAGGAAAAAATAGAGCGATTTTGGGATAAATTTAGTGAGCGAAACAAACATCTGATAATTTCAATTCCTACGTAAGAAATTGTTTTTTTTAAGTAACTAAGGTTTGGCAACGTCAATGAATTTTTTGAATCCAAATTAAAAACTCTATTCGTCTGTGCAAAATTGCAATATAGCGTCCTTAAGAAATAATAAAGTTGATGCTAAGGACAAGATATAAATTCTGATTATGCCTTCTTGTAGATGAGAAAACGTGGCACTGTTAATATGCAATTTATTTTAAAACACCGATATAAATAAAGTCACGAAAAAATCAAGACGATTTTAGGAAAATATAGTTTTTCCCTCACTCTCCGGAAGTATGTACCTGTACTTTGAATTTTGAAACTTTCTAAGTGTCATTTTGTTAACTACCCCATTTAAGAGACTTCGTATCCCTTACGGTTTCCAAGATCCTAATGGTGAGTGCCAAATTATAAACATCCTGTATATGCAGACTCTCACTAGAAGAAAGAAGTAAAAATACTAAAAGGATTTAATAACGTATTTGAATAATAAACGGTGTTATACACTAAAAAGCTAAACCAGCTGAACATAACTACAATTATCAAGATCTGCTTACATAGCTATAAGTTTCACAGAGTTCCCAACATGGACAAAAAGAACTGGCACTACGGAAATACGTAGAAGCAAGAAATCGCATAATTTCGCATTTTGCAACTGTAACAAGAATTTTCAAATGATTAGTGATCACAAAAATCGTATTAATTATGGTTCTTGAAAATTATGCCCTCATTGTTCGGATTTTTCATACTGTATTTATAATCTTCATTTTTCCACTACCTGGTCAATAAATAAAATATCGAGCACAAAGCACTTTGGCGCTGGCTGATATTTAAAATGAAATTTCATTAAAATTTCTTCTGCCACTTGCTCACACGAAAATGTTACCAAAACTTGTTTCTGTTGAATTGTGGCATTGGTTTCTCTACAAAATTCAGCTTTTTGGGTTTCATTCTCTCCTCAGCAGATCTTCAAAGTCTTCATCTTCTTGGTATATCGCTCAGTTTTTTTACACCGAAGCAGCCGCGCAGACTGATTTTGACAGTCACCGACAAGTTACCGACTACTGTACGTACAAACCATGTAAATCTTCAAACTCCCTGAATCTATTCAAGAAAAGAATTAAACAATGGTTACATAAAACACCAACTGCAGTTATCCACAATTGCATTGCCGCAAAAAACTTGTACTTACCGACATTTTAATAAATAATGATTATAGCCTTTCCAAATGTATCTATTTGAAATCTTCTTGAATATGGTCCAATGCGCAGAAGTCAGACTATATTGATATATTACCTAGATTTAATTATATAGTCTTTAATCTGTTTCCTTTTTATATTTTATATTCTGTCAGTCTCCTTTTATGTGAGTAGTTTTGCATTATAACAGTTACTACTAACTTCTAGCTTTAAATGTGTTACGTGTTTTTTTAATTTTAGTCTTAGTCAGATCATTTGTCTTCTATGATGTTTGAATTTTATTAAAGTTATGATGTTTCAAGGTTTAATTGTCTCTAGCTATCGGTTAATACCCAGCACAAGTTTATCTTTTTGGGATTGTCCGTGTTTATTGTACAATTGCATTATTGGAATGTATATCTTTGTAAATTATTTTTTCCCACAATAAACCCCTACTATACTACTATACTACTACGATGATCACAAATGCTATCTTGGGGCGGTCGCCATATTGGATTTAGAATGAGTTTACTCTGCTTAATGCGTTTCTCTCATCAAGCCTTTTTATTTGATACTCATTTCATAGGGGTGACTGTAAAAAATGTGAATCTTTATTTTACGTCGACCGCCATAATGGAATTAGAATGACGCCACTATACTTATTATGTATTCTCCATCATGCTACTTCATTTGATACCCATATCATAGGAGTGGCTGTAAAATATTTAAATCACCATGTTTCGGCGGCCGCCATATTGGATTAGGGTGACATCACTTTGCTTACTATATTCCTGCCATCAAACCGTTTCATTTGATAACCATGTCATTAGGGTGACGATGAAATATGTAAATCGTCATTTTGCGGCAGCCGCCATATTGGATTTCGAATGACTTCACTCTGCTTATCGTGTTTGTTTGTTCAAGCTTTTCCATTGGATTCCCATATGTAATTGATGAATCGCCGTTGTGTAGGATTCAAAATGGCCTCTAATAGTTCACCTTGCAGTGTCACGCAAACCAAACGTGTTTAAGAAATTCCAGCTCAATTGGTAAAAATTAACTGGTTCATATGATGTACATACTAATAAAAAACAGGTCAAGTTAAAATTTTGTAAAGACGTAGGTATGTCTGTGAGCTTACACAAAAAACGTCCGCATACAGAACCTCGTTGCATATGCACGCCTGAGGGACCTATTGGAAACTTAATTGGCTTGGAATTTCTCACTGATCCAGAATCACCAATCAATGTTCATCGTTTAGCGAATAAATTAGGCTAACCGCGCATTCCGCTCCAAACCGAAGGCGATGTCATCCGCGATACCGAACCATGTTATTGATTACACAGCCCATCGTTCTCTGTGCAGTGTAGCAAACCTCAGCGGCAAATAAAGTTATCCGACCACAAATAGCACCACCCTCGGTGATGTTTATTGAATAAGACAGCCTAAATTGATGGATTATACCTAATTGGATCGCCAGTATGTTTTACTTGAAAACGTTCTAGATATCTGCTTAATATGCTTCTACAAGGTGTTACGGGAGTTCTGGAGTCGATTATGCAGACATTTTTTGACACAAGGAAAAGGATTTATAAGCCCTTTCGGTCTGGATTTCTAAATGATTTTTTTGTTCCAGTAGCATCCAGCGGTATTTCAGGATTTTTTTCCAGTTCACGTAAGTATTTTCCATTGAATATATTTTTTATTATATATTTTTTTGTTACAGAGGGCGACACTCCAGTTGCAGTAAGTATGATATAATAGCAATAGACTATAATTTATGTCATACCAGACTTTTGTTAATTTTTGGTTGCAATATATACCTTGTTTTCTTCTAAGTACTGTTTGTTATTCAAGTAGGTATAGTACACAATTTATGTTTGTACTCAAATGCGGTAAGCACAGTTAATAAAACATTTAGAAAAAGATGTATATTAAGCATTTTCTGAGACTTCAATTGCTATACAATTTTCTGGTATTATCTGCTGCTTTTAAATAATGCTACAGGATATCGATATTCCAATAAAACTCATAAGATATGATATCTTTCAGACATCTGGTTTTGTGCGCTTCTCTACCAAGTGATCATATTGGCCCTAGGTCACTAGATACTGGGACAATATCGAACATTCACAAATAATGTGGTGTACAGTGAGCGAAGGGTTAATCCAGTGCACAAGAGTTAATCTCTTCCGAGCACAAGATGTGAATAAGACGTGTATGGCCGATACGTAAACTATAATCGTGATAATCTAATATGGTCAGGGTACTATATTTAATTTACTACTTCTAAAAGGTAAGAGAATAACTTTCTCTTAGCTATGGAAATCAAAACTGAATCTGTTAACGTCGCAAAGGCCCAATCTGATCCACCGCACTGTACAAAAATGGAATAATTCTTCAGTCGTTCTCTAGCTATGAATACTGATATTGGCATTATCATACCGAATATCGAAGGCCCTAGGGTACCAAGCTACAGGATCACTCTTCTTTATTCATGCAGGTCCCTATATCAATAACCAAATTTTCCCACGCGTCATCCACATTACGGGTATACCGTCTATACATAAAATATAATAGGAACGCAAAAATCAGGGGCGTTCAACCATAAATTTAGCTCTATTCACTGTTTTTTATTGTCAAGGTAAAACCTTAGTACCGGTGGTGCCGTGACTGATGTAAGGTATTTAAATATTCATCGCTAATTCTGGATCGAGTGTTTGATATATTAGTAGTAGTAAAGGTAGTAATGGTACAGCGCACACTAGTTAACATGAGAAGCTGAAACCTAGTAAATCTGTTTAGCAGGCCTGAAGTGTGGCAGAATTGCAATGAAGAGCTGAGAGGACCATCTTTCATTGGCATATCTGTATAAACTGGACAGGTTGTTGACTGTACACCAGCTAACGATATGGAGGGATTGTGAGCCAAATTCCAAATTACATTTTAGAAACCAAATTTCTAATTATGTTTCAACTACTACCTTATCTTATGTAGTAGCATTTGTGATTTTATGCTTTCTGGCCAAAACGCGTATTCGAGGCCTGCAGGTTTTTCAGAATACCATTGCAGCCCCATAGTCTCCAGTTAATATTCCTTACCTAAGCGACTATATTAAACAACAGTCGCTGCGAAGATTTAGGATGGATTTCACCAGGATTGTCAAATTAACTAGCCATTATTTTCGATCAAGAAAAATCCAAATATATGTGGTAAAGCTACCAGGAAACCTAAAACCTGCAAAAAACTAGAATTTGCAATAATTTTTTTTCACCGAATACACATTCTCATATTAGACATTATTTGAATAACAGCTGATTACCTCCTAATATGTCAAAACTCCCCATGTCGGCAGTGACACATAATTCTGTGGGATCCGTCAATGCATGGACCCAGTGTAGCAAACTCTGTCAACTGTTGAAATATACTCTAGAATGCTTTATAAGACTATTCGTGGAATTTTTCCCAAAACCGTTGCACAACACTTTAAAAAATGCAAATGAAAATTTTAAAATCATTCATATGGCTCCGTCGGTACCCCGGGCTATATATCTTGATAGTAGGGATGTTCGTTACGATCCGATATTTAGTAGTATCGATATTCTTGCTTCCGATACCCGATATTTTTGGTCGATATTTTTCACGAGTATTGTCATCTTTCGACCCTGACTGTCAGAAAGAGTGACTAACTGCAGATTACTTTTCTTATTTGTTTCCTTCCGCTGGTGCTTCTCACTTCATGACCTCACGTAATTTATTTTGGATGCCAAGGTTGCCACATCAGTGGGTTTTCCCAAAAAATAAAGGAATTTTTATTTCAATGGGGAAGATTTTGGGGATATTTTCTATGGGGATTTCTTTTGGGAAACATATTTTACTGGGGAGGTATTATTATATAAAATTTTATCAATGACATCACATGCTTGTACTTGTTATGTATACATTTACCTTTCGATTCGAAACAAATACTTTTACCTACTTCTACTATACCTTTTGGGGTATTTAGCGACATACCCAAAAAAGTCGCTCAAAAAAATATTTTAAATTCGAAGAATACCTAACAAATCGTGAACCTATGGAAACAAAAAATAAATGGTATTTTTGGCAGATTTTGAGGTTTTTACCTGTTCTTTTAGTAAACGTACTTGACAATCTAGTCATGCAGTTGATAAAAGTAAACATTATTGCCTTTACCATTTTCAAATGAAATATTGACGGATATGAATAGAATTTAGAATCTAAATTTATATTGCAAATTCCAGATTGTCGTAAGCTTCTTGGCTTCATAATTAGGACTACAAGACATTTCAAGGATATAAATATAGTACAACACTCCAGTGAGACATAATTTAGAATATGCATCAACTATTTGGTCACCACAAATAATGAACCATATCGAAATGATTGAGAAAGTACAAAAGAGATTTCTCAGTTATTTGAATTCTGAAAAACACAATATACTAAGTGACATATAAATCCGAACACCCAGTTTAAATGGTTTTATTTTAATAAAAGTTGGTGAATGTATTTATCTTGCTGTAAATAACAAGTGAAAAAATTTTCAGCCTTATGAATTGGACATTCCGGTTTTTATACTGCTTTTTTTTTAATTCACTAACGCTCTAAAAATGAATATTTCAGCCGCAGTAAAGAATCAACGTTGGCGGATTTTGGTTCTTGACATCCTTTACGATCGGTTACGATGCCTAGAGTACGGAGACCTGTACGATTTCGTCAACTTAGTGAGTTTGATAGGGGCCGTTTAGTGGGACTTCGGGAAGCTGGACCTTCTTTTCGGGCAATTGCAGTTAGAGTGCAAAGAAGTGTAGACACTGTGGTTAGGTGTTGTCAGGCATGGCTTCGAGAAGGCCGTACGCAAAGAGCAAGGGGCACTGGACGCCGCCGTAGAACAACAGACCGTGAAGATCGCCGCCTAAGATTATTGGCCTTAAGGGACCGTTTCTCCACTACCAGGTCCATTGCAAATGAATGGTTTGCAGAACACGGAAGACCTATTGGCATACGAAGTGTTTACCGACGAATGAGAAGTTTTGGCTTGTTTTCATACCGGCCACACTGGGTCCTCCCTTTAACTCCAGAACACCGACGTAATCGCCTTGAGTGGTGCAGACAACGGTCATTCTGGGATCAGGAATGGAACAGTATTGTCTTTAGTGACGAGTCTCGATTTTGTTTAGGCATGCACGATGGTCGTGCCAGGCTTAGAAGGCGACGTGGTGAAAGGAGGAATCCACAGTTTTTTGTTGAAAGATATGTTCATCACACTGTTGGAGTTATGATTTGGGGTGCTATAGCTTATGGTTCCAGGTCACCTTTAATCTTCATCAGAGGTAACATGAATGCTCAGCGTTATATCCACGAAGTTCTAGAACCCCATCTTTTACTCTATCTTGACACCCTGGCAGATCCAACTTTCCAACAAGATAATGCCCGACCACATGTTTCAAGAGTCACAATAGACTTCTTTCAACATAATGATGTCACATTGTTACCATGGCCACCAAGATCTCCCGATTTATCCCCAATTGAGCGCGTGTGGGATATGATGGGTAGGAGATTGCTCAATTTGCAACGTCCTCCTCAGACTCTAGAAGCACTTCGAGAGGAGTTGGTGGTTGCCTGGAATGAGATACCACAGGAGGACATTGACCACCTGATCAGAAGCATGCCTAGGCGCGTTGGACAATGCGTAGCACATCAGGGTGCATCCACACATTATTAAAGGTCAAAGGGCTTTAAAGCAGTGCAATCATTTTGAAATTTTTATCATTTACTCATTATGCTTCATTAAGTACTTATACAAAATTTTATTAAAATAAAACCATTTAAACTGGGTGTTCGGATTTATATGTCACTTAGTATATAAACTAAAAAAGTGAATAAATGAAATACATCGCCTCCACATACATAAGCTAATTTTTTCAAATATATATAAAAACATTTAAAACCTTTTTTTTCAAACTTTCAGGGAATTCTTTTAAAAGTTCTTAATATATAAGGTTAAGCATATCCAAGCATGCAGCTAAAGCAAATGAGCTTTTCACCTTCTTAATATAGCATTCTCTGATTCGTACACCCGATTCTGACTATTGTACCTATAATGACAATTATACTGATATAGACTGAATATTGGATTGAATATTTGAAGTTGAGTCATTAATTTTCAGATAATGATTGTAGAAGGAAGATAAACTAAAATATGTGTGTAAAAATAAAAAAAAAATAAAAAAAAAATGTTTACCTTGTTTTATAAAGTATCCTCCCGACAAGTATTTCAGTGCGGACCTGTATTTGATCGTGAGGTCCCCTGTGAGGTCTAAGTCACCTGATTCACGAGCCCGTTGTACTACATTAACAAAGGCACGAGGGGTTGGTTGCACTCGATTGGGAAATCGATCCGCATAAACATGTGCCATTTTTTATTTCGTTTGAGCCACGCAACATACACTATTCACACGCGTTACCGATTGACGCTGACTGTATGTATAACTGAACTGAATAAAATAATTGTAAAAACATCGTTCCAAATTCTTTCGCTTTTTTGTTTCCGATGCGATGAACCGATAAGGCGGATTATATCCGTTGTTGCCAAACACGAGCACATGATATTATTATTGAGACAGGGCGGTACTCAAACTTCTAAAGGGCTATAACTTTGTTACTTTAATTTTACCAGAAAAATGGTAAAGGAAAAAAACATTTCTTTTGATCAGATCTACTCACTGTTAAAATAAATGACTCAACTTCGAAGTCACCCTGTATATCTCAGCACGCACAGGTTTTGCCTTCTGTAGGTATTTCATATTTATTTGCATGTTATTTTTATTTCACCTGGAACATTTTTAATTGCAATTGAAAGCAAATAATAATAATAATTATTACTACTATTATTACTATACAAAAATTTATTATTTGTAGTTCCTATACTTAAACTAAGAATAAAAATTGTTCTAGTGTCAAAAGTTGAGTAGTTCTCATATAAACAGGATCAGTAGGACAAATCAAGGATGTGTTTCTAAACAGCACATTGCCTTGATGCCATTAGTATTATATACTATTTTTTAAATTATATATATATATGTGTGTTTCTAAATAGCACAGTGCCTTGATGCCATTAGTATGATATAAAAGTAGAGTAAACTATGGCAGCTAGAGAATGTGTTTTGAAATTTGGCCACCTCAATGTACGATCTCTTATGTCGGACTTTGATGCAGCTGTCAACTTGGTAAATACTGATGACTTGGATATATTTGCAGTGACAGAGACGTGGCTCAACACTGACGTCACTGATAATTCTGTAAGTATCAATGGCTATGATCTCTTTCGTCGTGATAGGGAAGCGCGCGGAGGTGGTGTGGCAATTTACTTTAAGTCTGACTTGCGTGTTGAATTTTTAGACCTAGATGCGCAAGCAAGCAATTGTTTGGAATGCTTGTGGGTAAAGATGACCATCAATAGGCGAATAATTGTTATAGGGGTGATGTATAGGCCGCCAGGGCAAAATATCAATGAATGTGTCAGGTTGTTGGATGCCCTTTTACCTGAGGTTTCGGGTAAGTTTGATAATGTAGTTGTAATGGGTGATCTAAATGTTGATTTTTTGAAACAAAATAACATAATCTCTCCTTGTTTCAATTCAACTGGATTTGTCCAATTGGTTACCTCCCCAACCCGTGTAACGCAGCACGCAGCAACATTACTTGACCCTATATTTACCACCAACCCAGATATTTTTGGTGACTGTGTTGTACTTGATGCAGGTTCGGTATCTGATCATAAACTTGTCATGTGTCAGCTTAGGTTAAATAAATTCAAGAGAAAACAAAATATTGTAACTTTCAGGGATTTTAAATGTTTTGATGATGCAGCATTCCTTAATGATCTCGCTAATTCCTCCGTCGATGATCTGTTTTTTATCCCAAACATTGACAGTAAAGTTGACCATTTAACAAATATCCTAGTCGAATTATTCACTAAACATGCTCCACTCAGATCTGTACGTGTTTCTAAGCCACCTGCGCCATGGCTGACTGATGAAATAAAAAAAGGTATGCACGCTAAAGTTACTGCGTTAGCAAGATATAAGCAAGATAAGACTGCAATTAATTATGAAAACTATCGTCGCATTAGGAATAAAGTCCTTATTGATATTCGAAAGGCAAAAAAAGAATATCTGGCAGTACTTTCTGAGCAAAATGAATCGAGGAAGATTTGGTCAGGCATAAATAAACTTAATATAAAGTCTTGTAACAAATATACTTTGCCTGATAACATCAGTGATGTTAATCTGATAAACAGGTATTTCATGTCAGTTTATAATGTTGATAGTGTGCCGGAAAATGTGTGCGAGTTTTATAGAAGCAATAAACTAAATCCGTCTAATTCTTTTTCTTTGAGAATCTTAAGTCCTCAAGAGATCTTTGATATAGTAAAAGGTCTAAAATCAGACGCTAAAGGCCTTGATACGCTGTCAATTACAATGATCAAAGTTAGTTTACCAATAATATTTTATCATATTGTTCACATAGTTAACACTTGCATTGAAAGAGGCTTGTTTCCCAAAGCCTGGAAGAATGCATTGATCTTACCAACGCCAAAAAACAATAAACCTACTGATGTTACTCATCTAAGACCCATAAGTTTGTTGCCTGTGTTGTCAAAAATACTGGAAAAAGCAGTTCAGTTTCAAGTAGAGTCTTTTATTGAATATAATGGCATCATTCCTTTAAATCAATCTGGATTTAGGAAATATCACAGCACAACCTCTGCATTATTAAATCTGTGCGACAACGTTATAAGAGCTATGGACAAAAAAATGGCGGTTTCCCTAGTTTCAATTGACTACTCCAAAGCATTCGACAAAATTAACCATGTGCTTTTACTTTCTAAGTTAAAGTACATTGGATTTGACAATATAGCTATCCAATTCTTCAAAAACTACCTCTCAAACCGTATGCAGTGCGTTTCTGTAGGCAGCAGGCTATCAGAAGTCAGTATGATACCATCAGGAATCCCTCAGGGCTCCATACTAGGCCCTGTGTTATTTCTCATATACACTTTTGATTTGCACAAATCTGTCGCACATTCCGATTTACTAAGCTTTGCTGATGACACTCAACTCATTCATTATTTTGACGCCTCTTGTTCGCAGGATGCTGCTGCCTTATTAGAGCAGGATCTGAGCAAAGTGCAAAAATATTCAAGTGACCATAATCTAAACATTAATCCAGATAAGACTCAAATATTACTATTTTGTTCCGACGCAAGGAGAAGTGTCGTGGAGAATACATTTAAAGTTAACCTTGATGGCTCGCTGCTGCAGATTGCTAATTCAGCTACAATTTTAGGTGTTGAAGTAGATAGCAAATTGAGATTTAGGGAGCATGTTATGTCCTTAGCTAAAAAAACGTATGGTCGAATGAGAGCGTTATATGCCAATCGCCACCTTCTGAACTTTAAACTGAGGAAAAAACTTTGTGAGTCTCTTGTGTTGCCAATTCTCAGTTATTGTGATATTTTATATTACCCATGTCTTGATGAACGGATGAAAAGCAGGCTTCAAATAATTCAAAACAATTGCATTCGCTTTATTCATGGATTGAGGAGATTTGACCATGTTAGTGACAAATACAGCCAAATGAAATGGCTAAGAATTGATAAACATGTGCGGTGCAAATACTTAGTGTTTTTGCACAAGTTGATAGCTGCGTCAAGACCTGCATACCTGAGAGAAAAGATCATATTTAATCAAGAAATTCATGACAGGATTACCAGGGACCGTATTATGATCAGGATACCCCCATACTCTATGACACTCTTCAAGCGTTGTTTCTCGTATAATGCTGCCGTATTTTACAATGCTTTGCCCAGAAAGTACAGGGAAATGTCTTTTGCTCGTTTTCGAAGGCAAATCAAGCAATTTATGCTCACTCTTCCCTGATATTTATATAACTGATTTTCTGAGCCGTTTAGGCATACGTGTACATAGTGTATATAGTTGTAGTGTTCTTTAGTTTAGTTGATTAGTTATTTAACCTTTCTGTACTCCTTAGTTTTTCTTATATATATTTTTTTTTTTTTTGGAATTGCACAAAACATCGTGCTTAAAGTACAGACAAAGGTAGTTAAGTGTAAGAGTAGCTCAAGCTAAACTTCGCTATCTTTGTCCCTCACATGTACAAAATATGAATAAAGGCGTTATTATTATTATTATTATTATTATTATATATATATATATATATAGGTGAAAAATTAAAGCTTCCGCCTTTTGTTGGGTACTTCGACAAAATTTAAGCAAAGAGGACTCTTTATACTTTTTTAATTCTCTCTAGCTTTCAATGGACTTTGCCGTCATCATCAGGAGCTGCAATTACAATGATAACAGTAGCAACAGTAGTGTAAAATGAATTTAAATTGACTTAACTTACAGTAGTATTTGAGGATGTTGCTAATTGTTGTTTACGTATAGGATGAGGGAAACGTCCAGTAACATGGTGAGAGCTGGACAGATGGTACACTGGTCAAAATTATATAAAATATGACAAGAACAAGTTAAAAACAGATTAAAGTTTTTTTTTTGTCGAAGTACCCAACAAAAGGCGGAAGCTTTAATTTTTATATATATATATATATATATATATATATATTATCTCTGTTTTGCATTGAGTCATTTTAAAATCTTATGTATTTGTAATTTATTTTTTAGTAAGGACTGTTACATTTAAATACATATTTATGTGTTTGTAGGAGGGTAAATAAATAAATGAATAAATAAATAAATTACGAACGCACATTCTCATCACTTACTCCGCTTGCCTTGAATTGATTTTTGTGCGTACAAAAGGTACAGACTGGTAGATTACCGTCATTACCGCATCACCAGACAGGCAATAAAGAAAGCGAGACCTGTCTATTTTCAAAATAAATATTTAATTGAAATGTGAGGTGGGTTCATGAGTTCAGGGGTAAAACAGAAAAATATCCACAATCCTATAAGCAGGAATCAAAAAAGGAGTTTCCAGAATGGTTGCAAAGGACTTTGAAAGAGCAACCAGTATGCACAATGTACAAGTTGTAATATATAACTATGTCCTCATAAAGCATGTTGTATGCGCAGTGAACAGGGATAACATCCTGTTAAATACAATAGCTAGAATATCGACCTATTACATTTTGCATGTTCATTGGTCCATTCAAATAAGTTCCCTATTTTTTATGAAATGATAGGAATTGGCAATACAATGAAAGTTATCTTAATTCTAAAGCTCAAAGATATGGCGTTACATCTAGAACTTACACTTATTTATGAAACAACCGCTTATTTAAGATTTTATGCACTATTTCAATAGAAATGACTGATATTAGGAGAGCTTTTACAGCTTCCGTCAAATTGCATTTCGATAAGGTATTTTCCTGTTAGTTGAAGTCACTATTGAATATTAATGTTGGTGGAATATACTTTTAGTCAATAAAAATCGCACAGCTTCTGTTTGTGGCCTGAGTGAGTAGACAGATACACACATACGCACGCACGCACACACACAAAACTATTTATACGTGCAATTTTAGATCCAACCAAAATTACATTACCATCACTAACTTATTTCTTGAGATCGAATTAAAATTCTTGAGTCCAAGTGAACAATGTGAAGACACCCTAAAACGGATACACTATCTATCCGATGCTCTCCTGCTCAGTTCCTATCATCTCGCTTTCTTTCCCCCAGACTGTAGGTATCTGGGCAACCAGACCTTACAGGTCAGAGTTACTACGGACATCTCTGCCAGACAGTGACGAATAGAAGATGCCAGTTTATCCAAACGACTACATAAGCTTACCCTATCCCTATAGGTGTTGAGAGGTCTCCAGTTTATCTCCAGTGTAAAAAACCATATTGACTCGCTAGTCAAGAGTTTTCCATGATTCTTTTTTCGAGACGCCTTGAACGCTGTCAAACTTTTAGTCCGCTGGGACAAAAAAAAGTCGTAGAACATCTGAAAACGTGAAAGGGCTGAAGCTCGCTAACAAATACTTACAAAGTTGTTGCTCTCAATTAGGGCTGCTATCATCTAAGTTATCGACACGGGACAAAAGCTTAAAACATGCTGCACATTTGGGTAAAATGGATATTTTTCACCCCAGAACTTTTTTATAATAAAAATAACAATCATCATTGTCATTTTCAAAATTTTCATTAATTTAAATAGTTTGTACATAACATATACTAAGTGACATATAAATCCGAACACCCAGTTTAAATGGTTTTATTTTAATAAAATTTTGTATAAGTACTTAATGAATCATAATAAGTAAATGATAAAAATTTCAAAATGATTGCACTGCTTTAAAGCCCTTTGACCTTTAATAATGTGTGGATGCACTCTGATGTGCTACGCATTCTCCAACGCGCCTAGGCATGCTTCTGATCAGGTGGTCAATGTCCTCCTGTGGTATCTCATTCCAGGCAACCACCAACTCCTCTCGAAGTGCTTCTAGAGTCTGAGGAGGACGTTGCAAATTGAGCAAAGGTGACCTGGAACCATAAGCTATAGCACCCCAAACCATAACTCCAACAGTGTGATGAACATATCTTTCAACAAAAAACTGTGGATTCCTCCTTTCACCACGTCGCCTTCTAATCCTGGCACGACCATCGTGCATGCCTAAACAAAATCGAGACTCGTCACTAAAGACAATACTGTTCCATTCCTGATCCCAGAGTGACCGTTGTCTGCACCACTCAAGGCAATTACGTCGGTGTTCTCGAGTTAAAGAGAGGACCCAGTGTGGCCGGTATGAAAACAAGCCAAAACTTCTCATTCATCGGTAAACACTTCGCATGCCAATAGGTCTTCCGTGTTCTGCAAACTATTCATTTGCAATGGACCTGGTAGTATAAGGCCAATAATCTTAGGCGGCGATCTTCACGGTCTGTTGTTCTACGGCGGCGTCCAGTGCCCCTAGCTCTTTGCGTACGGCCTTCTCGAAGCCATGCCTGACAACACCTAACCACAGTGTCTACACTTCTTTGCACTCTAACTGCAATTGCCCGGAAAGAAAGTCCAGCTTCCCGAAGTCCCACTATACGGCCCCTATCAAACTCACTAAGTTGACGAAATCGTACAGGTCTCCGTACTCTATTCATCGTAACCGATCGTAAGGGATGTCAAGAACCAAAATCCGCCAACGTTGATTCTTTACTGCGGCTGAAATATTCATTTTTAGAGCGTTAGTAAATTAAAAAAAAGCAGTATAAAAACCGGAATGTCCAACTGATAAGGCTGAAAATTTTTTCACTTGTTATTTACAGTAAGATAAATACGTTCACCAACTTTTATTAAAATAAAACCATTTAAACTGGGTGTTCGGAATTATATGTCACTTAGTATATAAAATACTCAAGGTGTTACTAATATAATCATACTCTGATGTAATCTGCTGACAATAATAATTAGGAACGCTTTTCTTCTCGACAATATATATGTCTATGAATAATTATCATGAAATTATTTGGAACGGAGGTCGAATAGAATTTTTGAACAAAAAATTTTAAACAATTTTATTTCATTCTGAAAATGTAATTAATTATAATCATTAAGAAATAAACATAAAATAAACTAACCTGATAACTTAAAAATTATAGAGGAGTAAGGTCATCTACAAAGTAAAATTACGGCTTCTTAACTCTTCAATGTCATTGGGGTCCCTACGCACAATATCATGTGTCAATGTTTGATGATGCAAGTCGTTGTACTGGGGCGTAGAACAAAACATTTTGAGGACGGATGGCAGCCCCACTCTCAATTATAGTTTTCGCTTGTTTTGTTGAGGTAAAATCCAAATCAAAATGAATGTTCTGACAATGTCAAGGCACCTTGAAATACACCCATTACGCACCCGCCTCTGCATGCGATATCCCCCTATAAACCCTAAATTAAATTTGAGTATAATGGTCTCGCCGAGGGTACTTTTTGCGATTTATTATTGCGAGATAAGATCCATTCTTGGGGCACCTCGCGGCGCGCCATAGAAAGTGAACACCAAGTGTATTAATCGTGTAGCGTGACCTTGACCAACGACGACACGAATTCTGGCTGAAATCTTGTTCTATAATACCAGTGGTGGGCAAAATAGTCGTTTAAGACGATGTGTTCGGAAACAAGAGTTTAATGTAAATGTAGTTAGTACGTGCAACTATGTAGATACTTCAATAAACGGTGAATGCACAAATACGTATATATATACGAGAAGTTTAGACACATCCAACTTTTTTCGTATTTTTCCTAGCCTGTAGCATTGCAAATTATAGGCAAACAATCTAACAGCAGTATTGTTATACTGCCCGAGAGCCCGTTATCGTGGAATATTACAAAATTTTAGGAACATCAGGATACGCTACGAGTATAATGAATTGACGGATTACATATTTATTAAAAGAAATGGCGAATGTGCATAGTGGGGATTGCAATTTTGCAGCTCATTCAATCCAGCAGGATTGATAGACAGGATTCGTCAGTCCCACGCTGTATGCGTGTCTCCAAATTTTTCACTATCCAAGTGATCCTTTCCATAACAAGGGAGCCAGTGATTATTTCTGTTTTTCTCACGATTACTCTTGCCGCGATGGACCAATTCTCAATAACAGTATATTTTTTTTACGATATAGTTGCAACTTTTTTTTAAAAATTTTATCCAAATTATCACAGTTTTCTTAGATGTAGAGAGGCCAATAGCTAATGCACAGATACCAGTGGCATGAAATGTACATATCACCAGATCCAGAAAATGGAGTCAAGTGAATTGACTTGGTACTTTCCTTGCACACAATAGATCTATTCAACATAACATGAAATATCACTGATCTCGAAACATTTTAGATTTTAAAAAGACTAGGGTAAATCGAGGAGAGATGACGCACTTTTTTCAAAGTGGTCTAGACTCTAAACTTTAATAAAAATAAACGAAATACACTGAATCACCTATAATTCCAAAACCAGTCATCAAGACGCTACAGTATGATATATCGATCTTATTCTCTTGGAAGTGTCTATTCGAACTTTAACAAAATATGCAAGATTCCATTTTACTGCACATCCAGATAGAACCTTCCAAAACAAGAAAGTTGTTTATAATATACTGAAACATCCCGAATAGTGTGGTCGGACACGGTTTCACTTCTGCCAAGTGTTGTCAAATTGTAGATTAGGTATGTTGTCAGATCGTTGTACAGTTTTGTTTACGTCTAGACCTTTCCATATGTTTCGCGAAGTTTGTAGGATTCTTAAGCTTCTGAAAGATTATTTGCACGTTACTAAGGTATATAAAGAAGTTTTTGAGCAAATAAAGCGTAAAAAGTGGTGACGTATTTCATTTCAAGCGCGGCAAGGGGTCCTTCGTGATAACACTATGCCCGTTTGATCAAAGGTTTAACGTTAAGATATAGTAGGTGTTATTCCATCAATTTCAACGCCCTGAATTTAAACGTACTAACTTGAGCTAATAATAATTATTATGTTTATTTCCAACAGGCAGATCCACCCAATTATGTAACGGTTTCCCCGTCTGATTGTATTTATTAAATCACTTCTCAATTTTCATTTCAGAATCACAACTCATTAATCCCATGTCTAGCTTTTTTACTTGGAAACATTTCCGCTTGGAGCGCGCTTGATGCGGAGTTCCTGATCTGTGATCTTCCTCGCTTTTCCTTTTCACTTGAGCCGCCGATCTAAGAACAGCTGAGAATTTTGTTCTCTGTAACATGAGGTCATATAGCACCATGTGCTAGCATTTTGTAAAATGTGTGTCCAAATAGGATAAAATGATTGGGGCCACCCCCTTTGCCTTTGTCTTTGACTTTTGCCTTTGTCTTTGACTTTGCCTTTGCCTTTGTCTTTGACTTTGCATTGCTTGGCCTATCACTTCACCCATGCATGTGCCTTGGGAGCGACATCACGTTTAAGTTCAACTTCACTGCATCCTTCGCCGACAACTAGTTTTGAAGCCACTAAATGTGAGGTCACCCCTCATAACTGGCACCTCCACTTGAAGCACCTGGCCATCCTCGCTTCAGTCCAGTCAAAACGGACCAGCTTAGCGAAAGATAAGTGGATAATTATGTAACAGCGCCAAAGATTTAAATCTTTCATTTTGTTCTTTAAAATTTCAATTTCAAATGTAATGAAAGTGCTTTTCTAGTTAAATAAAATCTGTTAAATTTTTGTGTTCTGTTTGTTCTTCTATCCTCTAGCCATGCCATGGTCGACACACAGCTACACGCCTGTAGATGTCTTCATGCCACCGACTGAGCTACCGGAAGCTAATGGTAACCCCCTTTCTGTGATTGTGCAGAAAACTTGGAATCTTCATTGCATTCCATCTTTTCTGGACTTTTTGCGGAAAGGAGGGTTTACAATTACAGAAAATATCAACAAATATCAATTAAGCACAGTAAACATATATATATATATAGATACGAATAACAGTATGTAAGTAAATAATCAACAATAATATCCTACCTTAGAAGTTGGATAAAACATTGGTGTGGCAGAAATGACAGTAAAATGTAGCACAATAGCGGTTTCCTATGCGAGGAACATTAAAACATATCTTATTTAAAATATATGGACAATAAATCTTATTGTGGAGTAAACTGAACAAAAAAGACAGAGCGAAAATATTTCGGCGTACTTCAAGCGGTTTGCTAGCAAAAGTTTTGAGCAATACATTATGGCCGAAGTCTCATAGTGGATAGAAACCATTGTATTTGAAAAAAATATACTTTATATATTATATATTTAATAGATAAGCGATGCGTATTCTAGTTAGATATAGAAGTTTGAGAGTTTCAACATTTGAGAAACCTGACCAGTTTCTAACACAGAAGGTACTCTAGCATTCGGGAAAACAGACGATGTAATGCTATTTATGTGATCATTAAAAGTGAGCTTGGCATCAAATGTAACACCTAGGACTTTATAACTGTTAGTCATTTCTAATCAAAAATAGATACTGGTTGTGGGACTTTTAGAGCAGCACTGTATAATATATCTTAATTCAGCAATCTGGTTTTGTATTTACCATAAAACCGCATATACAACCCTGCACCGCACAGTCAGTGTATAGCTCGTCTCTAGGATAATTGGGGAATTGGAATTCAGCTGGTGTTATCGACTAATCTGATTAGCGAGGTTAAGAGGCAAATTACACAGTCTAAACGAGCACAGTCACCCCCTAATCTGAAGGGGGAGCAGGAGGAAACTGAAGAAGATATTGCTGCCCTGCTCGTCAGGATTGTGTTACATAATTGCACAGTTTGTGAGGAAAGGGGTGCGAATGGAAAAACTAATAAAATAGGTGGACTTATCCATGAATCGATTAGGGTCAAGTTTATGACAGTAGTGTTAGCAGATACATACAGGGCGTTATAAAATGACCATTTCGATATGGTAATATTATTTGTAAACATATGATGTAATGTGGAGGTAAAGAGCATTTGTTGATTTCTGATATGCATCTTCTAAAGTTAGTAGGACTGGAACAAGTCTTCATGATGAGCAAGGCTCAGTGTGAATTAGGAAGATGTGTATAATCCTGAGTGGGTCTTCCTTGTTCTCATAAGCGTTTACCGTTTTGGAAGCAACAAGTATTTTAGATTTTGTATTATCAAAAATATCATATTTGCTCAAGAGCCTAGAAAGTGCAAAGTGTTTTAGAGAACGTGGATACACTGTAGCTATTCCTTGGCATAGAATGTGGAGGCATCATGGGAGAAATATCAAAGGAGCAAGGGCCATTGGTGGAAGGGCATACCGATAGATAGGTGAGAAATCACAGGCAATACCCGTCGATGGAAAAGAGTTATGAAAACGTCTGTTCTGGGGTGCTGACGCCCCGACAACATCATCGATACTCGATGCTATTCGGAGGAGGGCTGTCCACCTGATCGATGACTCTTCTCTAACGGATAGTCTCGGGATCCTCTTGCACCAGAGATCTAGCTCTCGTCTACCGCTATCCCAACGGGCTTTGCTCTTCAGTTGTAAACGATGCTGGCACGCAATCTGCCTGCCAGACAGACCCGTCTGACTTCGGCCTACCAACCTAACCGTGGCGAACTTCGAACATCCAGAACTGGTCGATATCGCTCCTTTGTACCTAGGTTTCCGAGATTGTGGAACAATCTACCCAAAGGTGCTTCTCCCAGTTCCACTAATATTAGGCAGTTGAAAAATCAGATAAAGTTTATTTAAGCTCCTCATAGTAGCCGCGGCGCACTGATATTTAGGCTTCTGCTTATTCAGCTGCTTCGGTATAAAAAATGCAAGATTCAAAGTTAGGGTTCTGGTAAACTTTTTTTTGGTCATTTAGATCTATATTTAGACTGTTTGTTCTTACTCTTCTCTTGTAAGGTTTCCGCACCCTTTATTATAGGTCTTGCTCCAAAATTTGCCTTGTGACAGTACCTTTAAATTCTAATGGAACCTAAAGGACAGACTTGAGGCAAAAATGTTTTTTGATCTTTTTATGATACGTTTATGGCACCATAATTTTGGAATACGCTTTATATTACTCATTCTCTCTCACCTCGTGGGAGATTTCCGAACCCACCATCGTAGGTCTTGCTTCCGTGCTCTCGCATCGAGTGCCGTATGCCTAAGGGCCGTAGCCGGCTGGTTCCACTCAGTCGGCCGCGACAAGTGAACAATTGCCGGCGTCCTCGCTCCGTGCCTTATCCCCATGCCATCTCTCGGGGTTTGCATGTCAATTGCCATCTCACGACGACTCGCGACTTTTTCCCATCCTCGTTGATCCAGACGCGGCTGCTGCCGAGAATTCGAGCTGGATCAGCACTCTTTCGTCCCATTCTAGTCATCTTTCATATTCGCCACTTTCTAGTTGCTGACTTGAGCTGATATTGCTTGGTGTTGTTCACACCTGGATCGCATAAATATCATACAGCAATCTGTATGTCACAAGGTGTGGTATGATTTAAATTGGAATCTTTTCGAAAGAAATATTTCGAATCAAAATTAGTAGTATTCTATCGACAATGACCTTTGTCCCTCAGGGTTCGGGCACTGCTTTGTTCTTTGTCCACCAATGACGCCCCTAGCGCAAACAATTTGGAACTTTCCTATAGTCAAAAATACCGATAGTTTCACCTGCACCTGCATAACTGGTATTTTTCCCAAATCTGAAAGAACTATTCCGATTATTTAGAATTTAAGAAATTTATGACATTTTCTATGTTGAGTGCTGTAGCGTAAATTCGGTTTCTGATCCACGGTACTGGGGGGGATCCTTCCTTAGCACTCAAGCTGACCAGTTGCAATATATTGCTGGTAAAGGGTGGATCAATAAGAATCCAATATTTAAATTTAGCGCCATTTTGGCAGTCATAATGTCGTAATGATTGTGACATCACAGATCGGTAGTAGACAGGCGGGAGTTTATGAAAATGAATCACTAAGGCGCATACAGGCATCGCGAGGCGTGCGTCGCGAATGGTTCGTCTCGCATGCCTCGGGCTGTGTGGACGTGTATGCTCACAGTGAGCATTCGCGTCAAGGTGGGTACTGACCGACGCTACGAGGTGTAATGTAACATTCGCACCGAATATGTTCGCATCGCGTATGTACGCATTGTGTTCGAAATCGGTGTAACATGCTCGTTTGAAATATGTGCTCCATATTCGCACAGTCTCAGCCCAGATGTCTGACGAGGAGGTTGTGTTGGGATACTGCTAAATTAATAACTCGTGAATTTAATCGGACCAAAAGTACATAAAAAGGATTCAAATTATAGAAAAGCAATCAGTGTCACGAAAAGATTGGCACTAACGCTACGTTTTTATGCCACAGGAGATTCCTATACTAATATGCAATATCTTTTCAAGATTTCAAAGCAACGGATATAATTTATAGTGAAAGAGGTCAGCGGAGCTTTGATTGGAGTATTAAAAGATTACGTACTGTTTTAGTTAATCCAGAAAAAGTATTCATTACATATCAAATTAAATCAGCAAATTCTGATAGAAATTGTTCACTCGAAGCTGGAGACCCACAGTCAGTTTGATCAGGCGTATGTGAATCAGGTGCTTCAGGGCTTTGCTGTGGCATCGATGGAGCTCTTGAAGTTGTTGGTCGTGTAGAGTATCCTTGTGAAGAATTATAGTTATAATCGCCAACATACTCATATTCTCCGCCATCAGCACTAAACAATATATTTGATATGTAATGGTGAACATATGTTCTTGTTGTCTTTGAATAAGATCTTAATTTATTTGCCAAAAAAATACCGTAAGCTTCACATTCGTCAAGTTTTTGTGAAGTTGACTCTGTTTGCTCGGTTCTCTTTTTTAAAATATTTAAAGTAGATGCCATTTTCTCTACCGGGTTGGAGGCTACTGATTACTTCCTTTTTGGAGGCAGATGGCAATCAATGTTGCTTGGTTTGGCAGATGGAGGGCACTCAGTGTTGCTTTGTTCTGAAGGACCAGCACGTAGCTGAAAATAAACGTAAATCTTTATTTCAGATGCCAGAAACACCGGAGCAATGGATGGCTGTAGCAAATGAGTATGATACTTTGTGGAATTTTCCACACTGCCTAGGCGCAATCGATCGAAAACATATTATACTGCAGGCACCGATCAACAGCGGAAGTGAATTTTATAATTACAAGGGTTTCTTCAGTATTATTGGCAGTTGTTCATGCGAAATATAAGTTTTTTTACGTAAAAATTGGATGCCAAGGAAGAATATCCGATGGAGGGGTCTTCCACAACTGTGAATTGAAGGAAAAAATACAAAATAATGCACTGAACATTCCTGAGCCCACTGCCTTGCCAGCAAGAACGGAAGAAGTTCCATTTTACTTTGTTGGAGATGAAGCTTTTGCTCTATCCGAAAATATGATGAAAGTATATTCAGGATATCATGAACGTGGTTCTAAAAAAAGAATATACAACTACCGACAGAGCTAGTAGAGTGGTGGAAAATGCGTTCGGCTTATTATCTGCAGTTTTTAGAGTTTTGCGGAAACCAATGCTGTTAGAACAAAAAACCGCGACATCTGTTGTAACAGCAATAATACTACTTCACAATTTTTTAAGAAAAGGTAATAACGCTCATGTATATGCCCCTGCGGGTAGCTTGGACGAAGAAACAAATGGGATAGTCAGATTAGGAAACTGGAGAGAAAGTAACAATGATATGGCGAGTATGTTACCCTTGGAAATAAGACCGCGAAAGGCTTCAAGAACTGCTCACAATATTCGTAATGAAGTTGCTGAATATTGCATCCAAGAAGGGTCTGTCAGCTGGCAAGAAAATTATGCTTAAAATAAAACTTACCGTATCTGTTGTGGCAACAGGTGTATTTCTATCCAGTATAAAGATCATAGTTTTGTATGAAAACCAAGTACTATGGTATACTTCTTCAGCACCTGAAAATAAAGTATTTTTGGAATACAAAACATACCTATATTCATTTTATTTATGTTGTTCTTAAACTAATGCTGCTTTCGTTTTGTCTTTGAATCTGACACGTGGCAGCATAATTTGACATACAACTTAACTTTAAAATGTGGTTGAGTATTTGGGGGCTAATCGTACTGTATTATAGGAACTTAAAAAATATAAAAATAATTACCTACCCTTTCCTGTACCACTTGATCTTTTTATTTTCGCTTTTGCCCTCCTCAGTGACGCCAGTAAGCTTGTCATTTTCGTTTTACACGTATCGCTCGAGCTCGTGCGAGTTAACACCTTTGGACTTTTGGCTTTGGGGTTGTCTGAGGTCACAAGTTTAGGCCAACAAGCTTGCAACCAGCGAAGCATTGAAAGCTGGAATCAGACGCTGTTTCAATGAGATACCATGACATGTGTTCAAAAATGTTACCACAAATTTTATTAAAAGAGCCGTGCGCCAGCGGAGCCGTGGCAGCCATTTACCTGATGTGTTGTTTCATATATAATTCCAAAGTGTAAACACCATAATCCAATAAATATTTCAGTTGTTTGTTAAGAAATACCCTTTATCTTTGCATAGACTGTTATGCGATATTATAGACATACAGTAAATAAAATGGATGAGAGCTTTCTGTGTACCGATTCCATAAATCTTCCAAAGGTGGACATAATAATGGTTAATGGTTGCTGTGGCAAACATCAACATTTATAATTAAGCCCACACGCGATCGACGCCATAGTGCCAGTGGCTCAAAGGTCTTAAAATATGGCCAAATTAGAAAGGTTCACTTAATTTCTACAAAAAAATAAATCCATTTATACGTTTTCCAGGTCGCTGATAGCAAGCTTGATACCCATTTGTCAAATACCAAAATGGCGGATTAAATATGGTGTATATCTTTGCAAAATAACCTTTTGATTGAGCGCAAAGTTAGGTATCAGATGCTTTCAGGGTCGCTAATAACAAACTTGATATCAGTTGTTCAAAAATCGAATAGAAAATTGAGTTTCAAATGTTTTTAAGATCGCTAATAATGATTTAATTATCGATTCTTAAATCATCTACAATAATTGTCGGATACAGAATGATGGCTGATTGTTAAAAATTTGTGTATTGCGCTCAAATTACATTATTATTGTGTAATGTCGCATAATTACTAAACTTGCAGTGACCACTCAAAATTGACATATTTCTTAACTAGGTTCTTTAAATCTACTCATTACGGAAAAATTCAATTACATATTGTTGTGGTATAGTGTCATGTGTCTATTGGCAGGTAATACAATGTGGTACCATAATAACTATAAATACCTTCGACTCCGCAATCCATTTTGCCACATTTCAATGCAGTCAATTATTTTAAAACGTGACACTACTCGATTAT
Organism: Acanthoscelides obtectus; assembly: GCA_963669975.1. Lineage (NCBI taxonomy): Eukaryota > Metazoa > Arthropoda > Insecta > Coleoptera > Chrysomelidae > Acanthoscelides > Acanthoscelides obtectus. Next base: position 48,398,266 of record CAVLJG010000004.1, read on the forward strand.
ACATGTTTTTTGCACTTTTGGCCAGGTATTTTGGTTCCGGAACCGCGCCTTTGCATATCGACATCGACACAGACATGGTTCAATGAGTGTTATCTCTCCAGCCGCAATAAGATCAATCTAACAATATTCCCAACATATCGAAATCAATGCAATAATTAAATCAATCCCCGTTCTCGTTTTCACCAATTAGGTTAGTTATCCATCATAACATGAAGATACTCCAATATTTATTTTGATACCTTTTACCATATCAACTAGCTACATACTAACATCAAAATGTTATAAACAGCATTATAATGATATCTCCGAAAAAGGCGATTTTATCGTCCCAGTCCCTGTTCGTTACCATATACCACTTCCTTCTGATTCTTCTACGTTTTGTCAGATGTAAACATGTTTTTCTGGAAGTAATATGCCTGTATTTGTACAGTTAAGTAAATTGCAGTATTTGTAAGTCGATTTCTACCGTAAATTGTAAAAACGAAGCAGAGCAACGTTTGTAAATAGCCAGAAGCGTGCGCGCCGGCGCATCGCTTTATGGTAGCGGTGGTAGCTGAGGTCATGTGACGTCTCTCGAAGTCTTACGCTCCAAAAAAAAAAATTTCTCCAAATATGAGATCTCTGGGTATCGTAACATTGTTATGTCTTAAGATATTTTTTAGTGATGTATTTCCCGTTACTTAGAATAGCGTCTTAAGTGTGTTTCAAAATATAGGAAACTTACTCCTTGTGTGCTGACAATACCACACTGGTGGGTCAATGTTGGTCTAGTAATTTGGTGCATAACTGGCAATAAGGTTTGGTGGAAGAAGTATTAGAATAGGCAGACTAGTGGCTGATTAGATTAAATAATCGGACATATACTCCATCTACTGTACCAAGGAGTGTCGTGCGCCTTGTCAAACATTTGTGTAGAAGGAGCTCTAATACTGGGTAAACACCAACCTTAGGTAAGGATATGTTTGGTCGGCAGTTGGCGGAACCGTACGCATTGGACACATAATTCCAGATTAGGTTTGAATAACCCTAAAATTTGAACTTGGTTAACAGAAAAGTTGTACATGCTAGTCATATAAATCCTGCAAATCAGGCCAGTGCGAATGATTAGCATTGCCTGTTGGCGTGTTTCAAAAGAGCTCCTACAGTGAGAATTATGTCATCGGTTATTCGAACAAGGTGGAACGAATGGCTTTTCAGCCAAGCTCGGCCACCTATCTAAACTGGATCTCTGCTTGGCAACTCTCATAAAATTACTGCGTCTCAGGTGTTTCGGCAAAGCTAGATTGGTCATGCACTCTTAACTACCTGTATGTAAAAAGCCCCTATCCGCAGAGCTCTATGGATAGGATCCATTGCACAGGTAAAAAGATCAATAATGTGTAACTGAAACAACACTAGACCTAAAACTGATCCTCGGAGAGCAACCTCGTTGACATTTTTTGAAAATCCGTTCAAGGCACTTATGGGATCCACGCGGTATGGAGGATATTTTACTATTCGAAGGATGTCTGCAAAGCATCTACAACGGCAGTGAGACTAATAGATTAGGAGCAACCATTAAGGTAACGAGTTCAGTTAAATTCCCCTCAGTTTGCATGTGGGGCATTATAAGTCATCTGTAGGTGCATATAAGAAATTAGGTCACGCGATCCAAATCGTGATCCTTTGACCACCGTATTTAAGAATCACCGTCAACTAGTAAAACCTTTATTCAACATATCTTCGTAAGTTATGGGCCAATTAAAACTTTGTTGAAGCTCATTTTACCCGTTTTTTATGAACAAATATACATTTACGCATAATCTTGAGAAATTTGCCATGTAATCCCAATTCTGTGGGATTTTTTATATTTGTATTTTTGAATACAATATTTTCAAGTATTTGAAATTTTAAGTGGTATTTTTTAATATCTGTACAAATAGCGGCCAGTATTATGTTTTGAACATGGTTGCTAAACAACCACTATTTGCATGGCGTGACCTGTTTTTTTATATACTCCTGTAGTTGCTTAATAATGTCTCGTATTTAAACTAAGCGACCATATAGCGGCACTCGTGTCCTTCGTGGCTGCTACTAGACCATAAAAAGGACACTGAATTTGGAATTAATTTTTATTTAAAAAAATTTAATTTAGAGATTGGACCTGACTGAAATGTCAAATTTAAAATTGTACGCAGAATGGAAGTTCAAAATCGCTCTACTGGCACATTCCTATTATTTATATATTTTAAACAGTATAAAGAGATATTTAACAAATAGTGAGGCGAATGATGCTGGGCAACGTGCGGAACAACAAAAATAGACCAAGGAACTAACAATTCTTGCTACGTTGTCCATAGATATACATAGGCACTTACATATATGTGCGTCGCTGAAAATAAGATTACTAAATAGCTTTCGTATGAAGATGCAGAGCCACGCTACCCAGTACCCACCATGATATAATTCTCCAAGCATTACTGCGGTAGGATGTGCATTTCTGGAAAATCTCACACTTCGGGCAGGAAAGGTCAGCATGATAATTCCGTTAAGCTTTTTTGCCGGAGATTCGCTATAATAGCTTTCCCTGTACAAAAAAAAACCTGAAAGAATTAAGCTATCAGGTAACGTTTCTCAAATTAATCATGCCGATCAAATATAATTATGTGGTTAACACCTTGAATTGCCCGTAACTGCTGTTATTATTAATTTTCAGTCGCATGTGGACCGACGATAGTTATAGAGTTGAGAAAGTTATTGGGGATAAATTCTAGAAGTTACATTCGACAGCTATTCAGGCGGACCTTGTACTGTGACATTGCTTCTGATTTAGCGCTTGGAAGGATGAAGAGGTCAAGAGAAGTAACTATGAAAAGTTCACCGCGGATGTAGATAGTTGGTTTTCGTCACCAGCGTCTGACTGGTGCCCTCTTAGATTACGCTATACAGCAGCGGGGTAAGCTTATCCACATTCACTTGATGGAGCTCATCTTACGGTTCTTGATAATTGATCAGCTGTGACACGATGCTCTCCAATGCACTCATATAACACTTCTATGACCTTACACCGTGTGCCTTTTAGAAAAGCTTCACAGATGGACGGCTGATTTCCCGTTTTATCTTAAGGTGACCGGATAGACGAGTTCTTTTTGTCCGACAGTGTCAAAACGTATGTTCACTATGGATCAGTAACGCTATCCAATCTCTGCGCTCGAAGTGCACAAGCCAAAACCGTCCGTGTAAACACAAAAGACCGCAATTTTGGTTGACTTGTGCGTGTGAATGGTGCTAGGTTCTGTATTGGTGTTCCACACGAGTTTCACAAACTAGCGGCCAAATATTTCTATGATCCGTTGGAAAGAAGAAACTGACACGTGCCGGAAAAATTGTACTTGCAAACGAACACTTGGCCGACTTACACGCGCGGTCCAATCTTTCGGTTTTGTAGTGTCTCCTGGGACATTGAAGTGGAGTGCATGCTTGGAGACTGCACTTGACATGGTGCACAAGATATGTAACAACGTTCCTGGAACGCGCTCCAACCTGTGTGCTTGCAGCGTACATGTAAAAACCGTACGCCTGAAAACAAAACCTCACACGCGACGGGCCAAGGTCCACTAGTGCTGCCAGGTCTAACGTTATTACGGTATGCCGTTCTACCGCAAAGCATCTAAATTCTACCGCTTTCCACCCCATAAGCTTGATCACATACGCCCTCTTAGACATCAGGTTTACCATTTTTTGTAATGGAACATATTGCTGTATCTCTTTAACAGCCTCTAATGGAATTTGTTCGGTGGCAAAGCTCAGAAGTGCTGCTTAGGCCAGCACCCCCTCTTTACGCTTTAATATCTGCCGTTTATTTCAGAATCTACCTTGTTTTAAGCATGTCTCCTTTTTCAGTATTTGCGGTCTGGTCGTCATTTTTGAGAGCCGCTCCGCAAGACGTCCATACCACAGTACATACATACGTGTTTGTGTGAATGCTTCATGGCCTGCGCTCCTCGTGTTCGCTCCACGCGACGTTCCACACACCAGAGGCCGAGTATTCACATGATGTCTTGGACTGAGAGAAAACTGCTACAAAAACCATACTGTAGAGCTACATGTTAAAAGAAGCATCTCGCCCCACATTCCGTGACAGAGTAACGTGTGCACACTGACCTCCCACCGCTATATCGCCTGTCAACAAAATCGGCGCTCTTTCCATTTACCATTATATGCACTGAACAATTAATCTACCATACAAATTACCATTACACGTGCAATTATGAACATTTAACATGTGTGTACGCGAGATTATTAGATTATGATGAAAAATGTAACTTTTGCACGCGCTCTTGGGAGCGCTGTGAGCGATGAAAATTGTTTTCCCTTTAATCATTTGACGGGTATAACATTGTGGACTGCATTGATATTGCCAGCTTACTAGAAAAAGAAGATAACTCCATTTTTCTAGTTTATGAGTTTTCACACTTATAGCTGTTACGGATAAAACTGTTTAGTTCATGCTGTTTTAGAGGTTTTAAATATCTTAACGTCACATAACCCTTTTTTTAACAGTCTGCTTGGAAGAGTATTCTCAGTACTTTTCGTCTGATTATTTCATGGTGCATATAGAGATAACTGAAATATAATCCCTACTATACTAGTAGTAGTAGTAGCAGTATTTATTGGCCATGTTGATACATAAGTAGGTAGCTTATTATAAAAGATTACACAGTTCTAATGAGGTGAGTGCTTGAAGTGACTGGTGTTGTTTGAGGATAGTGTCGCGCTGTTTATGGTATTATTCAGGGTGTTTCCAAAGTTGAGTCATTTATTTCAACTGCTTGTAGGACTCGTCAAAAGGAGTTGATATAACAAAAATCACCTATACAAAAGTTGCATAATGAAAGAAAATAGTAAAAAATAAAAATGTTATTACAGATATTATTATATTATTTTAAATTCTCGACCATTTCCGTGTAAAATCTTAGCATTTTTGAATGTTTATGGTACCTATGCTGAAGAATGGAAAATGTTTAAACTTTAGTTTGTGATACAATTTATATTCATAAAATTTTTCTAGTTCCACTACAAATCCGATAATCGGAGATGTCAGCCATTTGGTCGTAAGGTATTATTTGAGAAACACAAATTCATGTTATTTATAATGGCTCATTCTGTATACATGAGTTCACGATTCAAATGTTTGATGTTCGTATCGATCTAGTACGCGTCTGTACAGTTAGCAGGTGGGAATTTTGTCATTTGTTCGTGTGTGTTGTACAAGCAGGTCGAGCTGCCGGTAAGCAGGAAAAGCCAATTGGCCACATCAGCTTCATCAGCGGCCATTATACAATTTAAATGAGCTCCGTCACTTCACTAGATCACTTCCAACGGCAACAACAACAACACCGTAGTTACTCATGTACTGCTTTGTCACCGCCTCGATCAACAGAGATAGTATGTATACGAGGGATGTCTTTTAAGTTTTGCATATGGAAATAAATCAACACGGCAGGTAGTTTTAAATGACTTTATTGTTTTTCGAAGTATTCTCCACGAAGATTAATACACATCTGCATGCGCTCGAACCAATTTTTGAAGCACTTATTCCACTCGTTTGCTGGCAGATCCAAAACGGCATTTTTGAATGCGTCAACTGCTTCTTCTGGTGACTCGAACCTTTGACCACGCAGTCTGTTCTTAATTTTCGGGAAAGTAAAGAAATCGTTAGGACTTAGATCGGGACCATATGGAGGACGGTCCAATAATTCCACGTTTTCTTCCGTTAAGTACTGCCTTTGTTTTTGGGCTGTGTGCGTGCTTGCATTGTCTTGATGGAGGATGATTCTTCTTTCGGGGTTGATTTTCCGAAGCTCGGTGATGACTTTTGGCAAGTAAATGGTGGTATACCAATCCGCAGTAACAGTTCTTTGCTCATTAAGAGGAATTGTTGCAATATGACCCGCTTTTGACACATGTCGCGACTATCTTTTGCGAAACACATCGAGAACGGATGACTTTTGTTGGCTTTTCTTCACCTTGGAACACCCAAACAGCCGACTGTCGTTTATTTTCTGGTTCATAACAGTAAATCCACGATTCATCACCACTAACAATGCTGTACACATTTTTTGAGTTTCCGGAATTGGAACGGTCAAGCGTTTTTTAACACCAATTAACCCTGGCTGCTTTCTGCTCTTCAGTCAACAGGTGGGGTGTCCAACGAGAAGCTAATTTTCTTACAATTCTTCATGTAAAATTTTTTGAATTGAGGTCTTTGAGATCTTCAAGGACGCCTCAATCTCGCGATATGTCACATGTCTATCTTCAATGATGAGTTTGCGCACAGCATCGACGTTTTCCTGGGTGACTGCCGTTTTTGGTGATCCCACCCTGGGATCGTCGCTAAGAGTCACCCGTCCACGTTTGAATTCTCCCAACGGGAAATTGTCGACTGATGTGGCGCTTCATTGCCGAAAACAGACAGTAACTCAGCAAGGCATTCTTGTTGCGATAATTGTCTCTGAAAGTTGTAATAAATTATGGCGCGAAAATGTTCTCGACTGAGTTTAATTTTTCTAATGACTTGGTGACACTTAAAAATTCACTGAAATGAGAATACTGCACGTATTGTTGTGAAACTCTGAAACTGAATTTAAGTTTACTAAAGAGTGAGGTTAAGATTCAGTACTGACGTTCGATCCGCGCGGCCTACTGTGTTTCTATATGCAAAACTTAAAATACATCCCTCGTATATTGTAAGCTTACAGCCCGCTAAATGAGTACAAGATTTTTCCAAAGCCTCACGAGAATTCTGATATGGTTGAAAAATTAGATTTAGGTTATTAAAATGAGCAGAACGAAAGTCTCCGGAGCTCACGGTGGTCAGTGACTAACAATTTATGAAAATCTGCTTGGTTTTCGATTTATTTATAACAGTCTTCTAAATATTACACAGAATATTATTGCCGAGTGTAATTTCTTGTTGTTTATGCTGAATTCGCTGAAATGCTGCATAATATCTTCTCAGTAACCGTAAAACTTAAACGTTCCCAGTTACTTGGTATATATATAGAAACAATATTCCTAAGATAATTTTGAAATTGATATATAAGCTACAAAATTTGCATTCACGATATTTTTATATCTACGTTCGGTTATGAGATTGAGTCAATTTCCTAAGAGCAGTCTTTAGTCCATACAGAAATGTGAGAACTAATAAGCATTATGCTTGTTACAGAACGTTATCTATTTGATATATACAGTGTGTAGAGTTAGTAGTGGATCAACGGAAATCAGGTGATAGAGGGCCTGAAAACCTATCGAATGAACCCCTATATGTGTGGTCCGAAAATTTATAATTCAGGAGATATTTGCAATTTTGTGAAATTTCGAAAAAACGGGATAATGAACGTTCAATCACAATTACAACTAAAGCATTAGGTTTAGGGCTGTAATTTGTTTTCTGAGATGAGCTAAATGGTTAGTTTTAGCAATGGTTATGTCACTTCTTGACAGAGCTTATTAGAAATCAACGCAAAAAATCTTAAATTTATTATTTTTGTGAAAAATGTTATCCATCCATCAACTTTAGAGGGCAGTAAAATTGAGGTTGTATTTCATTATTCATTTTATTGTAAAAAAAATTTCAATCCAAGTAGAATAAATGCAAAAAATTTCAGCTTGCTATGATGAGTGTATTATGTCACATTCGTTGTTGTGATGCGATAAACCTAAGAAACGCAATAGAATCCTTACCGTCCATAAGTACAGAACCTATTGCCGTTCTTTTTGGCAATTTACCGAAAAATGTGGAAGATAATTTAATTTGACAATTTAACTAACTTTTAAAGGACATGGCCTCCATTATTTTTTATACACAAGCGAAACCTTCTAATAAAATTGTCCTTTGGTCTTTGAAATAAATTTATGTTTTCCATAATTTTTATTTTTGCTTCATCAATTTTCTGGCGCACTTGGTTGACATTTGTATATTCAGATGTACAAATTATCCCCTTATAAAGCCCCTACCTCTACCTATCCCACGCCCAGGAAAGGCACTGTCTAAGTAATGCCGTACGTCCCGTGCAAAGTGCCATGGGGTACCATCGCATTGAAAATACATTCCGCTTTGAACGCTCAAAGGTACATCCTCTAGCAGCTCATGCAAACTGCCTTGTAGAATAGCAAGATTCAACCTGGCAAGCAATTCATCTGGTCCAATTAATTTTTTGTGAGTATTCCAGCCCATAAATGAACGCCGAACTGAAGTTGAAAGCTGTGTTGGCGAATAGCATGATTTTCTTCGCTCCATGAATGGAAATTGTGCATGTTGAATATTCCATTTCGGTTAAAGTTGGATTCATCTGTCCATAAGGTGCTGACGAAAAAAGTTTCATCCTCTTCGCACCTTCTCAACATATTCTCACAAAATTCAACCCGTTGTGCATAGTCGCTTGTTAGTACTTTTTGTACTTTTTGTACATGGTAAGGATGCATGTTCTCCGAGCGTAGTATTGTGTGCACTGAAGTATGGGATATGCTTCTGCTTCAGGCAATGACTCTGATGCTTATAGAGGGATCTCTCTCTCTCTCGGCTGCTTCTATTACACCTTATATTTCTTCTGGGCGTATCCATGGCGCTCCTAGCTGACGATGAGTGCCTAGTATGCGGCCCTCCATATACGCATTATAAACGCGTAGAAAAATTGCGGTAGTCGGGATATACAGCCGGTTGTGGCCCATCTCTTCTAACCACATACTCCCGATACATGCGAGTAGCTGCTCGAGCATTTCCTAGGGCAGCACCATAATAGCAATGCATTTCTGCATGATCTCGTGGAGAATATGACACGATTCTACTCAGATGCTTAACGTTAGATACAAATTCCGCGCTGGACCATTGCCTGTCTTAGTTATTTCGGTCGGACCGAAGGTTGAACGCTCCCGCACCTGGAATGCCGAGTTAAATGCCCAAGTTCATTAATCTGATTTGGCTAATCCGCCATTTTGATTTTACAAAATGTTAATACACACAGTATCTCTCGCACTGCTAGGACGAATCTAACAGTACCTCATATGTCAAAATCCATCAAGTCGTTTTGACTGTAGCTCGTAAAATATAACTTCTTGTTTACATGTGTAGATACCCACCTGCGTCAAAAATACAGGTTTTTTAAAGTAACGCACTTATCGTAGCAAAATGAAATTTTCAGGGTTTATTCTACATGGATTGAAATAGTTCCTATAATAAAATAAATAATGAAATACAACCTCAATTTTTTTACCGCCCTCCAAAGTTGAGGGATGGAAGAGATTTTTGAAAAAAAACTAGATTTAAGATTTTTTGCGTTGATTTCTAATTAGCGCTGTTAAAAAGTGACATAACCATTGCTAAAACTAACCAATTAGCTCATCTAAAAAAAATCACAGCCCTAAACTTTTTTTTCGAAATGTCACAAAATTGCAAATATCTCCCGAAATATAAAATTTTGGACCACACATAGGTGTTCATTCGATATGTTTTGAGGCCCTCTATCACCTGACTTCCGTTGATCCACTACTAACTTTATACCCTGTATAAATGTTGCTGATATAATTTTAAACAGATTTGTCAAGAACACGACGATTTCGCTGGTCAGGCCTCAACTCAGGGGCTGGGGAAAGGTGGTTGTAATAACAGTATTCTTAAGGTCTGGGAAATCTCATTCCCAGACAATTCAGCATCACTAAACCCTATTAAAAGGTTATTTATACTCCTTAAATCCAACAGAGGTTCTCGATCATCAAATTCTTGTGGTATTATTGGCTAGTAGGCTACCCACGTAACCAGGAGTTAATACGAGCTAGAGAGATGCGCGACCGCGCTGTTGTTGTTATGTTGTCGCTGCATTAATGCCATTTGACCATACCTTTAGATATTAGTGATTCTACCATTTATGGACTGTAAAATAAAAGGAAATAATAAGTGGCATTAGGAATTACACTCTGTACCTTCAGTCTACGTGACGATGCGGAAATTCTGCCACTGGGCCACGGAGGGTGACAGGCACTAGCTTTCAAAACCGATAATCTGGCTTCAGAATGTGTAATTGAGGGGCGTCGTTTTTGTATCTTTTTGCGCTTGAATCATAACAACCCAGAACAATTTTCCCAAAACCTCAATGAATCCTATCATGAATGAAAATTTGGTTATTGAATTACTCCCAGTGTTCTTCAGCATAACGGAAAGGTTTGGATTTTGCTATGGTCAGCGACTGAAATAACCTTCGGAAAAGCATTCTCAAGATAATTCCATAGCTTGATAAGTAAGCCACAAAAGGTGTCTCCGCGATTTTTACAATCATCTCACTCCTCAAGCGCCCAAGCTCGTTAGAATCACATTATTCTTAGTAGGGGAAATGACTTGAAGATGTTAGAAGGATTGACATCTGTGTAAACTACTGATCCGTTTGTCTTTTGCTGCGTCAAATCAATCACTCTGACTCTCGGTCATCAATTGAGATAGCTAAGTGAATACCTTTAAACATCAAAAGTAGCATTTAATGACAAGTAAAGCTTGAAAAAATATAAAAATGTTTTTGCTCTAAGGATCGTACTCGGGACCTTCAGGGTAAAAGCCTGAGACTCTGGTGCTGAGTCATTGGATGAATGGTTTCTCGAAATAAGACAGCGTCATCTATCATGTTTCGTTTTGAATGGTTACTGTTTATGAAAAGCGGTAATTGTAGGATGCATTATCAAAGTTTTTGATTCCCAACCCGCATTGTTTTCTGTGTGTATGCGAATTATTTCTTTCTTATTAAGTATATTGATCAAATTATCACTCGAAAGCAATTTCGGGGCAACAGTTACAATGAAAAAAAAAATACAATTTTTAAGAAAATATTAGCAATTTTTGTACTGTCTATAAAATATAAATGAAACTGTTGAGCACCTCCAAAAGGGTATATCTTCAGCTCCCCATGCTGTTATTATTTGTGATTCATATTTACTTCCTTTGAAGATATTGTGGAATTTGCTCGAAAATAATGACTTGAAAGAAGTCGAAGTAGTTATTGTTGCTCTTCAGCATAATTATTCTACAACAAATGGATGATGAATATCTACAAAGTCTATGATGATTTTAAAAAGAATAATGACCTAAGATAGTATTTAACATCAAAAAAATAATTCGCTTGGTTTGAAATAAATTTTTGCACAAAACAAACTTTTTGGAGTAGTTTTCATACCTCGACGTTGAGATTCAGCTTTCTTCTCTATATTTTGGGTAATTTTTATTGATCGCGGGGTTTAGTAAATGACTCAAACATTTATTTTATCGATCAGACGACTCGAAAATCCCGCATAACTTATAATAATAACTATACCGGGATCTCGGAAACAGTAAAAGATACGAGGTCGGTGTAAAGGGGCTAACCTGTGCATTTATGTGAGTAAGAAAATGCTACTTTGCACAATATTATTACGCAAAAGTTTTATAAACAAAACGCTTTCATCTTTATGGTAGAATTTAAGGTAAAGCCGTCCCTGGGCTTGTATTTGAAAGTCAATAATTCAAGTGGATTATCGGACGTTGGAAACTCCTAATTGTTCCATTAGCGCTTTTTCACTTACAACGGTGTAATTGAGGATCTCTATCTTTTTGGTTCCCAGAGCGAAAAGTGCCTGGTTGTTAACATGGAGGACAGTCTTTTTACCAGGTCGCTTTACGAATAGCTTTGAGCTTTCGTAATAGATTGCAGACATGGAGAGGTTTCTTTTCATGCCTACACCTAACGCATAAGTGAGGAAAATGTTTTATTTTCATACTTGAGCGGCCGCTAGGGTAGAGCCTAATACCGAAGTGTTGTCGTTCCTCTAAAAAGATCAAAGACATCGTGTTAACCTGATTCTTGAAGTGACTAATGTTGGTAGCGCCAACTCTCGATGATTTAGGAACCAATGCGCGGTTACGTTTACCAGTTCGCGATGATTAAGCTAAATGAGGAGCAAATTCCTCGTAGATCCGCCTGCCTAGATCTTAGAGGAGCGGTAGAACAGTCCAGATCGCCAGCATCCTGTGGATGTATGAATTGTGTATAACTGTATTAATTATCACTGATCAGATAGTATCTACTTGTGCTTAAGAAAAATTTTCTACAGTTCACGTTAGGTCCGACATATCAGAGAGACAATTCCGTGTAAGCACGGCTTAGGTCATCATACCGGTACACCAATAAAATATGCATATGACCTTAATCAGATCGTAATGGTGTAGGAGGTAGGAGAAAAAGGCATTTTTGTATCTAATCAAAATAAGGAGACAATTCTACTTGACTCAAGCGAAAATACACTTGAAGATAATTTGTTTAATGGTAATGATCATTAATCAGAAACACACCTTTCTGCAACAGCAACAATTTTGGCTGTGGCTTCGATTTTGGCATTTGGCATGGGCGGCAAACTAGATTAGGCTATAGCAAGGCCTTAAAGAAAAAGAAATATAGGCAGCTAAGCCTGCGAAAGGCGGTGTTGCGCGTGATATGATGTTGGTGGTGACTGGTTCCTGTCATTTGATTTGCTGGCGCGTTCTATAAAAAGAGCGTTGAAGCTAGAAGCGACGAAATAGAGGCGTTTTTGATAAATAGTGGTCATGGCATGGACTAAGATGCTGATTCCAGATATTGAAACTTGAACTGACGAGGGAGCAGTGCGAATAGATTATTGTAATGCATAGTTTCAGGACATGGTTCTTTTGAAAGCTACGTAAAGAGTATAGGAACGGAAGAGCGCGCGAACTGTGTGTAATCGTATAATCGTAGGGTACTCGAATGTGATGGGTTGACTCCCAGAGACAGCAGAAATTGATGTTTGGCGAGGGTTGACGTTCAGCTAATAGTGGAGCGGATCGTATTGAGTAAGGTACAAGATGATAAGGACATACTAAAAAACAAACAATAGTTTCCTACTTGCTAGGTTTATCGATTCATGAACATACAAATATACAGGTACGTATGCATATGTAAAGGGTGATCCATCTGTTGGTTAATTTTTTAACTAGGGCTTATCTCACGGTTGGCAATACTCACATCAGTTCTGTTTTGACAGAAATCTACTAAAGAGTATGCGGTGAACGATTATGGATCGATATACGCTTGGACAACGTTGGGAAATGCTAAAAATTGGACGCTTGGACGAGGACCCCCATCTTTACCGAAAAATATTTTTTTCGGATGAGGCCCGTTTTCATCTTGATAGCTACGTCAATAAGCTAAGTTTTGATGTTGGGTGCTCAGAATAGCCAAATAGAATCACCTTTTAGCCAATGCATCCACCACCCGTGACTGTGTGGTGTGGTTGGTGGTTTGGTGGCATTATTTCGGAAACCGATAAAAATTCTTGGATGGCGTGTGGTTCCAGCATGACGGCACGATCTGCCACACAAGCCGCAAAACAATCGCTCTTCTTCAAGAACGGTTCGAAAAGCAGTTTTGGTGGTGTGAATTGGCCACCGCGAAGCTGCGATTAAACTCCGTTGAATTATTTTTTGTGGGGAAGCGTAAAAGATAAATGCTACACGTATGGCCTATCGTGAGATAATACCGACGACTTTGGAAAATGTACTGAAAAATTGGGACGACAGAATCGGCTACGTCAAGCTCAGCCGTGGCGCGCATATGAATGAGATTGTGTTTCATCATTAATCGGAAGGATAGTACTCTCAAATAAAAAAAACCCGTTTAGCCATCGATTTAAAAATTAACCAACAGATGGATCGCCCTTTACTACGCTGAGGATAGTATGAATAAATATCTTTGATATAGTATGCAGCGCTACCCACAATGACGAAATGATTGTTTGACTACCGTGATGGGATGTGTTATTTTAGTGAGAATGCTGCATTTACACGCATTAATACTGTCTAGCATTTCTGCCTGAGTGTGGCTACAAAAGCTTTCTCCTGCCAATCCTGGTCTGTCGAGAGGAGTGGTAGGGGATAAATAGAACCTCCTGAGATTCTGAAGGGGGTGGGTATGGAGTAGCGCAAATGTTTAAGCATTTGGGAAAACTCCTACGTTCTGCGCCAGATTTGTTGTGTGAGATAATACGCTGAATTATAAAAATACTAGGAGAAGTGTTTTTGGTAGTCGCAGGGAAGACAAAACTCGAAGCTTATGACACCAGCTTCAATACGTTTTGCCCCTTGAAATATGTATTGGCGACGGTTTTTGCACCTCAGCTTTTCTAAATACTATTTTCCCAAGTTTATGAGCGTGGCAAAATATAAAATCACTCCCAAATCCTACCTGTAAGCAAAACACTGTGGATGTGAACCTAGCCTTACCAAGCATACTACTACTCTATTGTGTAGCCTCAGAAGCGAACATGCATTTTAGAGGTTAGAGTTAATCTAAGATGCAACCCTGAGGGAGCAACCAGTCCTACTGCGAATATGAATAAGTATTGAGTTATTATATCTAAATTAGCATTCGAGGACAGCTGTACACGGCCTGATGGAGTTAGCTGATGTGCAGAATTAGATTTAATCGAGACGTAAGGCCGTGTGGCTCAGTTTGCAAATCAACAATGATGCCGCGGTACTCTGTGACGATGCTTTTGGAATTAGGTCTGGAGCTGGTAGATAAAGGATGGTAATATAAACACCCCAAGGGATCTTTGACTTTCATGTACGTTTGAGCTTTGACACGAAGACATTTGTTTTAGCTTGTAGAAGTTTAAATCATTAAGGCCGTGTTGTTCAGTTTGCAAATCAACAATGATGCTGTGGTACTCTGTGACGATCCTTTGGAAGTTAGGTCTGTAGCTAGTGGATAAAGGAAGGCAATAGGAATACTCAAACGTATTTAGCTTTCATATCATCGAGCTTTCACACGAAGTAATTTGTTCTAGCTCGTGGAAGTTTAAATCAGGAAGGATTCGATTTATTGTGAACACGAATCGTCAAAAGGGAAAGGGGTTAAGCTATCTGTCCAGATCTAGTAGGTACTTTTTGCCGTTTAACATCGTCACTCTGACAAACACAGGTAAAACAGCATGCTTTGTGACAAGCCATTGACACATGATCTCCAGTGCCTGTCTCATTAACGGGTGGTCATAGACTTGGCTCGTTTATAACCATCATGTCAAAGGATGTTGATGATCTCTTCTACATGATGCCGTAAGTAGGTTGACTCTGAACTTCCCACGCAACGCCGTTATTAGCTCATAAAGGATTATGTTCAGCACAAAATAGTACCTCTGAGAAAAAAGTCAGTCAAACAGGTCCTTACAATTAGTCCGTAAACATTCTTTTCCCTCCCTACCAGTAGTGCACCTGGAAACCTCGCCTCTCCTTGATACTTAACCCCGTTTAGACGTGGCAGCGCGGGTAGAGCATAGGAAACGCTACGTTGTGGTGCGGCAGATATACGAGGAATACCATACCACAACAACAGAACACTCACCAAGGCTGGCGGCACGCCGACTGGAGCAGCAGTCGCTGACGGTAGGTATGCGATCCGTCTGCTGAGCATATTTGTAAGGGTTAATGTACGGAGAAATCTATGGTGAGTGAAATATGCATAATGTGTGGATAGGATTACCGAAGTTGGGAGCGTATACATGTAAAAACTACCAAAAATTCAGACAAACCTCTCCTACCCCCCTACAAACCCTGCCTTCAAGTTTTTTTACCTCTAAAGTTTTTTCAAAAATGATAAGGATTCCCTGAAACGTTAAAAAACAAAGTTTGAGTTGTTTTTATCTCTTTTTGTTTTTATCCTTTTCCTCTGCCCTCACTGGACCGATTTCCAAAAACTACAAAGTACAAAGTAAAAGTGACATTGCGTAAATATTTCATCCAAATCTGAGCGGTGCTCCTCAATTTATAGCCGGATATAAGATTAGCGATCACACCGACAGATCGACGGCAATGAAGGACATCGGTTTTCATGATGTACGTGTCATATATAGTATCATCCAAAGAACATGATATCTTATTTGTAAAAATTTTGGCGATTACAATACTTCGCCGCTAGAAAGTAACAAGCCGCTCAGGTAATAAGCGTCATGTATTGCAAATATTATATTTATTAAGTTAATTTTTAATGTTTTACATAAGATATATTTACTGATGCTGTATTCCAAGTTCTTGGTTTTAACACTTCGGTGTGCATTTGCCAGGCCATCCTCTTGTCAACAGTGTCATCAAGATGCTTGACACAATTTTCTCATGGACATTTATAAGCTCTAACACATTACAATATGCTAACAAAGAGTACACGTCCTTTAACTTTGAATATAGTGCATAAATAACCCCGGCTGTTTGTCACGCCAATGACTGTAGTAATATTGATGTAATCTTTCAGACGTCATTAGTAAATGTTTAATGTCGCAAAGCTGGAACAAATCGATGCCCGTTAGTCTGATGGGTGCAACTTACGCAAATGTATGATCAATATCAGAAACAATCACAATACAGGGAACAGGCGACGTCTTTTCAGAACCTTTCTTTCAGGGACATTTACAGGCGTGTTCAAGCATTGCAAATTAAATTTGAACTGGTAGGCCAGCCGATGGAGTTTAGGCACTGTTCTCACCAGGAACAGCTTGGCGGCAACTCAACTTGAACTACAGTTCCTCTAGAAGCTTTCTAACACTGTTGTGTACCACAATTTGCTGAGCGGAACGGTAGCTGACGAGTCATAATAACATCGACAGATGATATCTCTTTTCAACTAGTGGGCAATTGCAAACCGAGTTCTGCCAGTACCGTCAACTGTTTGCGTAGTCGTGTTGCGATTGCCAGTTGCCTTTGCTCAGGACGGTATTTGACTCTCTGTGGTTTCTCATTCGTCATTTCGAAATCTGAACATAGTTTTTTTTCTAGGATGTAAAGGGAGCACGCGGAGTGAAGTCCCCAAGGTGCGAAGTGTCGCGTCCAGGTACGTAAAAAACTTATATAATTTAAAAATAAAAAAATGTCAACTTGAAGAGTAGATAGTTCCTAGTATGTAAGTAGTTCATTCCGCGTTTATTCACTATGAGCGTCAGCAATACCGTCATCTATAGACGAATGACTCAACGACAGGGTCAATGTTCCCTAGCATGCTTTGTTGGTTGCAGAATGCCGAGATAGTCTGTAGCGTACATGTCTGAGATGTGTCAGAAATAAAATTGGTTGAGTAGCAAGATTGCATTTGGATGATTGTGTGGTGATTGTGTGTATATGTCTGGTGATAATTGAAAAAAGAAAACAGAAATTTTCCGTGGCCGTCTTGAGTCCCAGGGCCCGACACGCATAAACTGACTACACTGGGCGTCGTTAAAGCTGTTGACTATCAACTAACAAATACGAACAGCCGTCGTAGACAACGAGCTTAGATGAATTTAGCGATAGCGGGCGCTAGCTCATGGTGGTCCTAGGGGACGTAGGAGTCTGTGGGAGCAAAGTAGGACTTGACGTCTGAAAAACCTGAACATAAAGTATTCTTTACCGCCCAGTCGTCAATTGACTTACGGCTAACATACGGCTACTAACCATTCATTTATGGCACTACCGCTGATAGCCTAGCAACGGATAAAGGATAGTTCCTCTGATCGCCGTTTTGTTTTTAACTTAGGTTAATTCAGCCATTGCGGGGCGCAAAAAGATTTTACTTAATTGACAACACGTCATATTTTTGCTCGTGAAAGTTTTCAAGTATTTCAATAGAAAACCCGATTTAAAAACATGGAGATAGACTCTGGAGGTCAAAGTAATGATCCCCCAGCGTCCCAGATGATGAATGGACCCAGCCAGAAGGAGAGAACAGAAATTACCAAGAAATCAAACGAATTGATGAAACCAGCTGTAGCAGACGAAAAGGACGGAACCATCCAGCGCCAGACCCTGATCATCGAAAGCCAGGACCAGCAAATAAAGGAGCTGACTGAGACCATGAAATCAAAGGAATTGATGACACCAGCTGTAGCAGACGAAAAGGACAGAACCATCCAGCGCCAGACCCTGATCATCGAAAGCCAGGCCCAGCAAATAAAGGAGCTGACTGAGACAGTTAGGGATCAAAACAGTAAAATAGACTGCCTGACCACCCAGGTAACACAGTTAATCAATAATGCAAATTTTAATTCTAAATCTGACAAGGCTGTCAATTTAAAAAGACCTCTTGAAAATTTAACTGACGTGACATCGACCGAAGATGAAATACAGAATGACGGATTCATCCAGGCCAAGTCTAGGAAAAGACGGATCGACAAAACGAACAAAACCGACAAGACGAATGACTTCCCACCTCTTCCAAAAGCAAAATCAAACTTCAAGTTGACAGCCCCCTCAAAACCTTCTGCTTCATTAAACGTATCAACTTCTTCTGCCACTTGTCCTTTGACAAGGTCCCTTCAACAAATAATAAGTCCCCTGATTAGCGCCACTCAGGCATTGCAGGCGATCTTTCCGCAGCCATTGAATGGCTAAGTACAATAGACAACCTGCATTTATCATCTGTCAGGTATCTTTGAGTCATCATTGACAAGGGGTTGACCTGGCAGAAACATACTGATATTTTGAAAACAAAATTCCAAATTACCTTTCGCCAGCTTTATCCTCTGTTGTGCAGAAATTCAAAATTAAGCTTGATCAACAAGATTCGGTTGTATAAAATGGTCAAAGACCCAAAATCACCTACGCATGCGGGGCTTGGTGTTTTCTTGCCAAGACGCACATGCAAGGACTGCAAGTCCTGCAAAACAGAACCGTACGCACAATTACTAACGCCCCTTGGTACGTGTCAAATGAGACTATTCACAGAGATCTTGATATAATATATTTAAGGGATTTACATAAAACAACAGGCGCAGTGGCGTTATAATCAAGCGGAATCGCACAGCAACCCTCTGTTGCGTGATTCAGTAGACTACACAGTCGAGCAAGTTCGCAAACATTCCAGGCCGCGCCTTGCACTGTGATCAAAATTATTTCAGGATACAAAACCGATCAAAATTATTTTTTGGAGTTACAAAATAATCCGAGTAGTCAAAGCAATAATGCTTAAGCTATTTCAAATGATTTACCTCTTTTCTTTGCTCTATTTCTTCCTTCCTTTCTTTCCTTCTTTTTCTTTTCCCCTTAAACATGTTTGGTATCTGGGTAGCTAGACCTGACAGACTAACAGACCGACGAGTCTTTTAACTAAGAGCAAAGGTCCACCGGACCGCTCTGACGAATAATGACGAATAGTATAAGATTTTACTTCTTAACTTACACTTACACATGGGCTGAAAAATGGGACCTGGTGCCCACAAAATGAATCATCTGATGGGGAAAGGCAGGCAAAAATCAAAGAACGAAGACCCGTTTTCACAGGGGACCTACTCGGACTCAATAGGAAGGACATAAGGGACAAAGTGGGTCTCCTGACAGGATACGGTCATCTAAATCGAGATATGAGATTCTTGGGTCTGGCAGAAGAGGCGATATGTCGTTGCTGCAGAGAGCATCCGGAAACCCCAGTGCATCTCCTGTGTCACTGTGAAGGCCTGATGGTGAGCCTACGGTTTTAGATAGTAGTAACAACAGGTCCAACAGCGGAAAGCCACATACAATGGCCTTTATCAAGGCTATGGAATCTAATCCAACGTTCAAGGCTGGACCCTGTGCTTTAGAAATTATATAGGGGCTCACAATAGATCCACTTGGGTCGCAGTGACGTTGAGGCTGGGAAGCCAACCGCTCACTTCTGTAATCTGTACCGTCTGATTGTAGATAAAATTTCCAATCATTTCGTTTCTTATTAGTGTATGTTCGCAAATACTTTAAACACTATTGTTCTATATATATATATATATATATATACAGGGTTGTCCAAAACGGACGCAGGAAAGTAAACGCATATTAAAACAAGAAAGATTGATATTCAAATCAAGGTACTTTATTTTGAAGGTTCATTTATACCATTTATGTATGAGAAATAATATCGCTCAAATGTTCACCACGACTGGATTTACAGACGTCCACGCGATGTTCGAAATTTTCAATGACATTTTGCAACATGGTCGGTTCTATGGCATTTATCTCGGCAATGATGTTGTTTTTGAGTTCTTGGAGGGTGGCTGATTTGTTGACGTAGACTTTGCTTTTCAAATATCCCCATAAAAAGAAGTCCAAGGGAGTCAAATCGCACGATCTTGGTGGCCATGGCACATTTCCTCTGCGCGAAATCACGCGATCACCTAAGAAGGACTGCAATCGATGGATATTGACGTTGGTTGTGTGGAATGTTGCACCGTCTTGTTGGAAATAAACATCGTCCATATCCATTCCTTCAAGTTGCG
The DNA here is from genome assembly GCA_963669975.1 of Acanthoscelides obtectus. Taxonomy (NCBI): domain Eukaryota; kingdom Metazoa; phylum Arthropoda; class Insecta; order Coleoptera; family Chrysomelidae; genus Acanthoscelides; species Acanthoscelides obtectus. The sequence continues at coordinate 48,418,549 of CAVLJG010000004.1, forward strand.
GCAAAAAATAGTCCTCTATCATCACGAGACGGTAACGGCGTCCCCGGCCGCATTTTCGAAAAAGTAAGGTCCGATGATGCCTTTTGACCACAATGCACACCACACAGTCACTTTTTGAGGATGTATCGGCTGCTCTTGATACTCACGGGGATTTTCGTTCGCCCAGATGCGGCAGTTTTGCTTGTTTACCGTCCCATTCAAAGTGAAATGCGCTTCGTCGCTGAACATGATTTTTGATGAAAAATTGGCATCAATTTGGCGGTGTTCAAGGAGCCAATCTGAGAACGTTCGGCGCGAAAAATGGTCGGCTTGACGCAGCTCTTGCGTCAATTGGGTCTTGTAGGCGTGTACATTCAAATCCTTGTGGAGAATGCGGAGCAAACTGGTTCTCGAAATGCCCAATTCTTGGGATCGACGCGTTGTTGATTGTTTCGGATCGTCTCTCACACTCTCCTTCACAACAGCAATATTTTCCGGTGTGCGAACGCTCCTTGGCCGGCCAGAGCCTGGCAGATTTGCCACAGTACCTGTTGCCTCGAATTTACGCACCAGACGACCGATGGTTGTTTCGTTTGGGCGGTTGTTGCGACCGAAATGTTCACGAAGCGCGCGAAACGTGTTTTTTATTTTTGCACCATTTTTGTAGTGCTCTTGAATAACTTTAATGCGGTCTTCAATCGAATACGACTCCATAGCGATCAATGGTGAACATTCAACTAACAAAATGACATGTCGGTGACAGAAAACAAAGTTGGCGTCTATGTCAAATTGACGTTTACTTTCCTGCGACCCTATTGGACAACCCTTTATATCTAAGTGAAATACTTTTCTTGGAGATATCGACAAATTATGCTAAGCGTACCCTTTCGGCTAGAGAACTTTCTCTGTGTAGATCCTTTGGGCTTAAAGTACCACAGCAACTGGCTATAACCGGCCGCATGGTTAGATGTCTCCTTGAAAATTCGAGGTCTTCTAGCCATTTTATATTACAATGTGTAGGTTGGCTGTTGTTGTGGACTTCGTGTGTCGTTTTTACCCTCTCCATCTTCATTTCCTCAGGTTACACCCGTATGCGGATGTGTGGACATGTGTATCTACTTTTGTAGTTGCATATGTGTATTTATTTCGGAGCGGATGAAGCTAACCAGCAGAAATACGTATCGCTCGGGTTACCTATCCTATTTTCTGCTCGAATCCACTTTCCTCCTATTTGCGGATTTTACCCATTATTTTCCTACTTTTTGTTATATACCTTTCTCCGCAAGATCATTTTCTCTTTTAATATATATATATATATATATATATATATATAGTGCTTTCATTTAAGGTGCCCCTCCCCTTTGATTTTTTGAACGGATCTATTCAAAAAATTAAAATTTGAAGCAATGAAATTGATGCGTGGATACCATATTTTAGAGTAAAATTGACAGATGAAAATGTTAAGATGGCCGCTGGGCGCCATCTTGGAAAAAAGAATTATATGAAAACGGGGGTCTTGTGGCACATCATTTTGAACCTCCTGACGAGTACTTTATAACCCTAGAATATAAAGTCAATACTTTTACGTACTACAAAATGGTGATACACTTATTAATTACTTGAACACAAACCCACTAACATGCATATCTTTACAAATAATTGTAATTCTCTGCCGTATCCACAGCAACAGCGACAAAAACTTGTTTTGTTATTTTTTGTTGACAGTAACAAGAATATCAGTACGAAAACAAACATCATGGTACAATTAAAATATTCGTACTATTTTAGTTTTCGGTTTTAGTGCTAGATACTATTTGAACTATTTTTAAAGTGGTCAATTCTTGACCATTGGAAGAAAAAATCGAAGCGATTTTTAATTATGGTGCGGTGCGTAACTTCCACGAGACCGAAAGGACTTTTAATGATCGTTTCCCGACTCGTACTATCTGTAGAAAATATTTAAGGGAACATGTACATAATTTACAGCTACTGGTAATTTAAACAACAAAAAGCTCCCAGGTCATCCGACCATCCCGGAAGAAAATCAAGTTCAAATAATTGGTGAGATCATATTAAATACCCAACAGTCTACCTCCTCCATCGCGAATGTATGTGAGGCTTGCCCTTCTCCTGTATGGAGACTTTTGAAAAAGAATAAGTATCACCAATACAAAACTCAAATGGTACATCAGCTAACTGAATATCACCCTGATCGAAGAACAGAATTCTTCGAGACTATGACGGAAACCATTGCACGGCATCGTACCTATATCCAAAATATTTGTTTTACTGATGAATGTATATTTTTTCTCAACGGTAATATGCATAGAATTCTCGTTATTGGTGTGACACCAATCCTCACGTCTTCCGGGAAACTCATACTCAATATCCACAAAAAATTAACGCTTGGGCTGGGAAATTGGGAAATCATATTGTGGGGCCTCTATTCATCGAACAAACTTTAGCCGGGGAACTGTATTTGGATATGCTGGAAAATACTATTGACCCTCTTATCACCGTAATCGTCGAAGCGAATCCTAATGAATTCGATACTAATATTGTATTCCAGCAAGATGGTGCTCCAGCACACTACTCCAGATAAGTTAGGAATTATTTAGATAACAATTTCGCCGGTCGTTGGATTGACCGTCGAGGTCCTGTGGAATGGCCAGCTCGCTCGCCAGATTTGACACCCTTAGACTTTTTTTATGGGGCTATTTGAAGCAAAAGGTGTACGAAACTGAACCTGCTTCAATATTGTATATATATATATAGAAGGCAAATTATTGCAAAATTACACTCTTATAACTTAAATTCTCACGCTTTCGAAGATCTGTGTCTTCATCGTCTGGAGTAAGTTGATTGATGCTGAAATTGTTTTTAAACAACAGTGAAGGGAACACATCGTCGACGAATAAAAAACTGGACTAATGAGGTTCGATTAGGGCGGAATTAATTATTTTATTATTAAATGGCAAATCATTTTGAAAGGTGTTTTTTTAATTAAACGTTAATTGATTTTGGAAGAAATTTGGAAAATTTAAAACTATCAACTACTGAAAATTCCTTCGAGATTTCATCTTTTTTTTCCACTAGTAACCTCCACATGTGGAGGAAATCTCGAAGGAATTTTCAATAGTTTTAAAATTTCTAAATTTCTTCTAAAATCAATTAACGTTTAATTAAAAAAACCTTCCAAAATGATTTGTCATTTAATAATAAAATAATTAATTCCGCCCTAATCGAACCTCATCAGTCCAGTTTTTTACTCGTCGACGATGTGTGTTCCCTTCACTGTTGTTTAAAAACAATTTCAGCAACAATCTCGCGGACTTACTCCAGACGATGAAGACATAGATCTTCAAAAGCTTGAGAGTTTAATTTATAAGAGTGTACTTTTGCAATACTTTGCCTTCTACCCAAAGAAATTGAAGGATATTTTCACCTAACAGTTAAGGCAATTAACTATGAATACTATATATATATATATATATATGAGAATAACAAATATTTGTAGAAATATCGATGTTACTATGTTTGAAAATGAAAATTTAAAATTATCGAACATTTTCAAGTTATTAAAAACTAGTAAGTACTGCATTTTGGGGGAAAAACAACAGCGTCCCTTCTAACCTCGTACGCCTGTTTTATGTGGAGACAAAGAGAGAACCGAAAGAGTGATGCGTCGACAGATTGACAGACCACCGACGCGAAGGAATGTGGAAGTGTAAAAATCATTGCCAAATTTCAGGTATAGTGGGACGACTGACGATACGGGCCTAAGGCCCGTGTACCGTCAATCGTCCCTACAATTGTAGGGCGCGTTTATGGCCTCCTTGATTGTCATAGTTTTCTACTTCTTCGTGACAGAACTCTATTTTGAGGTTATGACACAAACATCTATTTGCATCAAATTGTGCTTGCTTTTGAGTTTTACCATGTTTTATCAGCGTGAAATTTCCTACAATTTAAAAAGAAAACATATCTTAACAATAGGACAGCGCTGACGCTGACACAGGACGAGTGTAATCTAGAAATTTTTGAAGGAGAGAAAAGAGTATGACAATCAAGGAGGCCATAAACGCGCCCTACAATTGTAGGGACGACTGACGATACGGGACTAAGCTGGCCAACACGCTTTTATTCATACAGTGATCTGTCATGAAAATGTGGGACATTTCTAAAAATAGACGTTTCGAGAGTTGTTCCTTGTCAAGAACCCTAATACTGCCATAACTCATAGAAGGACCTGTGGTGTTAACATGTGATGCCAAAGCACATCTCTGGATGTAATCTGGCGTCACTTTTGTGTGAGGTTATCCTGCCTTTTAGTGATATCGATGCTTGGCTTATATAAACATTAATGCAATAGACAGTGTTGGCTGAATCAAGCAGCTGGACCGTATCCTTCATTTTGAACAACACACTGTTGACTGTGAGAACTGATTTACAAGCAAAAATGACAATTTAAGGAATTATACAGCCTGATCAGTTTAGAAGTTAATTCTTTAATGTATGGCAAGGCAACCTAATTAGCTCTGGGGTTAGAAGCATAATCCATAATGTTATCATTATCATTAGTTAAAGAATTACTGGGCGTCGGGCTGACCAGGACAGTGTTGTCATTGTCAATATTGGTATTTGAAATTGGCAAAGTATTAGGAGGAGAGCTGAACACAGATCACATGTTAATATCACAGGTCATTCTATATATGAGTTCTGGCAGTATTAGGGTTCTTGACAAGAAACAACAACTCTCAAAACGTCTATTTTTAGAAATGTACCACATTTTCATGACAGATAACTGTATGCATAAAGAGGCTGATGTTCAGCAGCTTAGTGTCATTTATTCTTACTTGTTGAATTGCGAAAAGTTCGAACGACTACATATTCCAGTGAATCTAAAATTAAAACAAATTTATATATTATCTTTTCTTGTTACCGCGTGATCTCAGCAGCGTTAACACCGATTATGATCTAATCCATCAAAACGTCTCCAGCTTAGTTTCCATATCTGATTATTGTGGATTAAGTATTTTGATAAATTCCAAAAGGGGTGTATATTACCTAGCGCTTCAGCCAAAGCCACCAGGCATTCATGCTCTAGCTCGTGTGCTTAAACCTTTTGTTCCACTTGCCTGATACATTCGCATTCATGAAGAGTTGCCAGAGAGCTTCGTAGTCTTATTTGTCTGGAGATTATATGGTTTGAGAGAACAATCTGGAAACTTAATGGGTCGCGGAGCGGCACAACGTAGGTTCATATGCAAACACAGACACATCCATAAACTATTGTTTCCTTCCCCTCGCTACTAATGACCTGCACTCAACGGTCTGCGTCCTTACAGGTCGAAGTTCAAATATCGAATATCGTCGAACTCTGTCATCATTAATAATAATCTGGAAGTTTCTCTTCTCCAACATGCTTCAGTTAATAGCAGAGAATCTGATTTGAGTTGTGTAACTTGTGTTATATATATATATATATATATACATACTCGTATAACATAAACTGACATGTTCCTTACTACTTAAGAAAAATTAGAAAAGTTTCGCTGTCCACCAATCTTTCTTTGAAGGGGTTGAAATTCAATATCCACTTATCAGAAACTAGGTCGAATGAGACTGTTTGGGCAATTCCTATTTTTCCTGTTCTTCTGACCCCGATTTACAAAAAGCATAAAGCTGTTTCGTTCTTAGCATAGTAGTGACCTTGTCTATAAATTTCCTCAACACCCGAGCGGTACGTTCCAAGTTATAGACGAACAAAGGATTAGCGGACCAACAGACCGACGGAAACGAGTGACATGCTGTTTAGTTATCTACATGTCATATAACATCCAAACAACATAATATACTAAGTGACATATAAATCCGAACACCCAGTTTAAATGGTTTTATTTTAATAAAAGTTGGTGAATGTATTTATCTTACTGTAAATAACAAGTGAAAAAATTTTCAGCCTTATCAGTTGGACATTCCAGTTTTTATACTGCTTTTTTTTAATTCACTAACGCTCTAAAAATGAATATTTCAGCCGCAGTAAAGAATCAATGTTGGCGGGTTTTGGTTCTTGACATACTTTACGATCGGTTACGATGCCTAGAGTACGGAGACCTGTACGATTTCGTCAACTTAGTGAGTTTGATAGGGGCCGTATAGTGAGACTTCGGGAAGCTGGACTTTCTTTTCGGGCAATTGCAGTTAGAGTGCAAAGAAGTGTAGACACTGTGGTTAGGTGTTGTCAGGCATGGCTTCGAGAGGGCCGTACGCAAAGAGCAAGGGGCACTGGACGCCGCCGTAGAACAACAGACCATGAAGATTGCCGCCTAAGATTATTGGCCTTAAGGGAACGTTTCTCCACTACCAGGTCCATTTCAAATGAATGGTTTGCAGAACACGGAAGACCTATTGGCATGCGAAGTGTTTACCGACGAATGAGAAATTTTGGCTTGTTTTCATACCGGCCACACTGGGTCCTCCCTCGAGAACACCGGCGTAATCGCCTTGAGTGGTGCAGACAACGGTCACTCTGGGATCAGGAATGGAACAGTATTGTCTTTAGTGACGAGTCTCGATTTTGTTTAGGCATGCACGATGGTCGTGCCAGGGTTAGAAGGCGACGTGGTGAAAGGAGGAATCCACAGTTTTTTGTTGAAAGACATGTTCATCACACTGTTGGAGTTATGGTTTGGGGTGCTATAGCTTATGGTTCCAGGTCACCTTTAATCTTCATCAGAGGTAATATGAACGCGCAGCGTTATATCCACGAAGTTCTAGAACCCCATATTTTACCCTATCTTGACACCCTGGCAGATCCAACTTTCCAACAAGATAATGCCCGACCACATGTTGCAAGAGTCACAATAGACTTCTTTCAACATAATGATGTCACATTGTTACCATGGCCACCAAGATCTCCCGACTTATCCCCAATTGAGCACGTGTGGGATATGATGGGTAGGAGATTGCTCAATTTGCAACGTCCTCCTCAGACTCTAGAAGCACTTCGAGAGGAGTTGGTGGTTGCCTGGAATGAGATACCACAGGAGGACATTGACCACCTGATCAGAAGCATGCCTAGGCGCGTTGGAGAATGCGTAGCACATCAGGGTGCATCCACACATTATTAAAGGTCAAAGGGCTTTAAAGCAGTGCAATCATTTTGAAGTTTTTATCATTTACTTATTATGCTTCATTAAGTACTTGTACAAAATTTTATTAAAATAAAACCATTTAAACTGGGTGTTCGGATTTATATGTCACTGAGTATATTTCACAAATTTATAGCGATTACAATATCTCCGGTTGCGTAGAAAATAAATCAGACGGGTCAATATGTGATTTCGAATTTCCATTATTATGACTCCTAGTAACACAAAAACATACCTTGCAAAGAAATTTGGGATGCTGTCAACTTGCATTTGGATTCATCAAGCCCCACCGTGAGGGACCTAAGCTTATGCTTGCCTGGGTGAAGTTCATTGTTTCTAAACGAGAAGCCACGTTCTAAACTTACAAGGTGGATTTACTACGTTTCTATATATTCATTTCAACTCATTTATCATATATAGAGCTATTCAAAGAGTCTGGAGATCGTCAAATATTTTGTGAGCTAGCTAGGGGATCGAAATACACCGAATTTTGAACAGGGGAATAATCGATCACTCTTGATCATACAATCAGGTTCATCTTTTTTTGGAAACAGCTCTACTCCATTACGATCTAATAGGAATAGCTCGGATACCCCACTGGTTCAAATTTCGTGGATATCGATATAGTACTTTAGCCAAGATATTCGACTATTACTAGAATATTAACGGTGATACAATATCTTCATAAGCGTAGAGCGATGCAATGAGGGTATTTGGAGGGCATGCTAAGGGATGGCCAAGGAATGCCCAAAAGATTAACATACGATAACAAAAATATACCATTGCATTTAAATTTAGGAAAGTAGAGTACAGCATGATTAGTCCTATCTGATTGGAAATGACCTATTCCCTGTTCAAATTTTTTTTTAATATCCAAGGTATTAGACCGTTTCCACATTTTTGAATAACCCTGTATACATCAATGACTGGTTGGTATAACTACTCATTTATTTGCAGAGTATATTAAGAATTTGGAACCTTTGTAACCCATACAGGAACATTCTTACCTGTGCGAACAAAGAATTAAATAGAATGAGTGTTACATCACCGAAGATAATGATAAAATGCTGCTTAAGTGTTTTAATCGCAAATAGAGGTCTTGTGCCTTTTATAACTAAGATACACAGAGTTTGATAGATTTTGGACAATTCTTTATTCTTCACATATTTACAGCGCGTTATGTTTTTCTGAAACTCAGTATGCGTTTTACCCAAAAACAACACCTTGTATGTTGGAATCTCTGAACTTCGTTTACATATTTGGAAAGGGAACATAAATTTCATTCATTCATTTGTTATTTAGGCGGACGATTTTGTATGAGCTGAAGATACTGATTTTGTTTATTTTGGAGTTAAAACTAGATAATTTATGGTCTATTAATTTTTTAACTTGCTATTTAATACTACCCTACATTAGTGTTAGACATTCAACAAATGAGTTACTTCATCCAGACCAATAGAAAGATACTTTCAGTTCCTTATTATGAACTAATTGTTGGTATCTACATGCTGAGGAAGTTTGCATTGAGGAAGTGACTCAAACTTACACACAAAAGAATAATATCACCGGCATTGTAAATGATAACATTGGTGGCACCCATCCAAATGGTGTGATTTAATGACGCTGGGGACAGCAGGTTGTTTTTGGAAAGGACGGATTTGTAAACTTTATATGAGTCCAGATCTGTATTCCTTTTCGTGTTCGAAAGAATGAGCTGCGTACGTATATCGAGTTTGTGTTTGGTACGGATCACTAACCTATCCCATCGAATCGATTATGATACCCAAAGACAGTCAGCCTTCTCCTGCTTCAGTAATTCACACACGATTTGGATGAGTATCACCGAGCCAATTTACGCTAGGCCATTCTGGCTGTGTAATAATCTTGTGAACCTCTTTGCAAATTTTATCTAAGTACCAGGTTTTAAAATCACCTAATACTAAACAAATGAATTTAATGACAGAACTATAAAAAATTAGCTTATAATGTCAAGTCCACTTGAAGTATGCATTTTTATCCTCACTACAGATGATCAGAAGGAGTCAGGAGACAAACAGATCCTTGATTGGCTCCTTCTACCTAGTCGAAATTCGTTGGTAGTAATTCTACTCTCGCATCCTCAAGGATTGACCTTCAGTGCGCGTGGTTCTCGTACCTTTGGGAAAGCAGTATTCCTGAAGACTGATGGAAAACCTCACTGCGGAGAAGTGCGGAAGCCTCTGCGTCGTGTTGACCATTAGTCTAATCTTTAAAGACGAAGTTGTTAGGGATGTAATTTCTTTTAATTCAGAAAGATTTTTTTTAATACTCCAACAACCACGAAGGCCTAAGGCCTAAGCACCCATTGGGTACCGTGGGGCTATAGGGGGATACAGGGGAAAGGGAGGGACGCCACACGGACTCTGGCGAGGGAACACGTGTGCATGCAACATGCACACATTCTGGCTCCGCCTACAAGAACCGCCGGGGGGTACCTCCGCGTTCGACAGTCAGAGACCATCTACCACCTACGGACAATCACAACATCCATAGCCAAGAGAAAAATTTCTCCTGGGACGGGACTCGAACCCGCACAGCGCACGGCGACTGATCAGGAGACCTAAGAGTCTACTACTGCGGCCACCGCTGCTGCCTAGATTAAAAGATACACAAATCCTAATCAATATAGGCACCGTTAGGTTCTATGAACTTTTCCCAACGTTCAGATAGTTTATGAATTCCAAGGCGATGGAAGGCTTGGTTAGATGTTGTAAAGTCACCTATGACTTTCTGTAATTCACCTTCATTTTCAAGCTCATGTTCCTGTAAACAGTTTGGCGATGATCTAAAAAGGTAGTGATCGTAAGGTGTAATGATTGACGAGCTCGCCGGACGCAGAATAAATTTCCCACTCTAGTTCCTCTATAGCTTTGAGAACTTCGGAACTTCTATGAGGTGTTGTGTTGTCTTGGTACAGGATGACTGGTCTGTGTCTTTATATTCTTGGATTTTTTCATCAAACATATTAATTAAAATATGTATCGCTCACTGGTCACAGCCTCTCCTGGTTTAAGTAGCTCGCAATTCAATATAATCGTTCGTACCACCAAATACACAGTAGCATTTTTTTTCGAAAACATTGCGTTCTGGGTAGATGTTGTTGTTGGTTGACGAGGCTTGACCCAATGCCTTCGCCGTTTAGGATTCCGCAGAAAGTTCTTATTTTTGTGCCTTGCAGGCAACGAGAGGCACGTATCCATCAGCCTCTCACGTTGTCCTTCGGTTAGAAAATGAGGTACTTTCCTTCTTTTTGATTTTTTTTCTTGTTTTAAAATGGCTTGCCGAGTAACGCCCAACTTCTCAGCGAGTTGCTGTTGAGTTTATGCAGAGTACTGATCAAGGAGCTCTTACAGTTCACAATCACTGACCTTCTGAGGTCTACCGCTACCTGGTTTATCACTTAATTCGAAATGATCACTTTTAAATTTTCGGAACAATTCTGTGGCATGTGCTCTCGTCAAAAACACACTCACCGTAAGTCTCAATGATTGACTTACGAACTTCAGATGCACTTTTACCCTTATGAAATTGGCAATGCCGGGTATATTACCTATAAACACGGTTATACAGGGTGGCGCAGAGGAAACGCACGATTTTCACCTAAGCATAACATTTTTTATTTTCAAGATAAATTTGTTTCAGTTACAGCTAAATAAAGTAATGATAGTGCACTTTTAAACTAATGATGGTAAATAACGTCACTCAAGTGTCGCCCTGCTTCGCGCTCGCACGTCTCCAACCGCTCTTGAAAGTTGTGCATTACACGTAAAATCATTTCTTGTGGTATTCTTGCAATTTCTTGACGAATAGCAATTTTCAGTTCCTGTAACGTACGAGGCTTGTGAGGGTACACTTTATCCTTAAGGTAACCCCACAAAAAGAAGTCGCATGCGGACAAATCTGGGGAGCGTGGGGGCCAAGGGACATCGCCGAAACGGGAAATCACATGTTCAGGAAGCATCTGTCGAATCCATTCCATTGATGCTCTCGCTGTGTGAGCTGTGGCACCGTCTTGTTGGAACCACAGCTCTCCCATGTTTACTTGTTGCCGTTGAAGTTCGGGTAACAGAAAATTTTGTAACATGTGAACATAACGTGCTGAAGTAACTGTTACTGCTCTTTCTTCCTCTTCAACAAAGTAAGGACCAACGATACCTAATTTACTGATTCCGCACCACACAGTTAATTTTTGACTATGCAAGGGTCGTTGGTGTAGCTCTCGTGGATTTTCGGCCGCCCAATACCTACAGTTCTGCTTGTTTACATATCCTGTTAAATGGAAGTGTGCTTCGTCACTCATCATTATGACGACGTCAGGATCGTCAGCAGAAATGGCCCGCATTCTCGCACAAAATTCTCTACGCTGTGCAAAATCGCTTTCCGTTAGCACGATCATTATCTTGTACGGATGATATTGTAAATCGTCATGCAGAATGCGTTGTAACGACCGACGGGACATATGCAGAGTTGGAGCTTGGCGCCTAGTGGACCGTTGGGGACTATCAAGGACCGCTCTTCTCACTGTTTCGATATTGCCTGGAGTCCGTACGGTACGGGGAAGGCCAGGTGGCTTCCTCTTCATTACGGATCCAGTACTTCGAAATGCTTCAACCCATCGGAGTATTGTGTTTCGATCTGGAATTGGCCCGTGGCTTTCAACATTGAACTGTCGACGGAATAAACGTTGCACGATCACTACAGAATCATCGTTTCGAAAAAATTGCTCGACGGCAAACACACGATGCTCCGTCATCCACGGTGCCATGGCTGAAACTGCATCCCATGTGTTCTCTGCTGGCGGTGCGGCGAGGTCATATCCCTATTCTGTGCGAAATACCATTCGATCAGAAAACATGCGTTTCCTCTGCGCCACCCTGTACTTACAGCGAATCCTTGTATATGGGGTGTACATAATGACAAAAATTATAAATCACTGTACACGTGTCAGCTGAGATAACGAAATCTGTTACAAATGGGTAGAACTTGCTTGCAGATCCAATAAGTTTTAGATTAGACATAAACCACGAAATATACATATAAAAGCTCGGGAGGAAAGATCATCAAATGACAACAGTTTCTACTATTCATCATTATTCGTCAGAGCGGCCCGGTGGACCTTCGCTCTTAGTTAAAAGTCTCGTCGGTCTGTTAGTCTGCCAGGTCTGGCTACCCAGATATCAAACATGTTTAAGGGGAAAAGGGAAAGAAGGAAAGAAAGGAAGGAAGAAATAGAGCAAAGAAAAGAAGTAAATCATTTGAAATAGCTTAAGCATTATTGCTTTGACTACTCGAATTATTTTGTAACTCCAAAAAAATAATTTTGATCGGTTTTGTATACTGAAATAATTTTGGCTGGTCTGAATTTACAACTTAATTTTGATCACAGTGCGAGGCGCGGCCTGGAATGTTTGCGAACTTGCTCGACCGTGTAGTCTACTGAATCACGCAACAGAGGGTTGCTGTGCGATTCTGCTTGATTATAAAGCCTTTTGTTTTACGTAATCCCTTAAATATAGGGTATCAAGATCTCTGTGAATAGTCTCATTTGACACGTTCCAAGGGGCGTTAGTAATTGTGCGTAGGGTTCTGTTTTGCAGGACTTGCAGTCTCTGCATGTGCGTCTTGGCAAGAAAACACCAAGCCTCGCATGCGTAGGTGATTTTGGGTCTTTGACCATTTTATACAACCGAATCTTGTTGATCAAACTTAATTTTGAATTTCTGCACAACAGAGGATAAAGCTGCCGAAACGTTATTTGGAATTTTGTTTTCAAAATATCAGTATGTTTCTGCCAGGTGAATCCCTTGTCAATGATGACTCCAAGATACCTGACAGATGATAAATGCAGGTTGTCTATTGTACTTAGCCATTCAATGGCTGCTGAAAGATCGCCTGCAATGCCTGAGTGGCGCTAATCAGGGGACTTATTATTTGTTGAAGAGACCTAAGCGCAGTTGCTAGGTCCACATTCTGCGTGTTCAAAGTGGGTTGAACAGAGGGGGCAGCCGAAGATGTTGAGACGGCTGCTTCCGCGTATGACTTGCTGCGTCTTTGCGCTATGACTTCCAGATTTCGCCTGAGGGTGAATCTGCAAGTGGGACTGTTAGTGGGATGCGCCCCTCCACAGTTCGCACACTTTCGCTCTTCTTGTCCTGTGAGGGGGCATAAATGTGTCATGTGGTCGGAAGCATATTTTAAACATTTGGGAGGTGTTGTGCAGTAAAGCTTTCTACAGATACAACTGCAGGCTTGTCCAGCATGCTTGTTCAATGTTTTTGTACAAGCTCGCTTGAATGTCTGTAGGGAAATGTGGTGCAAGCTTTGTAATTGTACAAGCAGCTTGAGGATTGAATTGATTTTAATTATGCATGCTTGAATTAGGCGCGCTTGCGCAAGCAAAACAGTACGTGTGTACCCAAGATTTTCAAGCATGCACAAGTTGGGGTCCGTTGATGATCGTATCCTGCTTTTGAATCAAAGGTGATACAAGAGACAAGGTTTTAATACATCTCTTCATCCATTCTGAGATAATTGTGCCAGTCACGCGGATATATTTTCAGCTCACTTAGTAGGTAAATGTGAGAATAGGTTTTCCTTTTTATCAACCATTCTTTACACTACACCGCACGGTTTTTATTCGGGATTTTCTTTTCTTCATAAGAACAAAAGCGGCCAAAGCGAGCGAATCGCCGTCGGAGTTCGACATATTTAATTAAACTACCTCTATTTTTATCAAGCATGCTTGTACGTGTGGCGCCAAAGGCAAATTGTGCATACTTGTACAAAAAGATTGAATAAGCATGCTGGACAAGCTTGCAGTTGTGTTTGTAGCCACCTTAAGATTGCGCATGACCATACCTTTGGCAGCGGTGACACTGCCTAATAAGTCTAGAGTTCTTTTGAACTTCAACTCTGATTGCTAGACCCAACAGCTCATGTTCATTGAACAGCTGCTGGGACTTTTCAATCTTGTGCAGTGTCACGACCACCAAAGGCATGGGTGTGCCGCCACTGCGTTTGAGTCGGATAATGTGGAGAGGAGTATATCCCCTCTGTTCTAATTCCCCTCTGATCTCCTGTTCCGAAAACATTGCGGGTATGCCTCTGACTACCGCGTGAATATTTCGTTCTGAAGGAAGAGGGAACGTATGATGGGGCACGTCCTCCTCCCTGAACAGGCGAACGATTCTTCGGTAGTCATCCTCAGTTTTCGGCAAAATCCTGATTCCCGCATCAACGGCAACTGCGCGTTCTATCTTAATGCCTAAGCTTATAAAGGTGTAGTTTAGATGTCGCCACATGGTCGCATCACGCAAAACAATGGGCGTGATTCGCCCCTGGCGGGGTGCTGTGCTGGTCAACTCACCAGCAACGTGAGATTGTTGAGATAATGCACCGTCAGTCGATGCAGTGGCCAAAGATTGAGAAGATGTGGTCGCTGCATCGACCGTCATAGGACAAGTGGCAGAGGAAGTTGATACGTTTAATGAAGCAGAAGGTTTTGAGGGGACTGTCCACTTGAATTTTGATTTTGCTTTTGGAAGAGGTGGGAAGTCATCCGTCTTGTCGGTTTTGTTCGTTTTGTCGATGCGTCTTTTCCTAGACTTGGCCTGGATGAATCCGTCATTCTGTATTCCATCGTCGGTCGATGTCAAGTCAGTTAAATTTCCAAGAGGTCTTTTTAAATTGACAGCCTTGTCAGATTTAGAATTAAAATTTGCATTATTGATTAACTGTGTTACCTGGGTGGTCAGGCAGTCTATTGTCTCAGTCAGCTCCTTTATTTGCTAGGCCTGGCTTTCGATGATCGGGGTCCGGCGCTGGATGGTTCTGTCCTTTTCGTCTGCTACAGCTGGTGTCATCAATTCCTTTGATTTCATGGTCTCAGTCAGCTCCTTTATTTGCTGGGCCTGGCTTTCGATGATCAGGGTCTGGCGCTGGATGGTTCCGTCCTTTTCGTCTGCTACAGCTGGTGTCATCAATTCCTTTGATTTATTGGTAATTTCTGTTTTCTCCTTCTGGCTGGGTCCATTCATCATCGGGGACGCTGGGGGATCATTACTTTGACCTCCAGAGTCTATCTCCATGTTTTTAAATCGGGTTTTCTATTGAAAAACTTGAAAACATTCACGAGCAAAAATATGATGTATTGTCAATTATCCCTTATACAGGGCGGATGACAACAGTTCCATTATTCAATCAGTCTTGAAATAAGTAAGCGTCACAGGATTGAGTGGCTCTAATAACTGCCCGTATATGGAGTGCATTTTTAACTGTAGGAGCATTCCATGCTTCACTGACCTTATGAGGGTTAAGAGTTATATAAACCAAGTGCCCTTAACTTCTAAAAGGCCATTGCCGACCTTCCATATATAGGTTTTGCCCCTATCCTCTCCAAATTGATACGCTCATTTCACTGAAGAAACGCTGCCATAATGCGCACATGATCAATACACTCCCCGATACGCACCATGCACAAATAAATGTCTGCAATGTGAACTTGTGCAAAATTAACCTGCTCAGGAAGAAAGTCATTTTTCTTCCGAGCAAGTTATGAAATGACTTAATACGCCCCAAATTAGTTGAAACTTTAAACATCTATATACTCGCAGCCATGCAACCTCAACATTAAGATGTATTCGCCGATTACAAGCGTAGTTTCGGCTTATAAAAAATGGGGTACGTTTAAATAGGAGCGTGCTTTGATATTTCTGTAGAAGGGTCCAAAGCGTATGTAAAATTAACGTTACTGTTACAGGCGTTTGAGTAGTTCCTTTAATATTACTTAATTCCACATTTCAATGGATTCAATACCTAGTCACATACAGTGTTTTTATGGAATCTTCCCCCACTATCTGGAGGGATCTGAAATTTGAAGTGATAGTATTTAAGGAACACTTTACTATACTATTCTGTAACGCAAACGAATATCAAAGGACATGAAGAAAAGGTTATCGTTTGTTGATGTCAAGCTCCCTAAAATATATACTTTCTTCTTCATAACGTGCCACAAGAACGTTGCATGAACTACAACCGTTGGATGATCTATTCTGATTAGCTCGTTTAAGAACTAATCATCAACGCTTGACCGCAGCAATTGAAGATAATGAATTTTAATTGTATTATCGGGACAACTGTAAGGCTAAAATCCAGCAAGCTGTTTGGATTGCTTATTACCTGTAAGGGAAGTTAATCGTAGTAACAGGATGAATCCGAGGATACCTCAAGTGTCAAAAACCATCAAGCCGCTTAGTGTTGAAATAGACATGTCAAAGCTGCAGTTTCCGCTTAAAGTCCGCCATTTTGACTTTATAAAATCTCAGTGTCACCAACACGACAAATCTAGAGACACCTCGAATGTCTAAATTAATCAAGCCGTTCAAGTAGCCCATGAAGCAGAAGTTTCAAAGCTATGATTTTCGATCAAAATACGTCATTTTGATTTTATAAAATTTTAGTATACCCAGCGTTACCGGCACTGCTGAGACAAATCTGACAATAGCTCATCCGTTTGGACGGTAGCCCGTGAAATAGAATTTTTTGTTCACATACATACCCACACACGAAAAACGTCTGAGGCAGTCAAGTAATAAAATTGATAGATATTGCCAACTGGCAAAGGAAGCGGATTCTTTTATTAACAAAAGCACTGTATGTACCACTACACAAGGTAATTGCGTCAATATTTGTATTGTAGGAGGGCGGACGAATAATAAAGGACGCCGGCCGGCCGTATCTCGGCAACCGCTCAGCCTAGACCTATCAATAAAAGATTTTATAATAAAAGCTTCACAGACAAAGACGTTGATATGCGATCTTAACCGTTTTATAGGATTTGTTATTCACTTCCCGATCAATATGAAAAATCCAAAAGCTGTATTTAAATACATCCAAGGAAACGGTGACACATCCACAAAGTGCTATTTAGTGACGAAAACTGAACTAACCTGGCAAGCTTGAGTATTCATTTGGTCCGCAGACCATTTCAAACGAAGAGACGATCATCAAAATCTTTGCAGCCAAACAGAAGTTATGAAACTTTCTGAAATGACATTCAACCCTTTCCTCACCCTAAACAAACAAAAATATGAGTATATGACAAACAAGAAAAATCGGAAATTGAGAGGTCGATACGATAAGGCTATTTAAAGTGTACTTCGATAAAATTTTAATATTGGAGTGACGCCAACTAGCGGCGATTTCAGAAAGCTGTAAAAGTTTCTGCAATTTATCTTGACCACTTTTGACTTTTTTTATTGCCAGCTCTGAGCTTAGCTGTTGCCCAGAAGCAGCCAGCGTGGTATATTATTAGCCCACCCGGTACGTCCAAAAACACAACCAATTGTTCTTGTAGGTCTTACAATGCTCTTTGTCGATGAAGGTTGTTTAAACTGTACCTACTCATGAAACAAAAAAAAATGACGTCAACTATTTTGGTCATATACTACTTTGTATGAAACTCTGGATACTTGGCATTGAACATGCCACAAAAATCTTGTACGCTCTAGTGTCCTTATTATTCGTTACCTATGAGCATCTTTGTGCCGCAACATAAGGGCGATAGAGTGTGTACAGTGTAAAAAAGTTTTTGAGGTTAAAAAAAAAATGATATCTAGGACATTGAATATGCAAAAGGTGCAGTAATTGAGGCAAATTTCGTACGCCTTAGTGTCCTCATTGTTCGACGACTATAGCGATATAATGGCCGTTCAATAGAATGAGAATGTGTGAAAAAGTATTGTTGATAGCAAAACTAAAAGTATGGACTTTGAATATGAACGATGTATTATAGTACTTGAGTTAACTTTCGTTTCCTGTTTCACTATTAGGCAAATATGAAAACCCTTACACCCGGGCATAGAAGTGATTTAGTAAAACGAATAAATGCATGATACCTGAGTAATTTTCGTACGCCACATTATCACTAATCGATGTCTACGAAAACCTATACACGGCTATACAACGAAATAACCCTTATTTGATGCAGAAGAGTCTCCCAAGAAATAAGATTTTACTGAAATGATTCTGGGCCTACTCTGTTCTCTCAATAAGCGAAATCAAACTGCTTACCAGCTTATAAACCTATGTAAGATACACATCAAGATAAATTATAATTGTCAATGCAATTTAAATATAAACTTGAGAAACGTGAACCGAAATGTTGGGCCTCATCTTGAAATGCCGGTCTGGTAAGTATTCGATTTCTTTCAAGACCACTGATGGGCGGAGGGTAAGCCAGAATAATAGGTCACATCTAATTAACAATTTATTTAATAATAATCAGCACGTAAATAATAAAAAAAGTGACTAGGTAGAACCTTCGGTCACAGTAGTTATAATCTAAACTATGGTCTCAAGCAACAAGTTATTTGGCCGGCTTTAATGAATAGCTGTGACCCGCTATTTCAAATAACATCGAGGCGCGAGTTAGGGCTTTCTGAGTTTGATCTCTCTCTTCAGCCAACTTGGGGGAACACCTCCAATTAGTGAGCCAGGACGCTGATTATGGCCAGTCTACTTGGCCCCCGAGGTCCTACGTTTGCCACTTCTGATATCTATGTTTCCTTGAAAATAAAGATAAATATATGTTTATGATTAACCCCAAGTACGCTATAAATTGAGGATGAAAAAGCGGCTGCCGAAGTTGGAATAAAGCAGACGTCTGGGAAACTTGAGCTGTTGATTAAGACCGAAAATCTGATTAGATAATAAAGTCTAAGAGGTGAATTTTTACAAAATAATAATACTATGTACATACTACAAATTGATCATCACAGTTACATGTTAGTACCATAAAGGTTAAAATTCAATCAATTAGATCAAAATCCTGAAAGTTGACATTTTAAATACAGGAAGAATACAGGCTTGAAAGTATATAGCCAAAACCGTACGTGAAAAGCTTTTCAATGGTTAACTGTTAAACAATCTTAAGGTGAGAAAAATTTTTCAAACGAGGTTTGAAGTTGGTTCAAATATTATTTCAGTTCAAAGTAAAATTCATCATTCGAGATGCTCAAGCTGAACTCGCAAGAAAACAAGGTAAGAAAAGTAGTAACCCTCTTAAAATCAAAGATAAGATTTATGAGGTAAAGCTAAAAGTTAAACAGTAACAATTGTGTTCAAAACTGTGAAGCCAAAAATTTAATTTAGTCAGCTGTACAAGAATACCAAATCAACAACGAACACTAAGATTACACAAATATTGTTGTATTCCTTTATACAGGGTGCGGCAGAGAGGACGGACGTTTTTGGGATGGGTAGTACTCTCCGCCTCCGTCTACGAGAGAGGTGGGGAGAGTGCCGTTTGACTCGTGAGATCCTAGCATTATTTTACCAGTTGTCGTTATGGAGTCTTGGACGGTGGAGCACCGCGTTTTCGCCTATGATTGTTTCGTCCGAAATAATGAGTCAGTCATCATCGTACAGCGTGAGTTTCGTCGCCACTTCAACATTCATCGGAATAGAGCTGTTCCCTCTCGAAATACCATCCTTCGTTGGGTTGAATCACCTCGCAGGCGTGGTGAACTGATCAACAGAAGACCAAGAGGAGCGCCGCGAACAGTTCGAACTCCTGAAAATGTTGAACGCGTTCGACAGGTCTTTCTACGCAGTCCGACTCGATCTGCCAGAAAACATGCTGCTGCACTTCACTTTAGTGATCGTTCGGTAAGGCGATTTTGCATATGGGTCTCCGCTTTCACCCCTACAAATTGGCCATTGTGTAACAGTTACAGCCCGGAGATTATGCACAACGAATGAACTTCGCACGTGAAATGGAAGCAAGGATCGATTAAAATGAGAACCTCATTGTGTTTATGACTGACGAAGCCCACTTTCACCTAGACAGCATGGTTAACCAGCAGAATTGTCGTTATTGGGCTAACGAAAATCCGCAACAGTTACACGAAAGACCGCTGCACAGCCCAAAAGTAACGGTTTGGTGCGCTGTATCGCAAACTTGCGTCATTGGCCCTTACTTCTTCGAAGACGGTAATGGTCGTGATGTTACCGTGAACTCAGAGCGCTACGTCGACATGATCACCAACTTCTTTCTCCCTGAATTACGACGGCGACGCGTTCCAATCCGACGTGTGTGGACCGCCCACACAGCCCGAGCATCCATGGACGTTATTCGCCCTCTCTTCCCTGGTCGCCTTATTTCCAGGTTTTGCGATGTTCATTGGCCTCCTCGGTCCCCAGATTTATCCATATGCGATTTTTTCTTATGGGGACACCTCAAGGCTAGAGTATACGTGAACAAGCCCCGAACTCTGGACGAATTGAAGGGCGAAATTCGCGTGGAAGTCGCCCAAGTTGAGAGAGTGAGGTTGGCGAGAGTCTACGCGAACTCCCAAGAACGCCTCCAGCACTGCATCAACGATTTCGGCCACCACATTGTGATTTTCCACATTTGACTGTCTCAAACGCTATTTCCTTGTGAACCTGATTCCATCAATAAATTTGTTCTCGAGTAAAAATTAACTATTTTATGATTTTTTCAAAACCGTCCATCCTCTCTGCCGCACCCGTTAGTAAGCCATAACAGAAACAGAGTTAAATGAATACCTCATTATATTATCGCTTGAAATAAGGCATTACGTTTTAAACTCCAGGTATATGTTTTGCAGGATAATAAATCGCACTGAGTGCTCTTTTTACAATCCGGCGCGCGGCGCACGCTTGAGAAGCGCTCTCCTCACACAGCGCGAATGAACCAAGAATGGCTAAAACAACGCAACGTTCTGAACTTCATTTCGACCACACACTGGGTCTCGAATTCACCCGACGTGATTCCAATAGATTATTCTATCTGGGCCATTTTGGAGAGCAAGGCCCGAATTAAGGAATACACCAGCCTCGAGACACTAAAAACAGCCATTATCCGTGAGTGGGCCAAAATATCGTAAAGTCACATTCGGCCAGCTTGTGATTCGTTTTTGGACCGTCTCAATGCTATAGTCAAGGCAAAAGTTAAGTCAAATTGAATTATTTCTGCATTTTCTAATCCTCTCATACATTCTGTACTTTGGAATAAATAAAAATCATTTTCCAAATCGAATTTATGGCATTCTGAAAAGGTTACACATCAAGTATCCGACCCTGTAGAGGCTGGGCCGTGCTGCGCTCTCTGGACCGTGTGAAAACCCCAATAACAACAATAGCCCTTCGCAGGGTAGTCCAAAGTGGAGTCCTCATGTCCGGAATAGGAAAGTCTGGCGGGAATTTGCTCACCGGATGTTGTGTGGAAAGACTCATCTACTCCCATAGCCCAACGCCGCATCACGGCGCGAACCGGATCATGTGAAAGGAGCGTAATATTTAATATCACCCTGCCGCGCAATGAGACTTAGAAAATATGTCAAAAAGTAGATAGCGACCCACAAATGTTCAAGTACTAGTAGGTATTGTCAAAAAATTGCAATTAAGGCAAAGGTGACAAAGAAACTGGAATATCAACTTGATTTTCAACTAATGGTATACATTTTGAAAAATTGTAGCCAAAGGTAAAACAGGCAATTGATAATTGTGTAAGAATTTTGACAAGGCTGAAATGCTGATACAAAAATATATTGCCCGTGCTGTGCTTCCCACTAAAGAAGCGCTTGAAAAAGTATCTAAGACCTATGAAGTCAGGAAAGGCAGTCCTTTGTTCCCAGTCAGTCCGTCAAAGTCCAAAGTAAGTCGGTTTTAAGTAAAATGCTACAATAAAATAAGGTAAGTCATTAAGGTAATGAAAGATAGAGCCTTCAAGAAATGAATCAGTATGTCTATCACTCATGCACTCTCTGTCTCTCTCAAAGAAAATCTAGAAATGAGGAAAGAATTCAAGAAATATAGAGAAAAACGAGAAATAGGAAGAGAGATATAAAAATGAGAAGTGAAATTAAGGATGGGAAGATGAATTGAAACAGGGAAAAACATTGAAAAATGGGGGGAGTGAAACTGTAAAAAGGGAGAGAAATTGTGTGAAGACTGACCAACTACAACTATATGTACATATATTGAGGCAATGCCAGCATGGTGACTAAACTGAAGAAAAATCTAGCACTTACATTAGTGCCGCAAAATGAGTTTTTAGTTAGCTCCCCCATGTGGAAAGCTTTCTCTCAATCTAGGAGGTGAACCTGCTGGTTGAAATATTTGACGTCAAATATTGAAAGGGGTTGGTACCTGACCGAAAAATAAAATCTAGTTGAATCCTTACAAAAAAAAGACAAAGGTAACACTAAATAATAGAAAATGAGAAGAAGTAAATTTACCTACAGAGAGACACTAACATCAAATAGGGTAAGATTCTTTGAAGTTCACCGCTCGGCACGAGCAAAAGATTTTCCTCCGTACGGCCACAATTTCAAATTTAGAAGAAGACCCGATTAGGGACCAGGGTCTGGCTGGGCTAAAAAGGTAGCCAAGAAGGTAACATCTCCTGTAGACATGAAAAAGAGGTCAGATCAACTACTTGATTTGACAGTCTGAAGGAAAAGAGAAAAAAGTTCTGAAGTCCACCAGATTCATACCATTTGTATTCCATCCTGGAAAATAAAGAAAGATGAGAGTCAGAATGCATTCCTTAAATTTCTAAACATTACCAGAAGACGGATAAACGTCTATTCATAATTTAAAGGCTAATAACTACTGCACTAATGTTGTCGCCGCTTCTGATTTGTTATATAAATTATATTGCGCCAGTTCTGATTTGTTATACAGGGTGTTTGGTGCATCGTTTGCCAAATTGAAATGGCAGGCAGGGGAGGTCTTTTTCTATCACCCCAGGTCCCTCAAACAGTTTTTAGCCCAACGGCATTAATTATGTAGATTTTTTAATTTTTTGTAGTAAAAACTCCAAAGTGAAATAAAAAGAAAATAAAGAGTAGTACCTAATTATTAATTTATCTTAATGGGTGATGTTGTACCAATCTTACAAAATCAACATTTCCTGCCCGCAGCATGTAGTTTTTTATTTATAAACTCACAAAGGGTTACAAAGAAGAACAAAAAAATGTCAGTCTCAATTTTGAATTTCAGTAAAAAAAACTAAAAGTGTTCACGTTCTTAGAATTCTTTTAAAAACTACTCTAGCTTATCCCGATTCTAACGACATGCCATAAGTCACAAAAAAGTTGAAATAATTTCTTGAATTTGCAAATTGTTTCGGTCGGATAATAACAATGACTTTTTGTTTCTGTTGTGTAATTTACACGTACAACGTAACTCAGGTAGACACTTTTGTCTTCCTCGTGCACAGCGGAGCAGTATCTGTCTCTCCCTTTTACTAGTTGAGCGGCTAACCGACAGGAACGACGTGGGTCCATTTTTCCATCGAGGTTCGTCCCTGCCGGCTGCCTGACGCTTTTGTTACTTCTACGTAGTGCCGCGACCTTTGACTGTTGTTGTTTTGTCAGTTTTCGTTTAGTTCTGTTTTGATGATGGCTACATTTACAAATGAAGATTATGCAGACATGTTGTTGGTGTACGGACAAGGCAACTGTGTTGCACGAGCAGCGCAAAGAATCTACGAAGAGCGCTCTCCTAACAGGCGTGTAGCTACTCGCCACACATTACAAAACACTTATCGACGCTTACGAGAAACCGGTACTGTGAGCAATAATGTACCAAGAGGTGACGTAGTACGACACAATGTTGACATCGATGAGAGGATTTTCCTACTCAAAGGATCGGAAATGTAGCTTCATCACTGGGAATTTCAATTTGGAAAGTGTGGAAAGTACTTCGCCAGAATAATAAACATTCCTTCCACTACACTCCTGTACAAGGTACGTAATTTTTTTATCACACAACTGCCTGCAATGGAAACTTTTTATCGCTTTTATTTAGCATGTAGCAGCGGCAAACTAATGTTACCCGTATTTTTTTGATTGCAGATCTTGAAAACAATAACTTTGACAACCGAGTCCGGGGTTTTGTCGTTTCTTGCTGCACACAGACGTGGACGATCCGGACTTTTTGACAAGTATTCTGTGGACGGATGAGTCCAAATTCACCAAGGAATGGATACTAAATTTGCACAATCTGCACCATTGAGGTTCAAAAGATCAGAACCCAAGAGTGAAGAGTCCAAGCTCTTTTCAGAGAAGATTCAGTGTGAATGTCTGGGCAGGAGTAATTCACAATCATTTGATTGGGCCACATTATTTGCCAAATCGTCTTAACGGAGATAATTATCTACATTTTCTGCAAAATAAGTTGCCCGACTTGGTGATTGAGGTGCCAATTTTCAATGGCGACAGATGAATTGTGTTCCAACATGATGACTGTCCCGCACACTGGAGGTTAATTGTGCGGGAACATCTAAATGATGTTTTTCCGAATGCGTGGATTGGACGAGATGGTCCTATTCCATGGCCGGCACGCTCCCCAGACCTAACTCCATTAGATTTTTACATCTGGGGACGTGCAAAAGCACTCGTCTAAGTGACAGAAGTTGGAACAAGGGACGAGCTGATCCGAAGAATAGGCGTTTGGTACGATTCGGTAAGAAATTCGCCTATGTACGACAACCGTCGAATAAGACAAAGGTGTCGTGCGTGCATACGCAATAGAAGACAACAATTCGAATAAAAATTGTGAAACAGAAAAAATAATGAATGATTGAAATTTGATTTTACACGTTTTTTATTTTCCTTTCCCTGTACACAAAATTTACAAATTCAATAAGTTAGTTAAACTTTTTTGTGACTTGTGGCATACGGGATAAACTAGAGTAGTTTTTAAAATAATTCTAAGAACGTGAACGCTTTTATTGCCTTTACAGAAATTCAAAATTGAGACTTACTTTTTTTTTGTTCTTCTTTGTAACCCATTGTGAGTTAATAAATAAAAAACTACATGCTGCTGGAGAGTAATGTTGATTTTGTAAGATTGGTACATCACACATTAAGATAAATTAATCATTAGGTGAACATACTCTTTATTTTCTTTTTATTTCACTTTATGTATTATATTTTGGAGTTTTCACTAAAAAAAATTAAAAAATCTACATAATTAATTCCGTTGGGCTAGAAACTGTTTGAGGGACCAGGGGTGATAGAGAAAGACCCCCTCTGTCCGCCATTTCAATTTGGCAAATGATGCACCAAACACCCTGTATAAATTATATTGTGCCAGTTATGATGTCGCACGTGGTCAACGAAGATGTGGCAGCCTCGCTATCTTGAAACCGGTAGTATGCATGGACCAGCTGTTGGTAAAGTCGCGCGTTGCTGAGTAGGCGGTGTTTCTAGAGTCACCGGCATAAGTGTATTGGAAATACATGTGATGTTGCACCTAACAGGTGTGTCAAGAATTTCTCAGTAACGAAACGTCTTTTACCTATACCAAAGATTCAACATTTACAATCAACTCTTCCCTACAACCCCAATCCCCAAATTTCAGCTTTTCAAAAAATTTTCAATTTCTGAATTGTCAAAAACGTTTTCTTTAGATTTTGATATTTTCGTTTTCTCTGCGCCTCCGCTGCCACTAGATTGATTTTTAAAACCTACAGTCTGGTACCGAAATTGAAGAGAATATCGAAACACATTGCTAACGAATGATCTGCGGTCTTTATCTGTGGCGTACTATGTGTTATGCTTTGTTTTTGGTATACAAAGCTTTTTGGTTATTTTCATATTTGGTAACCATGAGTGAAGGCTTCTATAAAGTTCGCCTCCACATAACTTTCCAAGTTCAGGGGAGGCCAAGGATTAGTATGCGTACCGACAGAAAATCACGGTATACGTATATATCCTCAACAATAATACATAATGTGACATTTAATTTCAGATATTTTCAGACGTACCCTTCAAAAATATCAAATATAATATTAATGTATTTGCCAATAAAGCATACATCGGCCTAGAACTGATTGTGCAAGTTAGATAGTGAAAAGGACCTCCTAGTTGTGAATAATCTGGTTCATTTTGCTTCATTGTGCTGTGTTAAAACGTATTATTATCATTATATTTTGTGTGAACATTCGTATATACTATTAACACCGGAATGGATATACTGCACAATGCTTCGAGTCTATACAGGACTATTCAGGTGACCAAGAATGTTCGTTTTAATTATATAAAGCGCGAGAGAGCAATGGCAATGGAGGCCGAGCTGCAATTGAACAGTTCCGTGTATGATATCAAGATTGGCACAGTCTCACCGCTGCCAATTCTATACTCGGAGGGGCTGCAAATGGGAGTGGGAGTCCTTTTGTGTGGAATTAACAAAGGAATTCCTGTGCTATAACAGTTTTTGCTCCAATGAGAATTTGTTTTACTCCACACGCTGTAAAGTAAATGTTCGAGTCAAAGGACGGTTTCGTGACAGCTTAAGCAGTACTACTCTGCCTATATTTAGTTCACAGAACTGGGCAAGATTGATCGTAATGGAGATATCGGTGCTTAGAAAGCATTTGTGGAAATAGATGGGAATATCTTTTTGACTTTTGACTACTGCATAATTATGCTGCAAATTAGAACAAACGCCGCTGCGTTGCCGGGATCCTGTAAGAATTTCGACTACCGCTAGCCCAGTTGTTAGTGGCGGTATACACATTTTTACTGTGAGTAAGTAATCTTGTTTTTCTTTATATATAGTGACGCATACACGTATTCACTTAGCATACTCATTTATTACGACACTCCTGAGAGAACCAGGCTGTTCCACTGCCAAGAAATTGCTGCCTTTATATGTATATACTCAGTGGTATTAGAAGTTTTTTTGAATTGTAAAATTAATTACTAATTGTTGATAATACCATAGCTATGATTTTTTCAAGAAACCACTGACGGATTTAGAAGAAATTTGGAGACTTATTAACTTTGAAAAACTTTCGTACAAAACATTGTAAAATATCGAAGTACCCAACAAAAGGCGGAAGCTTTATTTTTCACATAACTCGTCTAAACGACAATGACCACGTCTCAATATATATATATATATATATATATATATATATATATATATGAGAAGTAACGTGAGAATATATATATATATACAACTTACCGCCAAATTTTAACCACATATGCACTGTTACGAAGGAAGTTGATTTCTCAAAAAAATGTAATAAAAGTTCTACAGAAAACGAGACAATAAAAAAATTTCGTCTTCGGCATTTAAAACGCGTTGTGGGCGAGCCCGACTCCCCATCCATTCCACGTCTGGGGCGGAAATCTCCACTAGCACGCGCATGTAAAAGAATTGAACTAAATGTTTCGTGATGTGGTATGTGCCTATTCGGAAATTGGTGAGCATACAAACGAGAAGCCGCTCGCGAATTTTGCCTTGCTTCTCCGTTCGCTAAAACAATGTCCACTAACTCCTCATTAGTGTACATATGTGCCATTTTGAATAATAAAGAACTAAAAATATAAACTCGCAAAATACTTATTTAACTTATTTAACTTCACAAAAATCGACCGTTCTTCATTCAGATCACCCACGATACAGACTAAACCTTATTTACACGTTCTTATCAGTATGTAAACATAAAAAATTCCAAGGCGGTACTCAAACTTCCAAAGGGCTATAACTTTGTTACTTTAATTTTACCAGAAAAATGGTAAAGGAAAAAACATTTCTTTTGATCAGATCTGCTCACTGTTAAAATAAATGACTCAACTTCGAAGTCATCCTGTATATATATATATATATACGTATATATTACAATGTTTTATTAGAAAGTTTTTCAAAGTTAATAAATCTCCAGATTCTTCTAAATCCGTCAGTGGTTTCTTGAAAAAAGCCATACCTATGGTTTTATCAACAATTAATAAATAATTTTACAATTCAAAAAAAACTTCTCATGCCACTGAGTATATATAGAGGCAGCTATGCATATATGTATAATATATAATAATAATAATAATATTTTGCAGAGGAGAAGGATCACCTACATGCGCTGTTGGATTGTGTGAGCAGATTTAGCAAAGATGTGCAAATGACGTTTGGTTTAGATAAATGCCGCATAAGTTGCATGACTAAAGGTAAGTGTACAGAGCATGAAGGGTATAAAGTAAGAGGGTCGCAAGGGGAGATCATCAATATGCAAAGGGATGAACGCTACAAATACTTAGGCTATCTCCAGGCACCAGACATAGACCAAAAACTGTCGAAGCAAAGATCTACCGACGAATACTTGAGAAGATTAAGGAACATTCTTAAATCTGAATTGTCTGCTATAAATACGTCTGTTGCAGTGAACGCCTATGCAGCGTCAACGCTTACCTACACCTTCGGTATACTCAAATGGACTGATACTGAGCTGAGAGCCCTAGATATAAGTACCAGGAAGGAATTCCGTCGGTATAGGG
This sequence comes from Acanthoscelides obtectus, assembly GCA_963669975.1. Lineage (NCBI taxonomy): Eukaryota > Metazoa > Arthropoda > Insecta > Coleoptera > Chrysomelidae > Acanthoscelides > Acanthoscelides obtectus. The sequence continues at coordinate 48,447,029 of CAVLJG010000004.1, forward strand.
CGCATCATCCTAAAAGTGCAATAGAGCGCTTCCACTTAGCACGGCGCGAAGGAGTAAGAGCAATTCCCAGTATGGTGTCCAGACATTACCAGCAAATTGATAATCTAAGGACATACTTCTTGGAAAAGGCGAAAAGTAGCAGAATGCATCAGGCACTAGCCAACAGAGATAAGGGCATTACCCCACTGAACCTAGCCAACCTAGCTCTCAATCCATCCGCGATGGTGTCATCGCCCCCCGAACTGATCGAGAAGTGGAAATCCAAGCCACTACATGGACGCTATAGAACGCGAATTGAAGACCAGGCAGTAGACACCAAAGCATCCCAAGAGTGGTTGCGTTCCAGTAATCTGTTCGTGGAGACAGAGGGGTTTGTGATGGCTATTCAAGACCAAGTGCTGCCTACGAAAGTCTACAGAAAGTCTACACTCGCCCCAAAACAGTATCTAGAAAGACATAACGACGTGGCAAAAATAATCTACTTGGAACTGGTCAAGCGCTATCGCAATGAAGGACCTACTTAGCCATGCTATCGCTACACGCCCCTCCCAGTTAAAGAGACTGGGTTACACAAAATGTATTGGAACAGGAAAATAATCACAGACCGCACAATACCAAATAACATCCCTGACATAGTGCTAACGTTAAAAGAGCAAAAGATAACATACATTATAGATATCGCGGTTCCGCTCCCTGTCAACCTTCAAAGTACCGACTCAGAAAAAATCAACAAGTATCTACCACTGTCAGAAGAAATAAGGCGGATGTGGGGAATGAATACAGTTATGATTGTACCGATAGTTATTGGCGCCACAGGTGAGGTCCTTAAGAAGTTACACACAAGTCTTGAAAAGCTGTACCTTGACCAACATGTTTACAAAAAAATTCAGAAAGCCGCTTTACTGGGGACATGCAGAACAGTCCGTAGGGTCCTGGCAGGCGAAAACTCGACATTGTAACCTGCAAAATTGGTAGTTGCCTTCAAAACGCTTACATCCTCTGGTGCAAACCTGGATTAAGCATATCAAACCCTCTCAGAGGAGATGATTGAATGAACAAATAATAATATTAATAATAATAATAATAGAAAAATAATGGACAAATGCCGCTAAAACAACGAAAGTGAATTAGAGCAGAAAATAGGATAGGTAACCCGAACGATACGTATTTCTGCTTTTTGGCTTGATCAGGCCCGAAATAAATGTACATATGCAACTACAAAAGTAGATACACATGGCTGTAAATTCTGATACGTGTAACTTGAGGAAACGAAGATGGAGAGGGAAAGAAAATGATACACGCAGCCACAAACAAGAGCCAACCTACACATATTGTAGTATAAAATGGCTAGAAGACGGCGAATTTTCAAGGCGACATCCGGATGTATGGGCATGTGTATCTACTTTTGTGATTACATATGTGCATTCATTTTGGGCCTGATGAAGCTAACAAGCAGAAATACGTATCGCTCGGGTTACCTATCCTATTTTCTGCTCAAATTCACTTTCCTTCTTATTGCGGAATTTGCCCATCATTTTTCTATTTGATAAATACCTTTATCCGCATGATCCTGTTCTTTAATATATATATATACATAAAAAATGATCATGCGGAGAAAGGTATATTCTCGTATAATAAAAAATAGGAAAACAATGGGCACAATCCGCAAAAAGGAGAAAAGTGGATTCGAGCAGAAAATAGGATAGGTAATCCGAGCAATACGTATTTCTGCTTGTTGGCTTCATCAGACCCGAAATGAACGCACATATATGCAACCACAAAGGCGGAATACTCACGCTCTGATTTTGTCAATTCAAAGGGACTCCGCGCCAGCAGTATCGGGCGATGTGTTCCATTGTTTCCTTCCTTTTTGGACTCCGTGTATAAGACACTCTTAATTGCTACATTGCCACTGTGTGCAGTTTTTGGAGTTTCCTCCATACTCTGTCTTATATAGCCAAAAAAAAAACCTAATAGCGCATCTTCTCTTCCGCTGGACTGTTCCTATCCGCAGCAGATGGCGTCACAATATTTTATGCAGTACAGAAACTGTGAAAGTATACTTGGCAGCATCCCTTATCAAATATAGGTCAAACTCTAGAGGATTATTTTATCAAAGGACAATACAGATTCAGATTCACGCCTATTAAGCCCACAATGTAGCCTACGTTAATACGATTGCTTGGCTGGCGCTTGACGTACATCCTTCATCACTGTCACACAGAAATTCATGCTGTAGAGCGAAAATTTGATTACGATACTCTCGATTTTTTCGGATGTTCAATTGTTAAACGGTTATTAACCTTTCAGTTGTTTGTGACACTGAATTATATGTTCCTCTAAGCAAAATGTAAATGTTAATTCTAGAGATAGTAGAATGTCCCAGTGTAATATCTCGCTATGCCTGAAATCACATTACCGATATGAATACATCCGAACCGATATTAGTTTCCATACCATTTCAATGTACAGATACTTTAATGTCTTCAAGCCGCTTATTTCGAATGGAAGCAATACTAAAGGCCTTACTATGTGCTGCAAATTTATACAGCGCCTTGCGATATACAGGGTGCTTCCACTTGCAGACATGTGTATTGACACATGTTAAATATCTTATATTTTTTATGAACAAATCTCAAACTCAAGCAAACAGGAGGACAGGATCTAAAAAGTAGTAGTGACTTGGTTAAAACGGTTCTTGATCGGAACAGTACAAATAGGAAAAAGACCTTTCTGGTGGGTTGTTCCATATTCGTGCTGGCTATTCTCGATATACGGATCTCCACCCGGTTAGAGCTAAAAGAAGGAGCATGTTGAGTAGTTTTTGCACATTCAGGATGCGGCAGTATTAAGAAGATAGTCACAGTAACAATTTACACTGATAAGTCATCGATGTGGAACAGGCAAAAGGCTGCCTCCTTTTGAATCAGACGCTTCCTTGACTTTTTTTTGTTTGAAGGTGGTTTTGATGTTAGACTATTAAAACCGATCAATTTGATCCAACAATCATTTTCATACAAATTAAGCATGATTGCCATTTTCAAGGCTGAGCTGTATTTAGGCCATTTACATAAATGATGATGAATAATATAAATAATCTCCACCATGGTGTAACCACGTTTAGTCATCTATGTGGATCAGTTACGTCTATGTAACATCTGAAGCTCATCCTGCGGTTTCCATGCTGACAGAACTCCATATTTCTCCAGCCAAATGCAACCACATATGTTGAAGTTGCTCTTTACTGACATTTTGATCCCTATGGTGGCCTTTTACAAAGCATAAATCAATGATAATGACAATATGATATTGTCAAATGACATGAGCCTTCTGGGATAACTGGATAAGCTTACTCCACAGCTGGAATATCTCAGTTGACTGCTGTTATTGAATCTTTTTTCGCGACTGGTTGAACATGACAAGACTTAAAGTTTTTTTATATAAAACATCTGAAATAAACTAGTGCAAGCTTTAGCCTAGACTTCTTTAATATGCTAGCAGGGATCACGTTCGAGCAACCCTAGCACCATTAATGGCTCCTAGGTATTAGGAGTACGTACATGGTGGAGTTGATCCTACGTTTTCTACTGTCCGCCAAATGCAACCACAAATGCAGAAATAATTGAACAGTGTAAGTCCTAAAAGGTCTAAGTACCAAAAACAAATATTTTCAATTATTCATGTGAAAAGGGTCTATGTGCCATGCCTGATAATATTGCAAAGGCAGTAAGTACCAGAGATTCATTTGGGTGATTATCTTTTGTCAAATAGACGGCGGTCCTGCAAGTGCCAACATACGTTTTATTCATAAAGGGTTTATGTGCCGAAGCTACGAAGCAGATTTGGTTTCATGACAGTGTTCTTCTGTTGTGACATTTCCACGTTTTAACTGAAAATGGAACAAAAAAAGAAGGGAAAAAGTTCAGAAAGTGTAAAAAGGAACAAAGACGTCTGAGGACAAGTTGCTTAGAGTACAATACTTATTAAGGTGATATAAGACCCGCAAAAAAGCCTAATAAGGCACATTTTTTACGATTTTCTGTTCTTAAAAATGTGTTTCAAGTCGAATTTAATACCTTTAAACTTCGTTTTCTTAAGGGTCTTACTTAAAGTAACTTGATTTGTCTTAAAAAATATATTTAGAGCTAAATATCGTTTACTTCTTAGTCAGATAGTTTTATTTGATTATCTCGGTTCCATGTTTTTGGCACTTGGACCCTTTAGAACTTACACTCTTCAATTGTCTACGGATCGCCTCGTGTGGTGATGATATATATTATATTTACCTGTTTTCCAGTTTATTGTTCTTGTGCCACTGCTACAATGAGTCCGAACCTTGTCAAGGTCGTGCGAAGCCATTACCGCAACGTTAAAATGGCCCAGCCCACCCATCAAAATCTAGGAACTCCCATGGCAGGCATTCCCGCTCCAACAAGAAGGCCCGCGTCTTTAAAGCGAGCTCGATCTTATTATTATTTTGGACGTAACAGGCACGATATCCTCGTCCGTCGTCCAGAAAACTCCAGAAGACTGATAGATCGCGTATACCCACCCATCTGTTATCGCGACAGTGTAGTTCACCATTATGCAATCTACAAAACTACTAGTGTTGCATCTGCATTGTTCATGGAACCGAAATGCATAAAATGTACTTGGGCACCATCTTGTTGGTCGTGTGAGAGAACAGTATCGGACCCAACGCACCTGGGATCCGATAGCGAACCATAAGGAACGCACAAATACTTATGGTTTACCAGTTGGTTTGGAAATACCAACCATATTTTCGTAGTATTAAAACACTGTATAGTGGAGTCTAAAAGCAAATATCCTGTCGACTAAAAGACAAATATATAATTTATAATGTCATTATCACTTTTTACGCGTTCTTCGCAGAGAGGGATACTCTCTACTGCTGGGATGAAACCCATTTTTTCCGGATGATTATTTATTTGTGTTTGTATTATGAATATGTATATTGCAAGGCAAGACTTCGTCTGCCTCATCTACAGCCATTCCTGTCTTTCGCTTGAAACAAGGACAAAATATCGAGTCGCATCGAACTCCAATTCATTAATCGTGTAAAAGTTTACTCCCTTATTTACACTGTCGGTGAATTAGGGCAGACGGCGCAGACCGAGGGGTAATTAGAAATCAGCCCCGAGGCGGTAACCTGGGTATTGGTTGAGTATATAGCAGGAACGTGCCACGCTGCAGTCCTTCAGACAGTCTTTAATAGGGTGAACATGTAGTTCTTCGTTTCAGGACCACTCACCAATGCATCCATATAATACTTCATTCTCTCTGGCGTAACTGTGGAGTACCTGGGTAATGAGTGATTCAACAAAACAATAGCAAAGTTTTGCAATAGACAGTTCATTGCTAATGTCCAATAGCTGATTGTAAGTACGCTTAACAACGCATATATGTTTGTCTCATTAGGCTTTTTACCAAAATCGGAGAAAAAACTTGCACTTCAGCCACATCTTATTTGCAAAAACCAAAAAAGGGACTGGAGCTATGATCGTTTGCTTTGTGCGCGGTGGTCCGGCCTGAAGTGAAGTCAGATGCGAGGAATGGTGTAGTGGTTTCCGTTTTGGATGCTGGATAAGATGCTCCTCAGACGGGACGTCAAAACGTTGTCGACGATGGCCAAAAAAGCCGATCTGGTTTGACAACTCGAGTACAACTTTAGGAATTACTGCAAAAACCGGAACTTATACTTTCCTCAAGTTATGCGCCTACTACTGAAACTTCATGCACTATTTAATGTAAATCAATGACAAGATAAGTCAATTATAAGCAATTAAAGAATAAAAGTTTACAACAACAATACACCCTAAAATCCTCTGGGGGTTTACTAATGGACGTTTGAGGAATATTTGATAACTTCGGCAACATAAACGTTGTCGTTTTTTTGATATTCTATTATACTATTGGCATATTCTGTACCTTTGTAAATATAAGATTACTTATATCTCAAAAACTAAGCCAGCTGCGAAAAAAAACAAAGACATATTTAAAATCAGTGCAACAAAAATACTCAACCAAACTCACTTCTTACTTTTCCGATACCAGAATGTCTATTGAGCTGTTATTAGTTCAATGGTTTTTTTAGGGCTTCTCCTCTATCACAGCACATTGAAAAATAACATGGAAAGTTCAAATTGACGTAGGTTTCGAAGTGCTGAATAATCAAGCACCTGATATAAAGTATCAACTCCTTTGATGGGGCTCATTAATTGCAACACATGAATAGTATATACAGCGTGGCGCATCGAAAACAAAACAGACGCATTTACTGGCAGCTCAGTTTTTTTTTTGGAAAAACGCTTAGATCTGTCGATATTGTTTTCGAGGGGGACACAAGTTTGGCAAAAAATCACGTTAACAAGTGCAGCCCCCTGGGCGGGGGTGACACCAACCCTAAAATCTTAAATGGAAAGAGGGGTCGAGTGATACCTTATTTTAAAGGTCTTTCAATTCCCTTTATAATGATGTAAAATACATGAGCTTCAGTTCAGTAGTTTTGAAGATTTATTGATTTAAAGCTTAAACTAGCCTTTGATAGGTACATCAGATTAGTTTGTACTACTTTCAGAAGAAATTTGACTAAAAGAATTTACTTAATAAGTAAATGCTTCTCTTCACTACGCCCATGGTTTGTTTATCATTTTGTTGTTGAAAATAGCTATTGGAGCGTTTTTTTCGTGGCAAAAAAGTTATTTCTTGAAGAAAGATAAGGAAATATCTCGTACTTATTTTAAATAGGAATTTAGTACATAGTTTGCGATTGATTTGACCAAACTTTGTTGCTAAAATAACTTGTAACGCTTTATTACATAAATTAACCATGGTATATTCCACAGCAGAAAGAGCTGAGATTATCGAAATATTTTTCGGAAATAATCAGTGCACTAATAGAACAGCAGAAATATTTAATGAGCGACATGAGAACAGTAACGTGCATTGAAAGTATGTTCTAGAACTTGTAGCTAAATTTCGGTAAACTGGGTCAGTCGCCAATAAAAAACGCAACATTGAAAATCCCATGAGGAACGAAGCAATAGAAGTGGCTGCTTTATGGCAAGTTTATGTAGATCCTACGTTAAGTACCCGCAAATTGGAGACTGTGTGTGGTGTTAGTCGACGTACTGTCCAATGGATTCTAAAGGCCCATAGTTTTCATCCGTATAAAATTCACCTGGTACATGAACTTAATGAAGACGATTTTGATCGGCGATTACAATTTTGTATATAAGTGAACGAATTATAAACGATGAACATTTTCTATTCAACACTTGCTTTTCCGACGAATGTTCCTTTTTCTTAAATTGCGTAGTAAATCGTGATAACTGCCGATATTGGTCCGATTCTAATCCCAGAATTTATCATGAGGTTCATACACAGCAGCCACAAAAATTAAATGTTTGGGCTGGTATTTTTGGCGATCATTTAGTTGGTCCTTTTTTCTTACCTGGAAATTTGACCGGCGAAATGTATTTGGAATTTCTGGAAGACGCCATAGATCCTGTATTAACAGCCATAATTGAAAATCAGAATGAGCGGCGGTACATTGCGAATAGGTTGATGTTCCAACAGGATGGTGCCCCACCAGATTACGCATTACGTGTTCGACAATATTTAGATCAGACGTTTAAAGATCGATGGATTGGTAGAAGAGGTGCCATTGAATGGCCCCCAAGATCGCCAGATTTATCACCTTTGGATTTCTTTATGTGGGGTCAAAGCAAAATCTATGCTACTCAGCCAACATCATTAGAAGACCTGCGACAAAGAATTGTGAATGAGTGCCTTCAAATTACTCCTCAAATATTGCAAAATGTGCGGCAACGTTTTGAGCAAAATCTTTATTATTGCATGGAGAGTCATGGTGGCCATTTTCATCATTTACTTGCCTAACGGGCCAGCTCATTCTTCATTTTTAAATTACTTTGCTGCCAAATGTTTTTATCTCTACTAATGATGATGTGTTAGTTTTATTTAAGCTTTAAATCAATAAATCTTGGAAACTACTGAACTTAAGTACATTAATTTTATATAATTATAAAGGGAATTGAAAGACCTTTAAAATTAGGAAGATTTTGGGGGTGGTGTCAACCCAGCTCAGGGGGCTGCACGTGCTAACGTGATTTTTTGCCAAACTTGTGTCCCCCTCGAAAACAAAATCGACGGGTCTGAGCGTTATTCAAAAAAAAACTGAGCTGCCAGTAAATCCGTCTGTTTCGTTTTCGATGCGCCACACTGTATATATATATATATATAATTGCCTTAACTATTAGGAGAAAATATCTTTGAATTTCTTTGGGTAGAAGGCAAAGTATTGCAAAAGTACACCCTTCTAACTTAAACTCGAGCTTTCGAATATCTCTGTCTTCATCGTCTGGAGTAAGTCGGCGAGATCGTTGCTGAAATTGTCTTTAAACAACAGTGAAGGGAACACATAGTCGACGAATAAAAAACTGGACTGATGAGGTTCGATTAGGACGAAATTATTTTATTATTAAATGGCAAATCATAGCTATGTTTTTTATTTTTGAACAGGTTTTTTACTTAAACGTTGATTGATTTTGGAATAAATTTGAACATCTGAAAACTATCAACTGTTGAAAATTCCTTCGAGATTTCATCTTTTTGTCCCACTCTCAGGCCTTTATGGCCTCCTTGATTTTCATGGTTTTTTACATCCTTCAGAAAGGTGCTCTACTTTGAGGTTATGTTTATCAGCCTGAAATTTCCTTCAAATTATTGAAAAGAAAACATAACTAGTTGAGCGCTACCGCTGACACGGAACAATACAAATCATGAAATACCCCAGCCTTTCTGAAGGAGAGGAAAGGGTATTGAAATCAATTGTTGGACGCCTTTATGGCCTCATTGATTTACATAGTTTTCTACTGTTCCGTATCAGCGCTCTAATTTGAGGTTATGTTAGAAATAACTATTTGCACCAAATTTTCCATGCTTTTTATTTATATCATCTGTTATATCAACCTGAAATTTCCTACAGTTCAAAAAGGAAACAAAGCCCCACAACAGGAGAGCGCTGACGGTGACACGTAATAGAAGAAATCTAGAAATGCCCCAGCCTTTCTGAAGGAGAGAAAATACTATCAAAATTAAGCAGGCCGGAAAGCCGTGCTTCAATTGTATGATACGCATGTCTTAAATTTTACTGCGCAGATTGTGTTGTCTCGCTTGAGTTGGACTTAACCTACGGTATCATCATAGCACGATTCCCTTGCAGATGTTTAAGAGGAAGTACAATATTAGATAAAATTGTTCAGAGGTGTTGACGTATGAATTTCATTTTGAATGACTTCTGAATAGAAACCTTACATGAGCGTATAATTTATTAATTCTTTCTATCTCTATCATTATATCAGATGCACTGTGCTTACATACAAGTCTTGATGGTCCTCAGCTCAGTAGAGCAGAAATCTGGGTTGAATGCAAAAAAATTAAAACAACGTACATGGTTGTTTTTTTCAATAAAACGAGAAAACAATAACGCTTTACGTTTTTTTAGAAATACTTAAAGAATTCAACTTTAGTCCATGAGTGACATACGGATGACGTTTGCTTGTCTACAATTTGTATGACCTATATATACATCTTGCGCTCTTAAAAATGGATTCCGATGTATTTAGTTTTTAAAAATACTGTAAGGAATACTCATTTATTCTATGAAATTAAATATGACTCAAGTAGTATTAGCTCTCTATGTACTTTTTGCCATGATGATTGTACCAAGTATTTGCCTGTTTTGTATTTTTCGAATTATTTGTTGTGGACTAGACTAACAGGGGTACGAAGGGATGAGTCTGGAACTATGGACGACCGACAGTCACGGCATTGCATCGACGTGAGGTCAGCTGTTTGTTCCCAAGTTATGATTCCGTTCGCCGCGATCAATTGATTAAACCGACTAAATGTAATGTGGTTGACCTAGAACAATGCAATTTCATTCACGTGCTCCTCCAATTCGCGTTGAATTTTGGATAATGCGAGTATGCACACGCGACTCCATGAATTATACATTTCAAGTAGGTAAATCGGGGTGCACCTGTTCAACTAGAATTGTTGGAAAATCCATTCGCAAACCTACAGTTCGTGAGAAAAAAAATGGCGTCAAGTAGATTGACTCTATACATTTCACGTCTTTGGAATAACTTCTAGTACACTTTTTCGAGTAGTGACATCAGGAAAAGCTGGGTTTTGTCAAAACGATTACTGCACTATTTGGACTCTTCATCACAAATGAATTCCTTAAATTGCAGCAATGAGCGTATCCGTAAACGGTAGCCCCACTTATTTGGAGCTTTGGTGTAAAACTGCTTGTTAGCAATGTTTGCGAACTAATTTTAAGAGCTTCTGATACGCACTTACTTATACATATGGTCTGGCAAAAGTACCGGTACGAATCGACTTGTATTTGGGAATACAATTTAAGGGGAAATGCTTCAAATGATATAGGATTTTTCCTTAGCTATCGGTCTGTGATATTGGATTTGACTTTGATTTTGATCTTAAAAAGTATTTGAAGCTCAACTTTGAAATTATGAATGTAAAGCATTATCACCTTGATAGCCGAAGGGAAATCCAATAACTTCTATTTGGAAAACTCTGGAAGAGTTATCCGTGTGCACCATTAGTGGTAGTTTGACCTTGAGGGACAACTCAAATATGAGGACCATTCAAGGTCATGTTTGAACGTAAAATGTTCCGCTCGTTTACGTAACGGAGTCAAAAGTAGGGCATTACATTTGAAAGTATGAAGCTGACAACCTTCAATTTAAAAATCAACCAACTGATAGTTGAGGGAAAATCCTACAACTTTCATTTGAAGCATCACCCCTGAAATGTATACCCAAAGAGTTATCGAGCCGTTCCGGTACTTTTGCCACACCGTGTATATACTTTACCCTTAAAAAATGATAAGTATCCTTTGAAACGTAAAAAAACGATCTGTTCATGATTTTTATTTTTTCGCGTTTTTCATTTTTCTCTTCCGCCATTGGACCGATTTTCAGAAACCAGAAAGCTTCCTCTACCTTTTCATCCAAGTTTCAAGTTACATATGGGTCAAGGATTTGCGTACAGACCGATAGACAGACCGACAAGTAGACCGACGGAAATGAGTGACGTGGCTTTTCGTGATGTACGTACGAGTACATTACATCAAAAAAGTAATATATCATTTTCGAAATTTTTCGCAATCGCAACACCTCCTCGCCAGTGGGCGTGGGAAGTAAAATGGCGTGGAGTAGTTCCACTCTGTGCTCCCAGCGCAATTCTGTTATCAACTAACCTTCTTAGAACATATTTCTGACAGATTGAATATTATCTCTAAATTTTTTTATTTTTACTTTCTACGCCACTCTGCTCTCTCCGTACTTTTCGAGTTATAGAGTGATCCATGATTAGCGGGCAAATCTACTGACACATAATCCGACAGAAATAGGTTCCTATTTTCTAAAAATTCGGAATTACAATATATCATCGCCAGTTGGCGTGAGAACTGGAGTACTTGCCCTTGTCTCCAGGAAAGTAACAACAGCACCATGTGAGCGCATGTTTCTTAAGCATTGACCACCAGCCCATAGTAATGGCTCCACAGCGGGTGTATACAAAGCTCAAAGTAATCTTCATCAAACTGCTTTAGACTCTGCATTACCAGTGTTCTTTCACTGAGATAACAATCAGGTTCTTGCCAGAAAATCGGCTGTTCCTTTACCCTACTGATCAGTATGCTCTGGTATCTCTATTTGAGAGCAACGTACTTATTGAAAAAGATCTTGTGATTCAGTTGTTGCTGTTTGGCCATCTTAAAGTGCAGTTGTAGGAGTAGGTCCATTCTATGTTAATGAAACAAAGTGTATGAGGTGCTTAACGCCGGAGTTGTTCGAGCACCTCACCGTTCTTTTGTTTCTTGCATGCTTTAAAAATAATGGTGTGCCTGGGCCGCGTAGAATTTACATATTTCGACCTCGGAGTTTCCCAGATTTTCTTTCGTTTAAATAAATGAAAACGGCCGCTTGGAGAATGGATGGGAAGAATTTCGGCTTTTAAAAATTACTTACTTGGTAAATGGCCCAGCCTGGAATACGGGAGAAAGTTATGTCCGAAGTACTGTTTGCTTAATTTTTCAACATTCCTCAACCTTCTCAGCGGGTAGATCTTTCGAGATCTGGCGATGTTTGATACTAAGTCTTTCTGAAATGTCTAGTTAGATGACTACAGTGCGCTCAAGATGCGATAATATTATGACTTTGGACATCGAAGAGTTATACAATGTTAGTTAAGTAACAAACAGATTCTGTATTATGAAATAATATAAAACAAACTTAATGTGAGGTACGAATGGAAGTCCTTCTTGGCTTGAAATGCCCATATATGCCAATTTTCAAGGATATTGCATCACAAGTCAAGTCAAGGCAAACAACGTCCTATATTATATTGGCTTTGAAGACATTGATATATTGCACGTAACTGGCATAGTGTTTCAACTTCAGAAAATGACACGAAAAACAAAAACATCTGATGGGTCAAAATTCACCATCTTGATGACTAATTAACGTCACCTTGGCAGCAGATAACTACCCTCAATGCATTCATGCAGAATGTTCATTCTGATGTCCGCTATGTGACATGTGGCGCTGGCTTATTCGACCCACATATTATCCACGTCCACCCGAATTTGTAGGTCTATGCTAATTAGCAGCAATTCGCCTTAAGGTCAATTCTTCTAATGAGAGAGTAGAGTACTGATAGAAGGCAGGCAACTTTCACCGTCGTCCATGAGAATCATCTTTAAGAACGAATTTAACATTGTGATGAAACGTTCAATGATGTTAAGGACCTAGACCTATATTATTTTGCTGGCATGTTTGATATGCATCAACAGCTGTCAGAATTTGGAATCATTCCTTAAAGAGCATTCTATTCTAATGAAAAATCGACTTCAACCATGTGACGAGTCAAGACTAGCCCTATACCGTACTGATGAGTTGCTAAAGTGCACGAAACAGCGCTGTCTATGGTTCGTCATGGTCAAGGAGATGGAAAGCAAACATACTCAGTTCAGCCTGTGTATATGTATGCCTGAATGCATAGAATGCAGATAGCTTTGTGAATTCTTAGTATTCCGACAACCTGACCGTTTCAAAAGTGCTCACATATATATCTGCACATAGTAAATACGTCAAGTAGTTATTAGCTAGAGGACGTAGAGATCTTTCTGCCATCTTCATCCTATGGCATAAGAATGGTATTAGCTTTGTTACACCAGTTGTTAGGTGACGTATTTTATCTACTTGCAAAAAATATTGTGACGATAACAAATAGTACTGTTGGCGCCATCTGAGACCACGACGGAAAAGGCGCTTTGCAATATCCGTTGGGGATCGTACCAGTGACTCGCCTTCCAGATCGACGCGAAGTGACCTCGAGTATTCTAGATGCCGCTTTGTGGCTCGCCAGACCTCGAAGCACCGATCTGGACTATATATAACTCGACGGCCGGGAGATGGAAGCAGAGTACAGAGTACGGTAGAGTAGAGTGAAGTGGAGTATAGTCAAGATAAATGTATTAGTGCATTTCTTTTTGTGGAATCCAATGTTTTTATCCACCCCCAATAGAACCCAGAAAAATGCTACAATATTTTTATTTTTTCAAAAGACCATACCCATTTGCTTGCCTTCGATTTGTCTGTCTCCAAGACTAGATCTATACCGTACTGATGAGTTGCTGAAGAGCACGAAACAGCGCTGTCTACTGTTGGTCACGTTTACAGAGAATGAAAGCAAATATGTATATACAGCGCAGCCTGTGTTGGGTAGTGGCACCAGTTATTGAACAGAGATTGGTGATTGAACCCTTCCCTAAAAATTACTTGCAATAAGACTTCTGATGCTTTCTAGCATTACTTTGGGGTATATATAGTCACAGTAGTGTCCGCTGTCACCAAACATTTTTATAAATCTGGATCTCAAATTTGGCCGATTAGGATAATCCAAAGTGAATGGTGAAGTAAGGTTCTGCAGCCAAGGTGAGTGTTAAGACTCCACATTTTTCTAACATGATTGATAAGCGATTTTATCGTTATATTTATGTTTTTTACTTTATGTATTACTTTCATAGAGTCTCTTTCAATGCAAAATCACAAGGATAGGTGTAATACAGATGGATGCCAAACTCAAGTACAATGAGGAAGAAAAAGATGAAAGAAGGCCAAAAATTAAAAAAAGCTAAAGGAATTGTACAAAGTGGAACCTCTCTGAATAATGTTTCTAAACTCTCTGGGGTTCTTAAAATCACAATGAGCTATGCACGGAACAAGAAAGTTCCCACGAATAGGAAAATGGGACCACCTTACTTACAAAAGAGCAAGTAAGGGAATTGGGCAGTCGGGTTATAAACAAAGCATAGTCTGGTTGGTTTTTGTGATGAATGATGAATTTGCTAGTGCACATAAAATATCTTTAATATACAGGGTGTTCCATAATTATTGCGACAAAATGATAGGGGTTGTAAGAGCTCATAGGAGAAACAAAAAATTCACCAGCTGCAAAATGTTCGTCTAGCACATTTCATGGTCTCGCCGGTTTGTAAAAAAAGCCTGCTTAGTGTTAAAATGCAGAGTTATTCGTATGCGGAACTTGCGGATATGCATTTAATTTACGGAGAAGCTGTTGGTAACGGAAGACGAGCCTCTCGAATCTACGCCCAATGGTTTCCAGAACGTCCTCATCCGCATCAGGCCATTTTTGCAAGGATTCATGGACGTCTTCGTATCAGTGGCAGCATCAGACACCTCGCGGGAGCAGGGCGGCCCTTCACGAGGCGCACAGTAGTTTTGAGGAAGCGATTCTGCATCATGTAGAGGCCAATCCGCGTACAAGCGTGCGTGCTATTGCACTTGATATGGGAGCGTCTCAAACTACTGTTTGGCGGGTTCTCCATGACCAGCAACTACATCCATACCACCTTTTAAAAGTCCAAGCCATGGGTCCAGAAGACTATCTGCCGCGTCGACGTTTTTGTCGTTGGTGGCTGCAGCAGGAGTTGAGGCAACCAAACTTTGGCGCTACGTTTTGTTCACTGACGAGTCCTGTTTTACAAACGACGGTTATTTTAATAGCCGTAACAGTCACATTTGGGTTGAAGAAAACCCTCATGCCATAGCCATCCATAGAGACCAACATCAGTTTTCAATTAACATCTGGTGCGGCATTGTGGACGAGCACATCTTCGGGCCATATTTGCTTCCACCACGTTTGGATGGGCATGCTTATGGCCGATTCTTACAGCATGTGCTACCGGAACTATTAGAAAATGTGCCACTGAACATAAGAGCCAACATGTGGTTTCAACACGATGGCGCTCCAGCCCAATTTTCTTTACAAGTGCGGCAGTATTTGGACGACAAATTTAAAAATAGGTGGATAGGCCGAGGTGGCCCTGTGCCTTGGCCTGCGCGATCACCCGACCTGACCCCACTGGATTATTTTCTCTGGGGCCATCTGAAAGCTTTAGTGTACGAAACTCCTGTTCCCAACCAACAAGAGCTACTGGGAAGAGTGATGGCCGCGTCCGGACATGTTCAGGACATACCGGGGGTATGCCACAGAGTTCGCCAATAATTGAACAGTCGTGCACAGCTGTGTATTGAGCAAGGTGGAGGACACTTTGAGCAATTACTGTAGGAAAGCTGTTTCAAGAAACTGATCTTTTTTTTTTGCTGCAGCCCAAACGGCATATTTCCGAACAGGGGTTTATAAGGCAAAATTGTTCATTTTGATGCCCTCTACAACCCCTATCATTTTGTCGCAATAATTATGGAACACCCTGTATATTGCATATCATAGGAGAAAAGCAACCTGGAAAAGTAAGAAGTCTGTGAATATCAAACGATTCGAAGAAATACTAAGGTGTTCAATAACTGGTGACAAGATGTTCAAGTACTCGGCTCAAGCTGTTCAATTACTGAAGAAAGTGCCCTTCTTTATGTAAATAATAAGAATGCATGCAACTACTTCCTAAAATTCAAGATCTTCCTTAGTGCCCAAGGCAACTGTGGAACGGTTGAATAAATGGTTAACTTGTTTCAAGGCCTCCAAGCGAAATTTTTAAAATAAGTATCTGCTTAAGTATTCAATTACCGGTGCCACTACCCTATATCTATGCAAAAAGGCATGGAGGGCCTTGTATATGACGTACATTATGTTGCGCGATTCAAATAAAAATAATTTCTTGCCCATCCTGGAAAATTGGTTTTTACTTTTCCGATTTTGAGTTACATGAAAGATAGGTTTTTCCAATTTTAGATGAAATGTATCATCATTTTAGTTTTATTTTGTATAATTCAGGAGTAGGGTCCTAATTCTTCGTTAAAGATTTTTTAGGCAAATTCGTACGCAGAAAATTTATCGTGAAAGAAGAACGCCAGTTTCCTACACCTGTCAATTCTACTTAAACCTTCGTAACTTATATTTTCTGAAGCATAAAATGCGAATAAAACTCCACTGTTTTAAAGCAATTAGTTTTTTCATCGGAAGTTTGTGTTTTATTACATTTGACGCGTTCACTGAACACTGATGAGGCTTTGATAATTTAGTCGGAATTTAATAGCTCTGTTTTTTAATGCGTCCGATACTCACAATTTGCTGGATTTGAAGGAGTGGCTTGTCTTATGTTGTTAGATCCAGAGTATGAAACAGACAGGATGGGATTCCTAGGTACACGGAGACGGAACCCTCCAGAGTTTCCAAAATCCGCGTAGAAGGCTAAGAGCGCGGGGACATCATCAAGAGCTCAGAACACAGTTGGTTAGTACATCTGTCAAAGAAAGACAAACCACTAACCGCCTGTTGAAGTGGGAGATGCTTTTGAGGTTGTCTGTTTGGCAGTGACCTTGATGAGCCGGATAGACATGCTATGAACTCCGACTCATCAAAGCGGATGGTTTCTTGGTGAAACTACGATATGTGCTTGACTACAACGTATTAGCTATGGTACAGGGCTGTGTTTTCTACTGATTGACCCTTACTCAGATAATAATAACATCCCGGTCTTCTTCTTTCTAGCTAAACCGAACCTATCATATTTGATACCTTAAGGTAAAAATTAAAGCCATTGACGCATCTGGACAACCTCTTTGGAATGCTATAGGCACAGCTGATCAAAACCATTCGTTAGATCAGTAGCAGTGACTTGAAGCTCATTAAATGAATGAATGAGCTTACTCCACAACTATCCAAGTATCATAGGTGATTCCCAGTTGACCTATGATGTCAGTTACCGTGTTTCCACTCAGGCAGTGATGCATTGATGGGTGAGAGTGAGGAGATCTCTGAAAGCTGTTGCTGTGACATCCTGAGATTGATCATTTTCATGACGACAAGGATACCAGCTTCCAGCCCTCAGAGTATATACCGGTGTCGTTAAATATCAGAAAGAATTTTGAAAGGATTAAGATAAGTACTTGTATACGTCTTTCCAAAAAGATGACCAATAGCATGTCAGGACGTGAGGCTTTGTGTCAAGCGACTCCATCACACGTCAGAAACCTCTGTTATCGATGATTCTTGGGTATTGGGAGGCGCGCCCATGGTCAAATTGACCACAACGGTATCGATAAATATTAATGTTTTAGCCCTTTAGGGTGAGCGCCCATGGAGGAGTTAGCCGCAATGATCTAAACAAGTGCTTCTGTTTTCTCTTGGAGTAAGTCACAATTGTGCCGTTCACGATTCACACCGAACTGTAGTCAAGTACCAAAATGGAAGAGAGCGTCGTAATACATTGTACGCCACTTTTAATGAATTGTGTATTTAGTACAAGAAGTAACTATGACCATAACATTAATTTAAACATAACAACGGCGTGTGATGTATACGGTCTTAGACAATCTCCTCGTAGTTAAGGTCGATATGACGTCCTTCGGGGTGCGACGTATGAGCTAACGACGATAATAATAGCTCAGTCGGCTCCAAAAAGACGTGGAAGGACCACAGTAAGGTTCTATACACATGTCTCAAATATAACAGGGATCATCCGAGGACCAGAAGCTTTATAGAAGTCAAGAAACTCCAGCATCTGCCTAACGGCTTTAAGTCGGAAGGGCAATCCGCTCATAGTGTGGAGTAGCCTTGAAATCGATGATACTTGGGCACTGAGAGAAGATTCTTATTTTTCATCTTAGCAGCTACTTTTGCTTTGGCTTGGAGTAGGACATCAAGCTATGAAGATCGTTAGATCTGCGCGCCCAGTGTCCAGATATAGCAGCTGCCATGGGACATGATTGCTGGAACCTGTTTGATCAAAATGGTGGATGGTGTCCACAAGACCAAGGGTGGAGCTGGGCGAAAGGATCTTGGCGGGTACTCCTGCCTTGTGTTGAAGTCAACCATAATCGTGCCGTTCATAGTCTGGTATGCCAGTAGTCTAGGAGCAAATTCCGGTGCATATCTGTTCAACGCGAAGGGAGAGGGTATGTCAAGGCTAAAAGGCTGGTCGGTGTCGAGCGACTCCAGCACGTGATTTTAAGGATTACCCCTCTTATGGTACAAAGTATCCTGCGTATCGCTCAAGTATCGTCTTGAAGGATCTTGGCGAGTACTCCAGCCCAGCAGTCTACTTGGAAGTCTCCCTTTGACCTGCTTGGTAGGTTGACTGCCTACACTGCAATACTGTGGCCAACCTTCACATCGTACCAGTTTGTATACTACAAACAAATTGCAATAACTAGAGGTTGCCAGATAAATGTATCTAGAACCACAAGGTTGACCTTACAATCTGACCATGACCGTAACATTGGTATACACGATAAGAACGGTATAATATGGTGTCCAGGGTCTTAGACAATCGCCGCGCGCCCAAGTTCGATCTGAAGTTCGGGGTGCGGGCCGGCGTCGGCGAGTGCCTTCTCGGTCCGTAGCCATATCACAGTCACCGTCGGCGTTTCGCGCTCACCGAACGTCGCCCGCCGCGCTTGTTGCTGCCAACGCTCCGGGCTTACAATCGCAACCGGGAGTTCGTAGAGCCGTCGTAGACGTCGTCGTCGGGACGCCACGCGCCGTTCGGTTGCATGCGTCCCAAACCGGACACTTGCTGCTGCTGCTTCAGTTCGTCTGTGATATATTGTATTATATGCACCTTGCATCAACTACTTATGAGGTCTGAAAATTGTTCGATTGAAAAGTGTTTCTCCGTGATTAAAGAAATATGATATTCCTCATTATCGTCCTGGACAATAAATCAAGTCATAGCTGCATAGATAGCTTTAGTAACCTTTTGACTGTTTCGGAAGCATCCTAAAAGCACCAGAAGTTGAAAAATATAAAAAATTAGGACGACATTGACATTTTACTTATTTATTAAAATCTGAGTTCTGAGCTCTGAGATCTTTCAGAACTGGTTCAGATCATATAGATTATGACGCTTCTTTTTTCGCCATCCACAGACATTAAAGATACTTGAAACACTTATTGTTATTTGTGTTAAATTTGTTTTGTTACCACTGACATTGAACACATTCAAGTAATGAACATGCTTGAGCGCTTAAAGACATTGACACTTTGATAACGCATTTGATCTGTTATAAAATTTGGCACTGACATTCATTGCTACACTGCCTTAGTTTCCTGAATATGCACACCCCATACCGAGTTGTTTAGGTGTCTTGGATTCGACATTGTGTATTTCAACTTCCTTTGACCCCTGCAGCTGGCAATAGATTATCCGAAACGTAGTGATATATGAATATAAGAAATGTCTCTATTTGGGTTCTTCAATTATGATACTATGATTCCTTTAGTTAGCCGTCGGAAATATCATTGATATAATTCTATTCTGTTACTAACTTGCTAATACAGATAAAGCAAAACCCCAAAACAGATCCTTAAGGGTTAAACAGATCAAAAGGTCAGCATTTTACCCAGGATGGATGTAGAAAACATTTTCAGGGGTTCATTTGATGAATTTGAAATTACCCGCTCAAGAAAAGCAGAGGGGTGAGGGAGGGAGTTAGGATGCATGAGATGTGCGTCTCGAGGAGTTAAGGGGAGAGGGGAGATTATGCGATTCAAAATTGAAGTGTGAGAGGTCGTCTGCAAGTTCAAAGAAACTTGTTAAAACTCGGATATTTCTGGGCAGGGGGGTCTCGTGTCGTGACCCCCAGGCACCTCAGTATATACACAAACTATATCTAATACCACCAAAAAATTAATTCTTTTTTATATTATTTAAACTTGCACTAGATTGCTTAGTAACCATAGTAACAATTTTATCGGAGCATTGAGTTATCTTATCTTGTGATTCTTTCCACCATTTATCTTACACAGTTAAGAACGTTAACGAAGTGACATATTATATGCACAGACACACAAGTAAGAAATCCGGCTCATAAAATTACCTTATGTTAAATAAGCCGGTCATTAAGAAAACTTACAAGTGAAATAAGATCAAGACGTACTATAAAAATACTACAATGTTTTTATATTATGCAAAATGGTATGTAAAGAGTTAACCACTTTATAATATACCAGTGTTTTGATTATTAGGCACAGATATTACGAGCTAAATCTGTACAGCAAAATTAAAGGCCTATTCGAAAATGAAATCAATAAAATGTGCAATGTTCATTTTGTTCCAAACATTTTATTGCCGTATCGATTTCATTATAAAGTTTACCTCTACTTTATGGGAGGTATATATGACAACCAGCTATATGTATGATAAAACGGTATTTAGCATGCTACCTCTGGTCTTGAAAATTGTGTCATAAAAGCATAATAACAGCAAATGAAACCTTATTAAAGATCTCTCAGTGTGAACTTCCAAATATGAATTCAAGAGAATAAGTCAGTGGGATAATTGTTTTCTGATTGAATTTTAAATTTCGTAGCTTCAGTGTCAAAATTAAAGAGACATTTTTTGGGCTGTCGCAAATATTAGTTTTGGTTATGGTGCCAAAAATAATCATTTGGTGTTAAAAAAATATTGCTATCAAGGTACTGCTTCGCGCCGGGATAGCGACCAATCCTGAGACCGATACTTGAGACTGGTGACAGCACCGATACAGAAAATCCGTTACAGCCACAGAAATATTCAAAATGAAATTTAAAAATGTTTTGAGCCCTAACAAACAAATGGGTTAAAACTTGTATTGTTTTTTGTACATGTTTGAATTGAGATTTGAGTATTTCACAGTGACAGTAACAGTTCTGTATCAGCGTTGATTCGATCTATTGGTCGTGGTGACCTGTCGCTGTCACAGTACGACAAGGCATCTTTAACGAGACTAGTTGTCAAGAATTTAATACTTTATATTTTCTGGTATTACAATATCTACGATAATATCAGTTTCAATATATCGTCGATTTATGCAAAATAAACGCAAACTACAGTACCAGCAACCTGTTGATTTGTTTGTACAGTAAGATTCAAACTTTTCCTGTGTGTAATTCATATATAGTTGGTTTGCAGCTTGTAACGAGTGCAACATAAGTGGTGGAGAGCATTAGGGAGGACTAAGGCAGGCTTGTTAATTTATTTATGAGTCTTGATCAGGACTGTGAAGCGTCATTTATGTTACAACTTGTTTACGTTAAAACGCACAGGAAATAAAGATGGTTTCTCAAGATCATTTACAGAAAGCTTTCCTGATGATAATTCTCAGACCTCATATTATCTTCTCAAGCAGAAACCGCGCAGTCATGATGCTCGTACTTCTTGCGTGTTGGATACCCGCGTGTTTGGGCTACTCGTGGCCTAGCGATGAAACTACCACACGACCACCTTACAAGGACTTTCACAGCGATCCGTTGGTCGTGGAGACCACCAGTGGTCTAGTTCGCGGATACTCCAAGACCGTTCTCGGCCGAGAAGTGCACGTCTTTACTGGAATCCCTTTTGCCAAGCCTCCATTGCGCCAACTCAGATTCAAGCGACCCGTACCCATTGACCCATGGCATGGTATCCTAGATGCTACCAAGATGCCTAACTCCTGCTACCAAGAGCGTTACGAGTACTTTCCAGGATTTGAAGGCGAGGAGATGTGGAACCCAAACACTAACATTTCGGAAGACTGCTTGTATCTTAACATCTGGGTGCCTCAGAGGCTGCGTATAAGACATCATGCTGACAAGCCACCGATGGAGCGTCCGAAAGTGCCAGTGCTGATCTGGATCTATGGAGGCGGATACATGAGTGGTACTGCTACCCTAGATATCTACAATTCTGACATCATCGCAGCTACAAGCGACGTGATAGTTGCCTCTATGCAATACCGTGTGGGCTCTTTTGGATTTCTATACCTCAACAAGTACTTCCCACGTGGTAGTGAAGAAGCTCCCGGCAATATGGGAATGTGGGATCAGATCCTGGCTATCAAATGGATTAAAGAGAACGCGGCAGCGTTCGGAGGTGATCCAGATCTAATAACTCTATTCGGTGAATCAGCGGGAGGAGGTTCAGTTAGCATCCATCTGATCAGTCCTGTAACCAAAGGGCTGGCAAGAAGAGGCATCTTGCAATCTGGGACGATGAATGCCCCTTGGAGCTACATGACAGGAGAACGTGCAGAACAAATTGGGAGAATCCTAGTCCAAGACTGTGGTTGCAATGTTTCAGAACTGGATACTACTCCACAACGTGTCATGGATTGCATGAGGGGAGTTGATGCGAAGACAATCTCGTTACAACAATGGAATTCGTATTCTGGAATTCTGGGGTTCCCGTCTACACCCACGATTGACGGGATTCTTTTAACCAAACATCCGATGGATATGTTAGCTGAAGGAGATTATGAAGATATGGAGATCTTACTGGGAAGCAACCAGGACGAAGGTAAGTGTTTGCTATTCAATTTCAAGTCAGGACTAAAGTAAGATCATATAACGGGTTATATGTTCCAACAATCAGGAGGCGATCGAGCTACCGACCGCCTGCAAAGCATCTTTCGGTTTTGTTTCACAATGTCATTCTACATAGCTTCACAGCGAAGCGTCTGGTCTTTTTTAATTGAAGGATAAAGTTTTCACAGGGGTGCAACTTATATCTAGAAATTTGCAAGTATGCATTGTATGGCAAGATCCAAAGTTCTTATTTACCAAGAAATTGGTTCATTAAGATGCCTGATTCAAATTTTATTGTATAAGCAAGTCTTCTGTTTCAGTTCCGATAACCGGACCCCTTTCAATTGCCTAAATCAAATGTCCATTATTCTTTTGAAATCGCTTACCAAACGAAAGGCACTTACAGGGTCATAGTGAAATGATAGGTAGTATGGACCGACCTTTTCGTATCTGAACACAAAACAGTTCTAAATTCAGTTTCTACGGA
Organism: Acanthoscelides obtectus; assembly: GCA_963669975.1. Lineage (NCBI taxonomy): Eukaryota > Metazoa > Arthropoda > Insecta > Coleoptera > Chrysomelidae > Acanthoscelides > Acanthoscelides obtectus. Next base: position 48,470,394 of record CAVLJG010000004.1, read on the forward strand.
TATGCAATGCAATTCATCTAAGCACGCCAAGTATCACATACCTATATCAGAAAATTGAAACAATTTTTTTGAATTTCTGCACAATAAAGTTATCCAGGACTAACGCAAAATTTGGCCGTGCGGTTATAAAATCCAGGGCCTGATTGATTCTTTTGAATTTTTTGTTATTTATCAAAATAGATACCTTTCAAGCGGAATATTGGAATACCCAACTAAGTAAAAAAAACTTTTTAGTTCAACATCTTTATTTATAAAAATATCTTATTTTTAGAAATTTATGTGGCACAAAACACAAAACTTCAGGCGTTATCAACTTGATTTCATCAATACGAAATAAAATTTACGAAATATTGCTTAAAATTGAACCAAACATGTTTTGAGTACAACTTTTGCAACACACTGTAAGTTATACCCGATTTATTATATCTTGCGGAAAAAGAGCATTACATGACATAAATTAAAAGGAAACCTAATTTTATGCACCACAGCCACTTTTTTCGGTATTTTTTTATAACTAATACTACAAACTGATATTGGACAATAACATGAGTTCTGCTTATAAGGGAAACTCCATTTAAATATGAAATTCCACTAAATTCGACCTTCCAGACTAACTTGAAATTAAGTAAAAATCAACAAACACGTAATATGCAGGTTCGGACTTGACATTTAATTATATGATACATTCATATATATACATATATATATATATATATATATATATATATATATATATATATATATATATATATATATATAACTTGAGACGTGGTCATTGTCGTCTAGACCAGTTAGGTGAAAAATTAAAGCTTCCGCCTTTTGTTGGGTACTTCGACAAAATTTAAGCAAAGAGGACTCTTTATATTTTTTTAATTCTCTCTAGCTTTCAATGGACTTTGCCATCATCATCAGGAGCTGCAATTACAATGATAACAGTAGCAACAAAAGTGTAAAATGAATTTAAATTGACTCAACTTACAGTAGTATGTGAGGATGTTGCTAATTGTTGTTTACGTATAGGATGAGGGAAACGTCCAGTAACATGGTGAGAGCTGGATAGATGGCACAATGGTCAAAATTATATAAAATATGACAAGAACAAGTTAAAAACAGATTAAAAATTATTTAAAAAACATTAGAGCATTACATCGTGAAGCCACTTGATGATTGCACAAAATGGTGGTCATGGAATAATGAGTGAGATGAACCCTTTGACAGAAGGCCGAAGGTTGTCAATGTCTGTGTTGAAAGATGGAACGAATTGTGGGCGTGTGTCAATGTGCCAACGTTGCCAAATCACTTCAGATGATGTGATTTTCAGAATGTTATGTAAGAAATTGTTAAACCGACCAGAGGAAGTTGAATAAACTATATTTTAATTAATGGGAATTTAAATTAATAATTTTTAATAAATCGTGAGAAGAGAATTATTAGATTTTGAGTGGAATGAAATTTACTGGTGGAATCGGCCAAAACACAGATTCTATTTATGGTTGTGAAGAGTCGAAATTTGGGGAGATATGTAAGTTCTCCAATTTTTCGCAGTTTAGCAAATATGAGTAAATGACACTCATTTGTTTAACATCTGTCTTTTTGTTGATACAGTTGTTATTCATGAAAATGTGGGACATTTCCAGGAATAAACGTTTGGAAAGGTGTTTTTCTTTATCAAGAACTTTGATACTTGTGTAATTCATAGAATGCCCTGTTGTGTTAACATTGATACATTCATATATATACATATATATACTATGTGTGCATTATGTAACTGAATCTAACCTAGGATTTTGCTGAAAGCATGTGAAGGCAGCTATGTAAAACATTCTGAGACAAAACCTTTACATTAGGTTTTTCTCTTCATCATAATCGTAAATTAATTTGAAAAGTCATATTCAATACTGAAAAAACTAAGTAGGGTATATTACATGGATCCCTTCTTTTATTACAAGATGTTGCATTTAATTAAATACAAGGAAATAAAAAAAACTGAATCCCACCCCAAAATTTTAAACTTCCAAAACGCCTTTGGTTCAACTGTAACCCATGAAACTTTGAGTTTTGTGTCACATAAAATATTTGAATAAACAAAAATGTTTTACTGAAAAACCAAAAGAGGTGAAATCAAAATATTTTGCTAATTTATTAGTATCATTTTGTACACAAAAACAAAAAAATTGAACAGTCGTGCTCCTAGGTAACTGTGTTATACTACAAAATTTGATCAAAAACGGTTCAATAGTGCTTCAGATATGTGATATTGAATATCTGGCGTATTTAAATAAATCACCATACAAACTAAATTTATATGCAGATATAACAAAATCTTGGTCTAACTACCCACTATTTCACTATGTCTATTTAAGTACGGATTTTAATAAATTAAAAATTGATCTTGAAATTCCTGTTTGTACGCCTTCAAAACTTACTCCCTTTCTTTCATCCTTTATTTGGCACAGTGTTTTACTCTCTTTTAAATACGTTAAGATCATCATTAACTTCATAGGAAAGTGTGTATGAGGGCCCTCTGTGCCTAGAGACACAAAATGGATAAGATGACATCGTATTGCTTCAGTAGCAGGTTGATAGTCATAACGATTTTATTTTAAATACAACTACAACTCTTTTTGGATGTGTGTCCATTATTAATTTTCCTTTTAGCTGGCTAGTCAAGTACTTATAGCTTCTCCAGTTTCCATGCACAGTATTATCATTTACTTTATGACCCCAAAAGCTACAAAACAAACTTTAGGTTGTTATGTGCCTCTCGAATGCTTTCCTGTTAACTGCCTAAGTTGCTGAATATTTCAATCCAAAAAAGGTTTATAGCAGGTTATGTGTAAAGTTGAGAAAAGTTCGAGGTTATGGCCGCTGCGTTCGTAATGTACACCTGCTTAATATAATCATTGGGCCATATAAGTTGCAGACGTTTACTTTCAAGATCTTTCCAGTAGTCTTCAGTAAAATAGTAATACTGGAGGAGCAACTATCGAATACTGATGATAGTGTTTTATTAGAGATTCAGATTTCTCCACGGTAATCCAAAATACCAGTATAATGATGAAAATTTGGGATATGCTTCTAAATATAATTCAGTTAATTTTCCTTTACCAAACTGTATGCATGTATGTATGTGGACAAGACTAATTCTATTTCACAGGCTGTAGTCCTAACCGCATGACGAATTTTGACATATCAGGTGTTGCCAGGTTTATCTTCGCAGCACGATGGACACTGAGTACGTGACAGTTTTATAAAAACAAAATAGTGGATTTTAATTAAACTTGCAGAGCGCGTTCCAGGGCAAAATGTCTGTTTCGGTGGCTTAGGGTATAAAGGCCTATTCATACTCAACGGTGACGTGTGAATGCTGTGACCGGCATGTGATCCGCCCGGTGAAACTAAAAAGATTCATCCTCGAATTAGGATGAACTGATTCACACTAGACTGACACGTGGAGGTGGCGTGTTCTCAGTGCCCTCGACGACGCCGTGCCGTGAGCATCGCATTGTTTTGGAACGATATTTTTCGATTTTCACGGCCGCGCTTTTATGTAATTTCGTGAATATTTTGATATAATTGGTCAAAAACATGAATGATGAAAAACTAAATGAACTTGTACGCGGACATCCCGTGCTGTAGAACCTTTCAAATTCAAAATAAGTGGACTTCCGTTTTCTTCTCATTTCTTCTTCTTCATCTTTCGTAGGTCTCTGACTGTCGAACGCGGAGGTACCACCCGGCAGATCTCCTAGGCGGGGCCAGAATGCGTGCATATTGCATGTACGAGTACACGACGTGTTCCCTCGCCAGAGTCCGCGTGGCATCCCCCTTTCCTCTGTGTTCCCCCATATAGCACCACGGTGCCCCATGGGAGGCATTAGAGCTTCGTTGTAGTCGGGGTATACAAAAAAATCCAGAACGAATGCAATAATTGCAAGTTCATCCTCTAAAAATTTTGCCATTTCGACCTCACGTGAACACAACTGCACTGTCAGAGCACGGAGAAAAATACTGACCAGTGTGAATTGAAAACACTGTGAGCTCACGTCAGTGAGAATCACTGACACGTCACGGCTGAGTGTGAATAGACCTTAAACCAGCTAACTCGCTCCGCAGGAAAGTACCAGGTTCAGAAAATGGTCTTTGACCACCGGTCAATTTTAAAGAAAACTGACAGTTCATGTTATGCAGATCACATGTCCCAATGGGCGCTAGCCCAGAAATGATTTCTATTGGAGATACAGGGTGTTAAAGCTTGGCGCCTCAGCTCAGCCACTGTGGGTACCCCTGCCTGCACCATTTTACGAAAACTAACTCATCTTTAATGTATTCAGAGAACGATATACCTAACAAAAATTACGAGAAAACTTACAATATATACAGAGTGTCCCAACTAAAATGGAAAGTTGCTTAGTAGGAGGGCTATAAAGGTATTAGAAAACGGTCTGCACAACAAAATTGAGAATATAGTGTTGCACAACTCTGTGGCACAACAAATATTTCTCTCAATTATATTAGATACTTAGAGGAAAAGCAAATTGATATAATGCACAATAAGATTTTGATCGTCATTTGTTTAGTTATTTTAAACAAATGCCAATCCTTGAATGCGTTGACTTTTTCCATTTTCCGTAGTTTCCCACTGAATTTTGGAAAGAGGATGAAAAAGCATGCCAACTTCGTACATTATTTATGCACGATGCTGTCCAGAGGAGGGCTGTCCGACTGATCGATGACTCGTCTCTAACAGTCTCGGGACCCTTTCGCACCGGCGGGCTGTCGGTGATCTAGCTCTTTTCTACCGCAACAACAACAACCTTTGCTACTTAGAGCTCTCTTTAATGATGCTGGCGTGCGATGTGCCTCGATTGTGGAATAATTTACAAGAGGAAGCTTTTCCCAGTTCTACTAACCTTCGGCAGTTTATTAAAATCGGATTAACAAAATTTCTTTGGGATCATAATAGCAGCCGCGGTGTCCCGACATTTCTGGTATACCGAATGTATCAATTTCAACAAATCTCTAATAGAAATTGATCTGTATGGGTGTGACATATAACATATAACATTCATCTTCCACACCCATACACCCTATTTATGCTGCCATGATTGACAGGTGTTTGATAAGCGAAATCTCATTGAATCTTCGTTCCTGGCCTTCTATGCCTCGTCGTACAATATTTCAATGAGCCAGTGATAGCTCTTAATAGAGGCTACGCCATGGATTAGCAACGTATGCACTGTAAGAGGCATATAAGGAGTAAAGGAGTTAAGTATAAATTCGATTTATTTTGGAAAGTATAAAAGCTAGTTGCACCTTCAGATCTTTTTTAGAAACATGTGGTATGCCTTCTAGTGAAAATCGCAAAAGAACTGTTGCAGTTCTGCTACACTAAAATAGTTCACACACATGTAGATATTAGAGGTTCCCTTTCTAATATGTGATTCAGTATAATATTGTAACAAGAATAAATCGTACTACCAGCGCCATCTATTGGGGATCGCGCCAGTGACTCTCACTCGATGCGAGACTGACACCGAGTGGTACTACGCGCGATATCTGTTGGGAACCGCGCCAGGGACTCTCCATCGCGATTGACGGGAAGTGACCTCGAAGATTCTGGACTGCCACTATGTGGCTCACCGGAACTTTCTCTAGGTACATGCGATGCGGAATATAATAGGGCGACGGCCGGGAGAGGAAAGCAGAGACTAAATAAGTAGTCAGACATAAATAGTGGTGTCCATAAATGTTCTCGCTAGTTAAACTAAAGTTAGTTGTGTTGTGTTTTAAATAAATTAGTGCATTATTATAATAATAAAAATAATTAGTGTTCTTAATCCACACCCAAAAGAACCCAGAAAAACGCTACAATATTTTAAGGTTTCAATATTAAGCTTGTAGTTTTTAACATACTTTTATTAGCTTGACCTGTATGACTATATGCATGTGTGTATGTATGTATATAGTAATAGCAGCAGTAGTAGTAGTATTTTATTCAGCCAAAATACAAACACAAGGTTCAAACGACAAGTCACAAAAAAGAATAAAAATTAAAATATGTGTTATCCGAAGATACATTCATGAAACATGCAACAATGAATTTAAATTTGAAATTGTACGTATATAACATATTAAAATAACTGACGAAATTGAAAATTGTGTAAAAAAATAATATTAAAAAAGAACCATTTTTAACGGTATCAACATCCATAATTTGAAAATTCGTTGACAAAATAAAAACATTTATAAGTTAGATAATTGAAAACCATTCTTTTAAAACAGCAGTAGCTATCATTATCTCTCAAATCATTAGGTAGAGTATTATACATTGCTACGAAATTATACTGCGGTGACCTAGTGTAAGTTACAGTCGTAAAACGATTTGATTTTAACTTCTGATTCTTGTATTATAATCACGCTGTTCATTTTGCATCTGGATGTTGTTAATGTTATATTTAACATGATTTACGCACTGATATATGAAAAATACAAGGTACAGTGAGCAGTTTGCTGTCGATTCCTGCAAGTATCCCTAAGGCGAGATTAAATTAAAGTCTGATCCCCCGGAATAGAATATTATGTGACAAGTAGCTATATACAAACGCATGGTAAAAACATGATAGAGATTTTTCATCTAAATACTGTTTCATATGAAATAATGCAAAGAAGAATTTGTTTAAATCAAAAATCATAATCTGCATCAAACCAGCTACCAAGGACCTTAACATTGTCTACCAACTGCAATCCAAGTTTATCATTTGAAGCTGTTATTTGTACTGAAGGAATAATTGTTCACGCATGTACGTATGTGAAGGAATCCTTTGAGCTAGTTTTCACCAGCTTCAAGAAGTCTGAGTAACTTGAAAATTTACGCAGGGGTCAATGACACTACAATAATCTTACAAGAAACATCGAATATGACGTATTTTAAGAAAATTGATTATTTAAATTTGGACAGAAAAGTACTTGTGCTATCGTTCCGACACCAAACATTATGAAAAAAAATAGTATTAAAAAAACCCTTTCACAGCAAATCGAACTAAAAAGTAGAAAACATTTTTCCAGTACAGTAGAGTTTGTGTACAAATGTGAATAATCAATTTGTAATCAGATCGAAATAAAAATTAAGATATAGAAATAATTCAAATATAGTAAAAGAGCGTGGGGTGAAATTAACTATATTTTTATAATAACTCCAACATTAATTTGATACCAAGTACCGCTAATTATTCAGTTATTTTGGATTGCTTATATTTTAATTTTTTGGCCTAGATTCGTCGGTCGTTCCAGTGTGGGAATTTTGATCACCATATGGAGCATTTATGAAAACGATCACTTTGTGTAGGTGTTTGTAACAAGCAAAAAAGAAGGTGGTTCTGTTAACGATCAAAAACAATGTCTCACTATAATGATTTTCCATTCACCGAGACGAAGTGCAATACTCCGAATTTCCTTGACAAAGATATCAGACAGTATTGATCCAGTTAAATATTAAACCATTGTAGATTGGAAACCTGTGTAGCTGTCGGTACGCCGCCAGATAATTTCAATAGCGGATACGTTTCACGAAAACATACTTTATTGGTTTTCTGTTACGGAATGCTCAAAATAGAGTTAATAGGTCGAATGCCTCGGTATTTGCAAGAATCAAATTAGATTTCCTCTGAGATTTTTTTAGGGCAGACCGTAAATAATTTTTACTCTATACAAGGCTGTGACAATAATTCCAACGACATATTGAAGAATTTCGCTTATTACCTTCACTGGGTTGGATCAACGAATCGATTTGTTGACACGATTTTAACATTCCTCACTCCAGATACTTCAATCAAAAGTTAAACTGAGATCATCTGTCTAACTTTGTAGGGAAAGTACTTTTCATTTTGGGCAACACACCTACTGTTTCTGAATATAAGGCACCAGTGTTGGCGACATCTTGAGGTACAATACCCGTGACCGTGGTATAATAATAACACATTGCACAAAGCTCTTTCACTTGCTGGTGTCCTGATTACCGAATGGAAACGTTGCATTTATTGCCTAAGGAAGAAGAAGCGTCACTCCGTCTTTTAGGCGAGGTGTCTGTAATGGTATCTGTGGTATCCAAAATGCTACATGCTGTTAGTCTGTGATGCTTGAGATTTAGCAGGTAGCCAGGAGTTACCTTACTGTCAGTGATGGGTGCATTGTATACATCATGTAATAGTATGTAATACACCATTGCATACGCGTATATAACTGTGAATATATACATCCCGATATTCACGTATACAATGTACACAATGTGTACAATAGCAAATCATAGTTCAACTACTTGCATACAGTGCTGGCGGAAGTCCCTTTCCCTTTTAGATTTCCATGTGTACGAAGAAGAGAGAGGGGGGAGGGGGAGAAGCTGGTACCACTTGTGTAGAAAGAGTGCGCCACACACTACTACTGTAGCTTGCTGCAATGCCTTGTTTTCTGCGCCCAAATACACATTTCTGGCGAATCGGTTTAGGATCAGTTCCGGATCGATCCTAACGGTTTTCCCATTTTAGGTGAAACTGAAAGTTCAGGATCGCTACAAATTCTGCAAAATTGCGTTATCAGTTTGACTGTGAAAGCACTTTATAAATAACGAGAATGTGTTTTAAATGTATTAGGAACATTTCTTAAGTAAAATAAAATAAAATAGTTGTGTGATTTCAATCGAGATATAGCGGAACTGGACAACTTTTTGTTGGATACACTACACTCTACGAAATATCCTTCCATTTTTAAACAAAAAGAATCCTAGTTCATCAATTTCTTTGTATTTGGGGCGTCCAACCATATTTTTTTAAAGTTGCCGGTTCACTGTTCACCAACTTTCTGACGTTTGCGAATAAACCTAACCTCACTTATGCTATTCTATACATTGTCTACATCATTGTATACATTTTATTCATTGTATACGCAAAGTGTACATTTTATACGCATTGTATATATCGAGACGTAGACAATTAATGTATACGCGTTAATGCCCATCACTGCTTACTGCAGTTAAGCGTCTATCTCCTGTCGGGTACCTTGGGTGATTCAAGCTAAGTAATCATTGCTGGTTGGATGTAAAGCAAAGGCAGGAAGAATTTAAGGCCTGCTTTTTTTATGAAGAGTAGCTCTGGAATTACATGGGCATATACCTATTAAACATTTTTGAATGATTTATGAGTGTGTAGTGCTTAAATGAGATAATTACACAAATTTATTTTACTTCTATTGTTTATTAAAACGGCTGTACTTTTTCAGTTTCACTAAAAAGGGAAATAGAAACCTAGTTTCGATTTTTAATTTATTTTGTACTCTTTAGTCTGCTGCTCGCTGTTTTTCACTCAAACACAAATAATAAAATGTAAAAAACTAAGATTATTTTATTCATTTAGACTGAAAAATCCCTCTTAGTGAATAGGTGATTAACTTTAGCGCCGTTACACCTGTTTTTAACTTGTGACCACATAAACATATATTCCATGTTCTGTCAAAACCGTACAGCGGTTGCTGAGATTGCACAGTATCAAGAAAGCTGGAACGATAGGTGCATCAACGCTAATCACTGATGAAGGGAGTTTGAAATGCTAATACACCTATTTTTCGAGCAGCAGAAAATGACATCTGCGTCTACTGTATAAACCGTTAAAATAATGCTACAGATGTATGCACATCGGTCGGTCATCACAGTCGTCGATTCTAGCAGCAGCTAATGATCATTTCTAATGGAAATTAAACGTCAATGCTACTTATTTCTGGATTCGTCATTGTTAAGTATTCACTTTAAGAAATTTTATCTACAAAAAAATAGAATGCCGGTGTGTTGCGTCAAAGTATTTTTTTTTATCAACTGTTGTAATGAATAATTTTGGCTCAAGCTATTGCGATTACCATCATGGTTCTACTCGTGTATCACAGTGAAAAAGTATTTTTTTGAGAGGACAAACATTTTTCAGGTTCATTATTTCATGGCTTAGTCAAGATTAGAGAGCTTGAATAAAGTAAAATATGACAAAATGCATGTGTTATGATGTTTTCAAGATTATGGATTTATGCTTGAGTGTTCTTTGGGTAACCAAAATTGATACGAAGTTAGACATTATAAAGGAAATCTTAGCTTTGCGATTCTTAGGTCAGTTTTCGGTACCGTATGAGTATAGGCACACACATTTATTGAACACTAAATATGTTGTGCACTCTTGCGCATTTTTATAGTTCCGAAGCATTTGGACAGTAGTCAAATGCAACATTTCGATTTTTTATGTATTTAAACTAGAAGTTCTGATGAATGCTTACATTGCTTGCAAATACGTAACTTCCTGAATTTTCGGAAATAGTCTTGAACCCAAAGGGCGAGGCTATGTAAATTTTTAATATTGGTTAAAATGTGTTTATTGTTACAAATACAGTTTTTCAGCCAAATAATATCTCCATCTTGATAAACAACTACATTACATTAAGATGCTTCTTCATTATATTTATACATATTTGCGGTTTGGGATGAATCCCCAATATATTGAACATCTTTAAGGTATTTTAGTGCCATGCTCCACCAACATATGTCGCTTAAACAATTCAATATCTTTGATATTGTCATTGAGGAAATTAATCTTTCAAGTGCTGTTGATTTACACGACTACTGGAAACGTGTTAAAAGTTGTATTACTCAACAATCTGGCCTATTTTCTACCTTTCATTGGCGTGGCGGTTGCCTGAAGTCTATTTATACCTTTGTACCGTACAAACTGTAAAGCACAAAGTCGGCCATATTTAGTGTTGGGTTTCTGTGGCTTTCATTATGTAGATTGGCCCTCAATGTACTCAATAATTAGCAGATGTCATGGTATCAGAAAATTACAGAGTTGTATGTGATCTATTATGGGAATCTGCATACCACGCACCGAGTTTACATGGAATTTGTTGGTCTTTTAACTGTCCGAAATACACTAGGGCGTTTCCAGTTGCCTCAGATCTTAGTTAAGGTCTAATCACGGAATGTTTTGGTTTAATTGTAAAACTACTGGCTTGCTTTTGTATATATATCATACATAAATAAAATACAGGGTGCGGCAGAGAGGATGGACGATTTAAAAAAAAAAACATAAAATAGTTAATTTTTACTCGAAAACAAATTTATTGATGGAGTCAAGTTCACAAGAAAATAGCATTTGAGACAGTCAAGTGTTCAAAATCACATCAGCATGTGGTGGCCGAAATCGTTGATGCAGTGCTGGAGGTGTTCTTGGAAGTTCGCGTAGACTCTCTCCAACATCGCTCTCTCAACTTGGGCGACTTCCACGCGCCCTTCAATTCATCCAGAGTTCGGGACTTGTTCGTGTATACTCTAGCCTTGAGGTGTCCCCATAAGAAAAAATGACATATGGATAAATCTGGGGACCGAGGAGGCCAATGAACATCGCGAAACCTGGAAATAAGGCGACCAGGGAAGAGAGGGCGAATGACGTCCATGGATGCTCGGGCTGTGTGGGCGGTCGCCCTATCCTGCTTTAACCTCACACGTCGTAATTCAGGGAGAAAGAAGTTGGTGATCATGTCGACGTAGCGCTCTGAGTTCACAGTAACATCACGACCATTACCGTCTTAGAAGAAGTAAGGGCCAATGATGCAAGTTTGCGATACAGCGCACCAAAGCGTTACTTTTGGGCTGTGCAGCGGTCTTTCGTGTAACTGTTGCGGATTTTCATTAGCCCAATAATGACAATTCTGCTGGTTAACCATGCTGTTTAGGTGAAAGTGGGCTTCGTCACTCATAAACAAAATGAGGTTCTCATTTTGATCGATCAGTGCTTCCATCTCACGTGCGAAGTTCATTCGTTGTGCATAATCTCCGGGCTGTAACTGTTACACAATGGCCAATTTGTAGGGGTGAAAGCGGAAATCCATATGCAAAATTCGCCTTACCGAACGATCACTAAGGCGAAGTGCAGCAGCATGTTTCCGGGTAGATCGAGTCGGACTGCGAAGAAAGACCTGTCGAAAGCATTCAACATTTTCAGGAGTTCGAACTGTTCGCGGCGCTCCTCTTGGTCTTCTGTTGATCAGTTCACCACGTCTGCGAAGTGATTCAACCCAACGAAGGATGGTGTTTCGAGAGGGAATAGCTCTATTCCGATGAATGTTGAAGTGGCGACGAAACTCACGCTGTACGACGATGACTGACTCATTATTTCGGACGAAACAATCGTAGGCGAAAACGCGGTGCTCCACCGTCCAAGGCATAAAGACAACTGGTAAAATAATGCTAGGATCTCACAAGTCAAACGGCATCCTCCCCACCTTTCTCGTAGACGGAGGCGGAGAGTACTATAGTTTGGCAAACGGATCTCTAACATCGGGGTATCGGTGAGCGGAAAGCAAAACATGGCTGGTTTCATTCATAAAATGCCAGCGGCGTGCGGTATTTTATAAAAGTTTGGGATTATTTCATAATTGGTTTAAATTTAGTAAACTATACGTTTATGTTTCACTTTAAATTTGGGGAGTATCTCAATAAGCCCACAATGATATGGAGCATTGTCCATAATAATAAATAAAGTCTCGGGTAAACTCAAAAATAGCTGTTCTCTACAATCTACACCATGTAAAAAAATACTTGAGTTTGTTTCTACACTTCAACAAACGGAAAAATGTCTACTCACTTCCCAAAATTGCCACAATTCAAAAAATCATGATATCTGCGCGATTTAAAACCTAAATCAAGCTAGCGTTTTTGTCAAAGCCGTAAATAAAATATATTTTTCAAATACAAATAGATACTTAACGTGGTTTTTTACCTTGAGAATATATATATATATATATATATATATATATATACAGGGTGACTTCGAAGTTGAGTCATTTATTTTAACAGTGAATAGATCTGATCAAAAGAAATGTTTTTTTCCTTTACCATTTTTCTGGTAAAATTAAAGTAACAAAGTTATAGCCCTTTGGAAGTTTGAGTACCGCCCTGTCTCAATATCATGTGCTCGTGTTTGGCAACAACGGATATAATCCGCCTTACCGGTTCATCGCATCGGAAACAAAAAAGCGAAAGAATTTGGAACGATGTTTGTGTACAGTTTATTATTTTATTCAGTTCAGTTATACATACAGTCAGTGTCGCGTGTGAATAGTGTCTGTTGCGTGGCTCAAACGAAATAAAAAATGGCACATGTTTATGCGGATCGGTTTCCCAATCGAGTGCAACCAACCCCTCGTGCCTTTGTTAATGTAGTACAACGGGCTCGTGAATCAGGTGACTTAAGACCTCACAGGGGACCTCACGATCAAATACAGGTCCGCACTGAAATACTTGTCGGGAGGATACTTTATAAAACAAGGTAAAATTTTTTTTTAATTTTTTTTATTTTTACACACATATTTTGGTTTATCTTCCTTCTACAATCATTATCTGAAAATTAATGACTCAACTTCAAAGTCACCCTGTATATATATATATATATAAAATAAAAAAAATTAAAAAAAAAATTTCACCTTGTTTTATAAAATATCCTCCCGACAAGTATTTCAGTGCGGACCTGTATTTGATCGTGAGGTCCCCTGTGAGGTCTTAAGTCACCTGATTCACGAGCCCGTTGTACTACATTAACAAAGGCACGAGGGGTTGGTTGCACTCGATTGGGAAACCGATCCGCATAAACATGTGCCATTTTTTATTTCGTTTGAGCCACGCAACAGACACCACTATTTTTATATATATATTATACATCCGTGATCTTATAATATGCTCATTTACTTTAAAAAGTGCCACCATCCGAAACATGACCAGAATTAATTTTTATTTTATAATCCGCATCTTTCTGGATTCCTATTGTTGCAATTTTGGACTGTTGATGTGGATATTTCTAGAGCATCGGTGTCGCTTAAATAGAAACAAAGAACTTTAAACATATTTCATATCCGTTTAACTTATAACCTCTGTAATAAATAATACTTACATTATACAGCATTTCAAAATTACATTTCACATATTGAATTAGCATTGGTGTTCGTCAACTTCATCATTATCATCATCGTCACTGTCGTCATCAGTTTCGCTGTCGTCATCTTGCCCTATAGTTATTATAACTGGTTCCATTTCCTCCATAAATTGATCATTTTCCCAAAATTTATCTTCAGTGTCCCTAGCATGTTGACAAAATTTCTGCCAATCATTAATGGATATTAAGGACATCGCTTCCTGAGTAACTTCTTTCAGTGCGGTTAAACTGAAGTTTCCAGTGGTATTGCGGCTTCTTATATGAAATTTAAGCTTTGTCCAAGCTAATTCTATTGGGTTTAGCTCGCATAAATAAGGAGGTGTTCTTAGAGGAGTATGTCCATGTGATCTTATGATCCGATCAACTACATAATTTTTTTGGTTGTCAGGGGGCTTATGAAGTAAGACCAGATCGAACAAGTCAAATTTTCTGGCAGTTGCCTCATGATTTATGCCTATAAAATATTTTATTGTATAGTTTGATATGTACATGCATGTTTTGAGTCATAAGTACCTTTCTTTGTCAACCAGGCCATTATATCTTTTTTCGAAGATGATTTTGTCGGGGTTTTATCTTCCTGGACGGAATGATATGGAGCATTGTCAAATACTATAACCGAATTGGCAGGTATATTCGGGAGGAGTTTTTCTGTGAGCCAGCGTGTGAAATTTTCCCGATTCATCTGACCGTGGTAATCGCCTGTAGCTAATCCCGCCTTAAATATCAAACAGGCATTGTCAACAAATCCATTTTCTGAACCTGCATGGACAATAATGAGTCGACCTAAAATATACAAGACGGTTATATAATATGTTACAAATCAGAGTTAAATTTAACATATATATATATAGCATTTTTGCTTACCTGTAGAACCTATACTGCTTATTACACCAGAAACAGTTTCGCTCTGCCAGCATTTTTTGAAAGTCAAGTCATTGTCCACCCAGGTTTCGTCCAAATAAACAATGTTGCGCCCTTCTTCACGATATCTACGTATTTCACGGATGTATTTGTACCTCCATTGCAATATATTAGGCCTCTCCATCAAAACTTTTCTTTTATTTTGACATTTGCGCCAAAAAAAACCATTTGATTTTAATAAACTCCTGAGTGTTTCCCTACAATAGGGGAAATTTGAGTCTTCTCGCAACTTTTGTAATAACTTCCTAGTTGTCGGGACAACTTTATATCCAAGATAAAATCTGTTTATCAAATGTCTAATAATCTGAAAATCAAAATTTTCATCTTTCTCAACAAGAGACTGACGCGGTCTTTTTTTTCCGGGACTGGATAACATTTTATTCGGGTTATTTTCTAGTCTTTCTTTATCTTCGTTATGAATTTTCCTAACAGAAGATAGTCCGACTCCGGTATAAAGGGACACCCTATCAAGCTTACGTTTAAGCGGCAACTTGAGGGAATTGTTTGCCGCTTCCTCATCGCAAACCCTATAAATAATCATCAGAATGTTAGCTTAGCATTTCCTTGTTTTTTATTTATATTCAGACTCAGTAGTCAAAAACTACAATTATTGCATATTATTATTACTAACCTATAAACATTCGCAATCACTTCTCTTGTTTGGCTATGAAGCGTCTTTCCGCGAGTAAATTGGTTCATTTTAAAAAATAATACTAAAACGAATAACAATAACAAATAACAAAACACTAAACTATTCAAAAACACACAGCACTAAACATACAAACTTAATAGAACAATTAATAGTTAACAATAATAGTTGTAAAACTCGACAATCAACGGAGATAAAACCTACGCCACTGGACTTTTCAATAGTATGGATATTCTAAGAAAGGAGCAAAAAATTGTCTGGGACGGTACCCAATAGGGAGTCGAATTTTCTCATGGCGACAAAACATGTGAGGATATCCGCCAATCAGATTTGTTTAGGCGGTGTCCAATATACCTTTCGGGTGGTTGTTGCCAGCTCAACCGATGTCGATAAGATCTTTGGAAAAATGTTTACTTATAATACGATTCAGTAGTAAAAAATAGTTATTAAATACAAATAGAGCTAACAACCCATTAAAATACTCAGTATTTTGAATTATTATTTTTTTGGAATTGTGAAAAATCGATTTTCAAATCATTGAAATTACTTTTATTATTATTATTGCTTTTTTGTAGTTAAATTTGGCAATATCGAATATTTTCGGTCGCATTCCTTTCGCTGTTGCAGATCCGTTTGCCAAACTTTACCCATCCCAAAAACGTCCGTCCTCTCTGCCGCACCCTGTATATCTATTGCCCCACCAACGATTTCCGCTCTTTTCTTCATTTGATTTATATATAATTTTTATATAACGTACAGTAGTGAATATTATGGAAAATAAATAAGAGTGAGTTTTTATAGAACCACTGCATTTTTTAGCCAATATAAACAAAGAATCTTCATCTTTCTCTATTCGTATGACTGTACCATCATTGTCGTTAAAAAGGGCATCAAAGGGTCAGAGTTTATAGATGGGGTTTTTGGTACTGAAAATTACTCAAATTTTAGGTTGATTGCATCTACGTAATAATATATTCGTATTTAAATATTGTAGAACACTCATATTCGAATATTAGGTTAAGTATTTTTAAATCACCGTCCGTTATTGAACTATAAGGTCCTGAAGCATCAAAATCTGCAAAATCTGTAAATATGACCCCCATTCCATTAAAAAAAAAATGCTCGTGGAGAGCTCCCAGCCAAGCTGACAACTTGGTTATAACAAGAATTTGGTGTACGTATCACTAGACGAAATTGGTTTTCAAGAAAACCATACATCGTATAAAGGAAAGTCCTAACTTTGAGAGCACCAGGTAAAAATACACAAAATACAAGGTGGTCAATAATTTCATATATACAGGGTGACTTCGAAGTTGAGTCATTTATTTTAACAGTGAGTAGATCTGATCAAAAGAAATGTTTTTTTCCTTTACCATTTTTCTGGTAAAATTAAAGTAACAAAGTTATAGCCCTTTGGAAGTTTGAGTACCGCCCTGTCTCAATAATAATATCATGTACTCGTGTTTGGCAACAACGGATATAATCCGCCTTACCGGTTCATCGCATCGGAAACAAAAAAGCGAAAGAATTTGGAACGACGTTTTTGCAATTAAGTGTTTTATTCAGTTCAGTTATACATACAGTCAGTATCTGTCGGTTAACGTGTGAATAGTTTCTGTTGCGTGGCTCACACGAAATAAAAAATGGCACATGTTTATGCGGATCGGTTTCCCAATCGAGTGCAACCAACCCCTCGTGCCTTTGTTAATGTAGTACAACGGGCTCGTGAATCAGGTGACTTAAGACCTCACAGGGGACCTCACGATCAAATACAGGTCCGCACTGAAATACTTGTCGGGAGGATACTTTATAAAACAAGGTAAAATTTTTTTTTTAATTTTTTTTTATTTTTACACACATATTCTGGTTTATCTTCCTTCTACAATCATTATCTGAAAATTAATGACTCAACTTCAAAGTCACCCTGTATATACATGACAAAACAAGAAATATTATTATTGCGCGTGCTTATTTGGATGTTTTTGGTTAAATCAATCGCAAGTAGTGCATACGTAAACGATGCCATTTATGTCACAAGAAGTCAAATGACTGTGACCGCTAACGTTCATTTATGTCGCGTTTGTAATCGCCAGAACCCTCTATTTGCCTAAGAAGGTACAGTTGGTGAGCGCAGCTCCAACAGAAGTTGCTCGACCACCGCTAAATACCTGCTTGTTTGTAGATTTTTGTCTTTATGACAAAATGTTGCATATATTGAGTGAACTGCTAGCAACAAAGCGCGACCGGCCCGAGCCTGCTGTTGCCCCATTCCATGGTAGGGATTGTGTGGGCTACCTTTCGTCACCCAAAAATTACGAGGTTTAAAAGCCGCCGGCTCTCAGGACAATATTTGTTATCTGTAAAACTCCCCAGTCATCAGACATAAATCAGCTCCGTAATTTCGTGCACAGTATTTGTCATATCTGAATCATAACTTAATCTACTACAAATTAGAAAGCAATACTGCCAACCCAGAAAGGCATCATGCAATTTTCAAATTAACTCACTATTTCTCTCGGAAACAAGGGCAATAAATAATTGTGGTTTGACTGAAAATAGTTCCCTTATTTTTAGATATACTCGTATACGTTATGCACTGGGCTCCAAACAATAATAATACACGTGTTTGGGATATCTGTAAAGGGATGTGATTGATCCGCAGATAGGTTAGCATTATGTAACTGTTGAACAAAAGAGACTACATATATGATTTTTAGAGTTCAGATATCATTAGCGCGAGAACCGGAGGTACAATTTTTCGCAAAGCTTTGGAGTTACAACTACACATAGCACAGTTAAGCAGCAACGAATTTAGACAGTATGCATGCAAGTCCGTGCACGGCTTTTATACTGAGCGGTTGCATACAGGAATTGCCTTTCCATAACTAAACAGAATATTGCCTTCCTATTTTGTAGTAACGTGTTAAGGCTGCCCATCCGCTGATATTTGTATTTTCATATATAAAGTGAAATAATCAAGGAACTACGATTTATCTATTTTAGATACGCATAAGGTCGATTTTTTTCTAATTTTGAGCAGATTATATCAGTCTATATACATATATAGCTTTTATAATCATAATAATCACATTGGGAGAAAACGTCGCAAAGCAAAAAAAGGTATATAAACAAAGTAGACCATACAAAACTTAAGGTAATTGTTATCCTGGATTTTGAAGGGGTCCATGAGAAGAACAATCTTCTCCTACAGCCAGGCTGCGACAAAGGCACTAAGTGAAAGCCAGATTACTTCGAGCCTTATATTGCAATGCAGGGAAGCTTTGGATAGTCTAGCAGCGAGGCATCGGGCATCGTTAGTGCGGGCACCGGGGCATGCTGGGATAATGGCCATAACACGTTGAGGCGCCACTTGCATGTGGTGGAGGCAGCTGAGTATCCCATGTGTGAGCACTTTTGCGCATGTTCTGTGTCGCTGTGAAGCTCGGGGCTACCACAGACAGACTATAATGACAGAATGCTACGGAGGAGGACTCAAGGCTATACTCAACTTTGCTAGAAGGTTCGGGCTTGAGGCTTAGGAAATGTAGGGGTGGGTAAGGGCCCGTTTGAGCAGGCTGTGCGCCGGCTCCTCATGGTGGCTGGTTGCATGTAGTTTCATAGTTCATTCAAGAAGGTAATTTTTATGGATATACACTAGATCTCAGTCGACAGCTCGATATGAGAATGAGTGCATAATCCGAAGAGCGTACTTAGTGATACAAGCTAGCTCATCTTTGTGACAGATGTTGTATGGAGGATCTTTCGTTAAGTTGGGTCTCTCAGAGGCCAGAACCACTAAATTCCCAATATGGAGGGCGACTTGCATGTTATTTGTATGTTGTTATCAAAAGCTTCATATGATTTGGTTTTTGAACTCTCAGATGCTAACTGAAATTGTACTTCAAAATACCACGGAAATACTAGTTTCTTATAAATGCCCGCATAAATGGATTAGACGTTTCACATGAGCCAAGCGGTTAATTATTTTAAACTACTGCTAGTGCACACGTGGTCCACACCACATATTAATTACATTGGCCAACCAAAAAAAATCTATCTGTTTCCTGGTCTCAAGTGGTCAAGCTTCACTAATCTTGGGTCGTCGAGAAAAATGAACATAACCATGGCATTTTTATTAGCTCTTGTTTTCAAGATACACAGCAAAATAAACTGAAGACCCTGTGTAATTCTTGATAAAATACAATTAAAAAATTAATAAAAGCAAATAATAATTTTCAATAAAGTAATAATATCCAACAATAGTCTATTCGTATTGGCGTTTTCTTTTGAACTGCCATTTGTACGTCGAATCCGGGGCATCTTTTGTAAGAGTAGTCGACAAACATTGACTGGTCCCAACAACCTTGACATACCCATTCCATTTCAGATATACTTGGATGAAATCTTTCGCAACATATGAAAATTAGTGAAGAGAAAAATTAATTCTTAGAGACCACAGCTTTAAAGACTTTCCATGCTGCTTTTTCTTTACCTAGCTCTTATGGTGTACTAGAAATTAAGGGTAATCTATTTCACAGCAATCAAAATGGGTGAATTTGTCAATTCTGATTCTCCAAATTTTCTATTTTTGCCGCAGTGAATACGACTTTCGGACCACAGTGGGATTTTATTACTCAAGTAGATTCAATTGCGTCAAGCCGCTATCTTGAAATTTTCTGCTGTCACTTTCACGTTAAAATTTAGGATCTTTGTAATTAATTCATAAAAAGCATTGCATATTCAACTCGATTAATTTGATGTGCCTCCAATCTGGAGATTAAGTGAACGCATCTGATTAACGTTATTAATGATATTGGTACAGTTCCCTTTGGATAGAAAAATTCTTTAATATTCTCAAGGTAATAGAGTCAACAGAAGGATGATGTATAGTTGACATCGATATTGTGTGAATATAAAACTAATTCCATTATTTTGTCAATCAGTGTCCTTGATTACTCTTCATTATATTCATGCTTCCTTTGATATGAAATACCTGGGTTGATGTAATGGGCATTCTTTTACAAAGGTAAATATTAATCATTGATTCAACCCAAAAGAACACTAAGACTTTCAGCAGCACCATTCACTTTAACTGGTGACTTTTTTGTATGCTCAACTTACCGCGGAGGCGACTCTAGACATAGATGCGTCGTGACTGATGTGAAGGAGGCAGTCTTGAACCGGTTAAGTGACGTAGTATCTGGAAAGTGCTAGTAACAGAAACCGCTTCTGTATACGAAACCAGCTTGATAAAATGAACTAGCAGATCCTGCAAGCAGCGGAATCATGGAGGCATAATAATAATAATAATAATAATATTAAATAATAATAATAATAATAATAATAATAATAATAATAATAACGCAACTAGTATGATAGGAACGGATCATGTAATTTTCAAGAGCAGACCTGATTCATATACAGACAATAGCAGGATTACAGAGTGGCGACAAAAGCTACACAGTAGATTTTTCAATGCCCTCAATAATGAATACTTTGACCACGGGGCTTCTCTATTATACCTAAAACTAGGATACTTGTTTCCCGAAATTACTTATTACATGCTATCCAAGATCAAGTGGTCCCTACCAGAGCACACATCAAGAATATACAAAACCAACCGATTGACTCTGACAGATGTCGTCGAAGCAATACAACAGCTGAATCAATCCAACATATTGTCACTGGATGTCCTTCCCTAGCTCCAACGGAATGCCTGGCCAGACATAACCTGTCGCAAAAATATAACATCAGGGTATTTGCAAAAACTACCTCATCTTGGAACATCTCAAGCCTACATACAAATACGTCCCCTTGTTCAAATATGTCATTATTTATTGGGATACAAGCATATTGACCAGCACATCGATAAATCACAACCGTTCCGACATACTAGTAATCGACAAAAGTAAAGAGATTGCTTATATCATAGATATTGCGGTACCAGTTAACGAAAATGTACAAAAAACTTACACCGAAAAATCAAATAAGTATGAACCGCCCTCACACGAGTTCCAACAACTCTACAAATTGAAGCAAACATTTATACTACCATTTATTGTTTCTGCTAACGGCCTCATCCACAAAAACTTCCACACAAACCTGAAAGTCTTGAAGCTTGACCTTAACTATTTAAGGGATACCAGAAGACAGCAATCCTCGGTACCTGTAGAATAGTCAGGAAGTTCTTCAACTGACTTTGCCTATGGCTGATCTCGGGATTAATTTTCCTGTCAGTCAAGAATACCAGAATACCTGTGAAGCAAGAAAAAATAATAACAATAATAATAATAACAATTTATTGGTGCCATTACAAAGAAATGTGCTTCCACAAGTCAGCTTAAGTGTATAAAACATTATAGAGTAAGTAAAAATAACAAACAATACGTAAAAGGGACAAACATAAAACACAAAGTGGCAATAAAAGCTAAATAAAGAGTTAATAAAATTAAAGTTAAAATATAGATTAATAATAAATAGATTTGGTTAAGAAATTATAAAAGGGACAAATTACAATAAACATTATTCCATGCTGAAAAAATTGGAGTTAAGGAACTCTTCTACATCAAAAAGTGCTTCAGATAGTAGGAAGCATTTAATAGTTTTACCAAATTGTTCAACATCCAGAGATTTTATTTTATTTGGCAATAGGTTGTAGAATTTCAACCCATGGTAATTAACACCATTTAATTCAAAGTGGTACTTGTATTGCTTACACGAGTTGTTCTACTGTCTTTAATTAGATTCCATAATGCCTGTCGTTTGTTACCTGTCGGGTTCACATACCTGTAATTTGCTGCTTTCTTGCGCTTAGTAATTGCTTCTCTATATGTAGTTTCATGATGATTTATTTCAGGTTTTGTTACTATGGTGGGATTGGTTTTGTGCAGTTCGGCCAAAAATCTCAGATTGTCCATCATGCAACGAAGATCATTGTCAAACCATTGTATCTTGCTAGACTTGCGTAGATCAGTGAAGTTACGCATTTTAAGAGGTAGACATTTATCTATTGCTTCAGTAGCAGTACAAATAAATTTATCAAATTTCAACTCAATATTTATTTTTTTTTTATACTCCAACTACCACGAAGGCCTAAGGCCTAAACACCCATTGGGCACCGTGGGGCTATAGGGGGATACAGGGGAAAGGGGGCGCCACACGCACTCTGGCGAGGGAACACGTGTGCATGCAACATGCACACATTCTGGCTCCGCCTACGAGATCCGCCGGGTGGTACCTCCACGTTCGACAGTCAGAGACCGTCTACCACCTACGGACAATCACAACATCCATAGCCAAGAGAAACATTTCTCCTGGGACGGGACTCGAACCCGCACAGCGCACGGCGACTGATCAGGAGACCGAAGAGTCTACTACTGCGGCCACCGCGGCTGCCTGCAGCTCAGCATTATTAACAAATTTCCAGTCGAGAACTTTCCAAACTATTGTAGAGCATGAAGAAACCGTCTTCCGTGATGGGTCGGTACGTGACTCGTCTAGAATTGAATCGCTTATTTGAGAAACCCCTCATGTCCATAAATTCACCATTTTGACTTCTTGAACTCAATGGTATATTCTCATACAGATGCACGTTTTGGAGAGAAATCGCATATTTGCAACTGATATAACGCTGTCAGCGCTAGTTCAAAATATAGATTTATTTGAGAAACCCTACAAGTCCAGGACACGTGATGTTTCTCTAATAAACGGCTCCTATCATCTACGCGACAAATGACATACGCATGCGTTGCGGGTGTTTACCGTTAGCTCATTTTCACAATGTATTCGTGCGAGGATGACCTTTCCGCGGAAGTTATTCCCAAAAAACGCAAAAACGGACAAAAACAAGTTATTTATAAAAATGAAGTGATTAAAGGTGCACGACTGAGAGGTAAAGAATACCTGAATTACAAAGGCATAAAAGTAAATCAGCGGACAATAGGTGAACCATGCCGGTAAGAGAAATACGAGTCATTTTGGTTTTGTCGGTCAAAATACCATTTTCCTCTTTTAGGTGTAGGTCATGCTGTTTTGATAAAATTCCCGAAGGTGAGCGGCAAGAGATTTTTGATAGATTTTATGCTCTAGAGACGAAAAATGAACCAGATGCATATATGCAGGCTCTAATAGAGGGCTCAGAGATTTCCAGGAAACGACCTAGAGTAGACCAAAATAATGCAAAGCCGAAAAGCAAATCATACAAATACTATGTGTCTTCCAGTCCGAGAAAGCACCGTGTATGCAAAACAACTTTTATTAGTATCCATGGAGTCACTGTAGACCGTGTTCGTCGCTTGAGTAAGTTATTATCAATGGGAAAGACACCTAATGATAGAAGAGGCAAAAAAACCCAGGGAATGCAAAACCTGGACAGGTAGTCAGGCAAGTAGAGGAGCATATTCGTTCATTTCCAGTTAAAAGGTCTCATTATGGTAGCCGTGACTATCACTATCTTAGTGAGAAGCTGGATATAAAAAAATTCATGAACTGTTTCTTATAAACAATCCCGAATCATCTGTAAAGTATAGCTTTTACCGCAAGATATTCAAGGAACGTTTCAGCTTGTATTTCGGTAGACCACAGGTCGACACCTGCTGCACCTGTGAGGAGCTTTCCAACAAAATTAAATCTAAGGCCTTGAACGATGTTGCTAAACGTGTGGCTGTGGCGGAAAAAATAGTTCACCAAAGAAGAGCCAAAAAATTCTACATCAAGATGAAGTCGATTGAAGAGTTATGCTAAACAGATCCCAGTGTAGGAGCAATTTGCGTGGACTACATGCAAAATCTTGCACTTCCTGTTATTCCGGTCCAAGACACATTTTACCTTCATCAACTAACTGTCAATGTCTTCAATATCCACGACCTAAAATCTGGAAAAACCATGTTTTATGTATATCACAAAGGTATGGGCAAAAAAGGACCAAACGAGGTATGCTCCTTCATTATGCACTTTATAAACAATGAAGTTCCAGCACACATTGAACATTTCCATATTTTTTCTGACGGATGCGGTGGTCAGAATAAAAACCATTCAGTTCTTAGAATGTGCTTAGGTCTTACAGCCCTTGGACGATTCAAGACTGTGAACCAATACTTCCCAGTAAGAGGCCATTCGTACATGCCATGTGACAGGGATGTTGCCATGGTAAAGAGAAAAATTAAGAAAAATGACCGAATATATCTGTTAAAAAATTGATTCTCAACTCAAGCACTAAACATAAATTTTCCGTATACGTAATGGATGGAGAGATACATTGATCAAAGACTATAAGAAATGGTGGCCCCTTTACTACAAAAAAATTCTTTGTCCACAGAATCTTATGGAAGGGGTGTCAGAAAAGAAGATAAAATTTCATTTTCGATTTCGAATTTCATGCACTTCAGCTACAGCAATGATGAAAAGGGCATTGTGACTGCTCGTGACTTCATTGATGGCCTAATAAAGCACGAATTTAGGTTGGGAACATCTACTGCTGTTAGAACTTTTCCCGAAGTGGTCGCATACCCTAACTCAAAAGTCCCAATTAGTGCAAGAAAGATGTAAGTATCAGAAAGTTCAAAAAATTCATCGTAGAAAAAGGTGAAGAAATCAAAAACTTCTATAGGGAGATATTTGGATGGCCAACTGTTGGTGGCACCGATGACGATGTGGATGAAAATTGGCCGAGTCTTCAATTTTTTTAATGTACCTCGTGCTAATGTGTCCAATAAACTTTTTCTCAAAAAAGGAGGAGTTGAATATATAACTTGAGCTGCCTGCAAATCATTGCTACCAAATCTGACATTAAAGTCACCAGCCACAATAACATCCTTCTCATAGCCAAACCTGTCCAACCTGTCAGATAACCTATCAATGAAATCTCAAATATTAATTCCTCAGCCTCTCTAAATGTATTTGATGCCAAAGATGAAACACAAATGTTATCCCTTACGTAAATTACAACACCACTATGTACTTTTCCTACTCTGCTAAAACTAGAAATAGCTTGATAGCCAATGTTCATTTAAGCACATTACGTCATACTGAGACTCTGAGCCTAACAGTGCAATTTCGTCAACCTTATCACGTCGGCTTAGTACATTAAGATGAAGAAGTTTAACCCTGTCTTCGTAACTGCGCTATAATCTTTACTTTTATATGTTACCCTAGAGATGAAGTGTGACAATGCAAAACATTATTGATCTTAGAGTTTAAGAAAAAACTAGTCTTTACCAAGCGCTAGATCAAACTCAACAGATCTCAACACAATATTATTATCGAAATAACTTTTAACAATATTACCGATATATTCAGAAATAACTTGCTCAGAGCCACTAGCCCGATTGTCGTACATGCAGCATGTGGAAGTGTTTCTGTTATTTCTTTCAAATGCGTTAAGTTTTGAGTTTACCATGTTCACGATATTTTTGTCCGGGTAAGCACTTAATTCATATAGAAATATTAAATTAGTGGTACGTCCAGGAGGTGGCAGGTTACTTAATCCCCTTCTCAAGATATTTATATTGTTGATATTCTGAGTGCATGTCATAAAAATCACATAATCATTACTTCCATATGATACACAGTTTGAGAAAACATCTTTGGTTGCCGTTAGAAACTCGCAATTCCATTGAAAATTTAGACTTATCTAGATACAATTCTGGTACCTTCCTGAAGTTTCTTGCATATTCGTCACCGAATATTGGAATTATACTCGGTCTACAGGAGATTCCTCCATTGCCCTCTGTTGGGACAAGTTGTCGTTCAACACTGGTTTCCTCCTTAAAGTCGTCAATGAGCACCTCCACTCCAAGATCAGATGTGACAGTAAGTTGCTCCTATTCTCAGCAGGGCTTTTCTGTGGTGGAAAATGTAAAGGCTCCCCTGGGGATTTCCTGTTTTCGAGAGTAGGTGCAGGTATATTTCTTTGTGAAGTATCCTGAGTCTGCGTGTGAACATGACTCGATAAGATGTTGTCAGTCTGCCTACCTCTTTGGACAATTTTTGGTTTGCATGTCAACTTGTCAATCAATTGCTTGATATGTTCTATTGTTTTGTCCTTAGTGAGTTTGACAATTTGTCGATTTTGTGATTTAGTTGAGTTATAATTACATTTAATTCCTTGTTCCTTATTTTTTCACTAGCCAGTTTGTTTCTAACGTCCGAAAGTATTTCTTCCTGAGTAACCGTATTCTCATCTTCATTATTATCCACTTGTTTGTGTATGCCGCTAATACTGTTAGATTTGCTTACATTTTCTGTAACTGTCTTCTTAGATTTCGACTGTTGACTAGTACTCATCCTTGTTTTGTTGTCAGGATTTCCCAGGCATTTACGAGTACTTGGCAACATAGCTTAGGAATTTTATTGTGGGACACGGTGTTTTGATTTACTTTTAATGTTAGTTCAGTTGATATTTCCTCTAACTTATATGTTTATCATCTGGCTTTTCACGCAGTTTCTCCTTTTAGATGTTATGCTACACTTGCCAACGATTAATAATTTTTTATGTTATATAGAAATCGTTCTTACCGGTGAAATAATACTACTTTTTACCACGTTGCCACACACAAATGATTTCGTTCGTAAGACCAACTGTGCACAGCTGTTTCGTGTCTGTTGGTAACCATCAAGGTGGGTCGACAAATAAAAAAAAATTGCAGTCATAGTGATGACTCAGCCGTTAAAGTGAACTTAGATATCTTTAGAGTCGCAACCAACAGTTGCTATACATTTCACAATGATTGATTCTGAATATTCTGATCGAAAAGCGCAAACTAACTAGCTAACTTGTCGATAAAAAAAAAGTGTTCCAGGTTCCGAATGAAGACGGCGTCGTCAGTTGATCGTATCGTCTCTGAAGCGCATCAAGTATGAACAATGTAGTTGAAGCATTAGCTCAATATAACACGGAAGTTGTATACCAAACTAAACCTTACGCGTGTTTTGTATAGAGTAAAAGTTAATGAAAAGCACCAGAACTGGATGGTCAGCTGAAACCCCAAGTTGTGCAGGGTGAGGGTATTGAGTCTTGGAAGCATTGACCAGTATTGCATTCTGCCCTTGTCGTGAAGGTCTGTACGGTAGTACTAAATCATCTGCTGATTAAGAAATATATATATTATATAGCTGTCACTCTATCTCATGAGTATATTGGTAAACCCTGCTTTACTTACCAACCTGATTTATTGTGAGAAAAGTGCTATAAGCCGAACACCCCCCTCTAAAGCGGAGTTAGATGCCGTCGATTCTGGTCCTATAGTAGATACAGTCTATTTGCCATTGTTACTAGGTGCTCTACCCCGCCGCGCCATATTGGACCGCACCTCACATGACATGTGACTTGTTCGTAAACCTTTATGTGTTTTGATGGTGAAAAACGTTTCTGAGCAGTGCTGCAATTTTCATTATTATGCCTAAATATTTGCAAGTAAGCATCTGTATCTATATATTTATTAAGAATGTTAAAAATCCTAGCTTTGTCTTTTTTGCGTAATTGGTTCACTTAGACAAAGCAAGAAAGGAAATAAGTGTACGGCTGCGATTTTTGTTAAAGAATTCCAATCTATGCATCTAGGCGAAATATATTGTGTATCCTTGTTGTAAAATTAAATCCCTATGGATTGAACTACAAGGAGTCCGATTTTTTAATTATTGCCAACTACAATTTATGTACATATAGTCCAATCATATCAGCAAATTTCCCCGAAATAATGTGTTTTATCGGTGCAAGTTGTTCAAGGGGGTATTTAAAACTTGGACGCATAAAATGGGTACACGAATTTTTGTGGGACCACTTTTTATTTGACAACAAAGAACCAGAAATAGTTATTAATTATACAAGGGAACATCTAGTATTTTTCCCGTGTATAATAAATACACAATTCTTTTCTGTGACGGGAAAAACGACGATTCAATATTGAAAAATCATATTATTACAAGTCAGAAAATTATCGATCGACCGAATTAGTAGGCTATGTTGTACTTATAGCGACAATTAGACCTGCGATGCTAAGGAAACTTTTAAAGTAATCAAATAGATGTCAATTTAATTTTGTGATTTGATTTAAAAATTGTGAACCTAGTGGTTGTTAAGAAGTCATTTTTAATACTATAAAGTAAAAATGTCTGATTCCGAGTTTCCTTTGACTCCACCGGAATTAGTAGAAGTAGCCAAAGCAGCGTCACAAAAATTATTGCCAGCTAAATCGGGAAAAAGTAATTTCATAAAAAGTGGCATTTTGTTACCTGTCTACGGAGATAAATTGTCAAACTTTTTTCCCGTCACAGAAAAAACGTGTTTTTTGAGATTCAATCGAAAGTGTTGACAGGAACGAAAAAACTTTTTATATAAGATTTTTAGGTATACGAGTCCTACAAAACGAGTCCACACGTGAGAAGATTCGACTAATAGCAAAAATATTATGGCCGAAAAACGAGGCAAAATGCAGGTCTTGACACTTTTTGGTAATGCAACGATCATTTCACGCAATTACTTGAAATTCTTCACATCCGTAGGATTCATACTTCTTAATAACATCAACAAAATTGGAGTATAGTGGTCAAGTAGTTTTTCGAGAATTTCTAATTGCTTATCCCAAAAGACCTGTCTTCCGGCCATCAGTACTAGTTTTTTGGGCAATATACAGGGTTTGTTCAAAGGGCATTTAGTAGCAAAATACACGTGTTTACCTTGCCGATACGAATCACAAACCATTCCCAAATGTTATTTTTATGCGAAAAACGAAGGTTACGTTTCTTTCTTCTAAACAAATTGAAACATTTCGTATTTGTGAGAAATTGAACAAATGCGCTACGATAATCGAAAAACATACGCTACTGTACACATTTTAAAACAAAGCGGATGTGTCTAGCATCTTTTGTTACTCACAAAAATATGAAATCTTTCAATGTGTTGAGAAGAAAAAACGTAACCCCTCCTTTTTTTTCGATAAAAATAACATTTTTCTTCGGGAATGGTTTGCGATTCATATCGGCAAGGTAAACTAGTGTATTTTGCCATAAAATGGATGGACGGAAAACAGGTGTTTTGGGATAAATAATTAGAAATTCTCAAAAACTACTTGACCAATCTACTCAAATTTTGTTGTGGTTATTTAGGAGTACAAATCTTACGAATTCGAAGAATTTCCAATATCTGCGAGAAACCATCGGCGCATCACAAACAAGTGCCAAAACCTGTACTTTGCCTCGGTTTTCGGCCATAACTTTTTTGGCTATTAGTCGGATCTTTTTACGTGTGGTTTCATTTTGTAGGTCCCATGAATTCCTAAATATCTTATATAAAGGGTTTTTTCGTCCCTGTCAACAGTTTCAATTGAATCCCAAAAACCACGTTTTCTCATTCTTTGTTGTCGAATAAAAAGTTTTACCACAAAAATTGGTGGACCCATTTTAGGCGTCCTTGTTTTGAATACCCCCTTGAACAACTTGCAGCAATAAAACCAGGCCTTACAATTATTTTGCAAACCTGGGGTATTTTCGTTTAATATGATTAGACTAAAGATACCATCACGAAGTAAAGGTATTTACATGTACTATTACTGAAGGATTTGTGGTGTGACACTGTAGAAAGATAATCAAGTCACTACAAATTCAGCCGACATCATTCGGTTTTTCAAAAGTTATTCTCTCAGATAACAGCACAACATATACCTTAAAAAATTCCATCTGCTTCTCGACTATCAATACCTCCAAACAGACTTCATCAAAAATATTTATGAACGCATAAAACAAAAATGTCTGCACGCTTCACATATGAAAAATGCGTCCTTGTGAAAATATGCTAAAGTCAGTAATGTATTCGAAGGACTTCATTTCGTGCTCAATCTAGCAAATATATGGAATTACTGATAAGGGGTTGGTATTCTACAAAGGGAAAGCCAACTTGTTGAACGTTGGAACAGGGTAATATGAACTTTCGCTTAAGCAGCAGGTGTTCATCAGCTACAGCTATAATAAATCTATATAAATCTATATTACTTGGACAATATGCTATTCTCTGCATTCAACGTCTAAACAATTAAATTAAATAACAAAAAGCATCATTCTACGACCTTTTCTGGCGCCAATTTTTTATCAAATGCTTGACGCGTGCCTTGGTTATACCAAAGAGAGCCTTTAAACCTATACCGTACCTCTTCGGGCTAGCTCACTTGACGCGTAGTTGTTGTTTTTTTTACGTAGGCTCGTATATTAGTTACTTCTTCTTCAAATATTGTGACTTTTTGACACACATACTTTCAATTATTAACTAATAAATAGTTCTCGATCGATCGATGCCTTATCCTGTAACCCCTGATCCAAACCCTGTTTGCTGTTCGAACTATCCGTGATATACTCCTACTAAAAGGGTCTCCGAGATAACATTATCCTTCTAGATACATGATATCCAAAATATAAACATATTATGAAAACTATAGTGTACAATTATGAGAACAAAGCAAATAATAAACATTAAGACACCAATGGTGCTGGAATATTTTGCATGGTAATAATACAAACGAAAATGATTAGTCCTGTACGAGGTCTGTAAATTGAGTAATGAGAATGGCAACGTAGCGTTCGATCTGGCAACACTGGATGCGCCGGGCTTGGGGAAAGACAGGGGAACATGTGATCCGCCTTCAGTACAAGTTTGAACTCACTTGAGTCATTTGGTTGTCCGTAGCGATTTTTGTTTGTTTTTTTCTATTCTGTTCTCAAAATGAGTAACTTAATAATGAACGTTTTTATTTAGGGCGAACTTAGCTAGAAGCTATTCCACCACTTAATCGTTGAAAAACTAGCACTAAAATATTGAAAACAATTTTAACGAAAATTAAATACATTGTACACATGTGTGAACAATGTAAACTATAAAAGATATACATAATATGTAGAAATATAGATGTCTATATACTGAGAGTTAATTTAGATTTAAGCATGAAGCATAATTTGTTTAATTTGATTTTTGAAGTTTTTAAATTCAACATGTTTAGCAGTAGGGTCAAGTGGGGGTAATTATGAGACATTATTTAAAACTTTTGATTTTTTGACGCATAAATGACAATACAATAAAAATATGTTTATGTGCAGAAATATATATAGAACCTATTTAGTCGGTTAATTTGTCAATAAAATATCAACTTTTTTGAAAAAAATAATATTTTTATGTCTCATTTTTTACCTCTCCTAAGGTACAATTATGAGACAGGCTATGGGCAAAACTGAGACATATTTAAACAACATGTTTAAGTCAATAAAATTGGGTTTAGAGAAAAGTGAGATGCTATGGTACAAAAATGATACAAAATCTATATTAAAAAATACCTATTTTTTTATGAAACACAGAAAATCAGGTAGTAAATGAAAGATTATCCTAATAGAAATGTAGATTAACAAAAATTTAAGGTTTATTGAACATTCTAAGAAGAAAGATCTATTCCAAATATTAGTGACTTCTTCATGCGCTCTGTCCCGCCGTGGGAAGTCGGATTAGGAAGCTTCATTACTACGTCTATAGGATCTACCTTGAACGTTTTTGGATTGGAAGGGTACACAAATGAGTTGCCCTTACGCCGAAGATACAGGAGAACCATTATTATTTATCGATTCGACATTAACAACCTAATACAATCTTCTTTTTCGTGGGAAATTGTACGAGTACGTAGTCGTCTTTCTTAATAGCGGATGTATCTAGATCTTGATCGGGCCCAATTTCTCTCTCCACAATATTTTTCAATGTCAAATTTTCCGGGTCACTTTCATCTTCATAGATTTCTCCAATCTCCTCGTCTTTACTGTCACTTAATACTTCATTTTTCTTTTTGTTGGCTTTTTTCATATGTGCCTTTCCTTTTTCCGTTTTAGAAATAATTTCTTGCATGTATTCAGAACTAATTAATACTTTAGCAGACCCATCTATTTTGCGCCTTTTTTGCCTATTTGAAGTTGTTCTTTTAACCTAGAAGTGACTCGAAAGAGATAGGACCTTGATCATTGTCGAAACTACCATCGCTTGTGCTAGGTACGGCTGGAGGTACAATGGATAAAAATTCTGACGGGGAGAGTGAATTGTTTTCTCCAGTGTTATTGAGAACACTTTGAGACTGAGGCAAAGTTGAATTAGTATTTTTACAATTAAGGGACTGCTGGGAAAAATCTTCTTCCTCTGAAATTTCTAGTTTGTCAACTGTACTTCCTGCATTATACCTTTTCAGTCTCTCGGGATCTAAACGATCCATGGGGTATTTTGTTCTATCACTGGGAAAGACTCCAGTACTAGAAAAGGAAGAAATGATTGTTTCTTTATTTATTCCCTCGCTCCATAGTTCACATAATAAGTCAACAAATTCCGATTTCGTTATTTTTCTTTGATTTTCACGTTGCCAGTAAATTAATTTTTCATTCCAACGGAGTTTGAGTGCTCCAAAGCAGCATCTGTCCAAAGGTTGTAAAGGATCCGGTGTGTGTGATGGAAGTTTCAGTAAAGTTATGTTTTCTGCGATTGCCCGTTCAATTGAAGTTTTGTCCAAATGGGTAATGTGACCATCGAGAATTATAAGTATCAGGTACTATCTCACAAAATTTTATGAACCATTGCTGAAAAATATTGGTAGTCATCCAGCCTTCTTCCGAGCATGCATATAAAGTATTTGGTATGTCATGTTGTCCCGTCCAGCTAGACCATAAGTTGAGCCCTTGAAAAATAATCAATGGTGGTAGTAATCTACCGGCAGCTGAAATGCATGCCATGACAGAGGTGTTTTCTTTTCCTGAGCCTTCTATATTCCTATGCACTTTTTGTCCCTTTCCAGCCATACTTTTAATACGAGAAGGATCGGAAGAGAAACTGGTTTCATTTATGTTCCAGATAAGGTCAGGTGAGTTACTTAAGTTTTGTATATTGATGGTTTCCTGTACACGGTCGTAGAATCCATAAACAAAAAATGGATCGCTGGTTGCAGTTCGTCTACTCAACTCTAATTGCTCCATCTTCCTTTGGCTTAGTTTTTGCCTTTT
This sequence comes from Acanthoscelides obtectus, assembly GCA_963669975.1. Classification (NCBI taxonomy): domain Eukaryota; kingdom Metazoa; phylum Arthropoda; class Insecta; order Coleoptera; family Chrysomelidae; genus Acanthoscelides; species Acanthoscelides obtectus. The sequence goes on from CAVLJG010000004.1 coordinate 48,503,985, forward strand.
AAAAAAGCACGAAACCAGTCATGTCCAGGTTTGCCGTTTTTAAATTGAGTTGTAATGTTATTCTCAATTACAAATGATTGGACCGTTTCTAAGATTTCTTGTTTTGTCATAGCAAATCCCCATTTTGCCAAAATTCTATTTTTTTCCGCAAGGTCATGCTCCATTTCGGGTGTAAGATCGGTTTTTCGGCCTTGTATTTGTCGATTTTAAAGCATTTTGATGCCTTCCTTAAACTGATCTTACCTTCTTTGATAAGGTTTAATGCTGAAAGAAGGTCTTCATCGTTATATGATTTTAGTTTTTTTACATATTTTCTTGGCATATTGCTAACAAGATATATAATTATTAGTCTCATTTTTTACCTAACCTTGTCTCATATTTACCCCAATGAGTGTCTCATTTTTGCACCTGCTAAACAATTCGACGTAACGCCACTACGGTTCAAGACAGACTGCCGCGCAAATCGCCTAACGACTAAATAAGTATGTGGAGTATATTTCAAAGTTTACCGATTTTCCTCGAATCAAACAGAGGCGGAACGACCAAAAGTTGAGAAATGAAATTTAAGAGCTTGTTAATGTAAAAATGCATAGACTATTCTTGTGCTATTTTTCAACATTAAACGAATATTAGGTTTATGTTTTAATTGCGTAATAAGGTACATAAAAGTTTTAGCTATGGTTGACCTTAAATTCATATAAAAATTCTGTTTTTTTCTTTAAAAATGCTAACTGTCTCATTTTTGTACCACTTTTTTCAATGTCTCAGATTTGCACCACATGACGATAGATGGTAATGCATTATATAGATTGATCACATTATAGGTGAGGATTTATGAAAAGTGCCAATGAACCGCTGAAAATATCGATAGAATCCTATGCAGCAGCGGTGACGTGGTGGTAGACGTTATGAGTCTACTAATCAGTCGCCGTGTGCTGCGGGGGTTCCAATATCGTCCCAAGAGATTTTTTTCTTAGCTATGGATGTTCTGATTGTCCGTAGGTGGTAGACGGTATCTGACTGTCGAACACGGTGGGTGGAGCCAGAAGGTGTGCGTGTTGCATGCACACGTGTTCTCTCTCTAGAGTCCGTGTAGCGTCCTCTTTTCCCCTTATAGCACAACGGTGCCAACAGCTGTGTTTAGGCCTTAGGCTTTCGTATAAAAAAAATCTTGACGTTCAGATCGTCAGTTGACAGTCAGAATGATCGAGAAAAAGTTAATTAAATTTGACTCACATCACCATTCATCGTATTTTTACCAGTGAATTGGGGATGAGGAAAATGTGCACAAAAGTGGTTCATAAAAACCTTTTCCTTTTTTTTTGATTTATATACTCATATACTCCGACTACCACGAAGGCCTAAGGCCTAAACACGTGTCCCAAGGGAAAAAAATTCTTTTGGGACGGGATTCGAGTCCGCGCAGACCACGGCGATGGATCAGGAGACCGAAGAGTCTACCACTGCGGTCAGCGTAGCAACCTGCAAGACCAAAAGGACATCAGGAAGGAAAGGTGCCTTGACTTTTTGGATTTGATTGAAAATGACATATATTATGATCTAAGCTAAGAACACCACGTACATTCCACCGTTGGTGCTGGTTTTTTCAATATATTGTTGGTACAAAGTGGTAGCGTTGAATACATCCACTCGTTAGAGAGGAACTACACGTCGGCGTAATTCTCCCATAAAAAGATTTGCTGTAGTAGTTCCATTGTGTTAGGCTTAACATAATAAATTAGCATTGTTCATTGAACAAATGTATGGCAACATAACAATTCGGGTCGTTAACAAGCAGTATAAAATTATAATATATCATAAAAGTCTGACTCCAGACCACTGAACTTTTACCTAATCAGTGGAACAGAGCCACTGAACAAAATCCGTAGGTTAAGATGAACAAACAATGAACATCTAGTAAGCCGTTAAGGCGACTACTACAAAACTACCATCTGACAGATCTAGCACGTGTACACACATATACTTTGGAGGCTTAACTAAGAAGCGAGCTTTTACAGTAACTGAAGATTTTTATTGATTATGGCGTGACGAGGGCTCAGCATCCCTGAGTCTCTGATGTCGTAAAACGTATTGGATCTACTTGGTTCCAAAAGTAAGTGTTAACATCTTTAATAAGTGGAAATTTTGATAAAATACTTTCATGTTCAAGATTGTTTGACTACATTTTTCACGCCCCGAATAATATCTTTTTACAATGCATCCATCTCATTACAGTATTTCAGTCGCTCTCAACCTAATTAAAAGAATTAACAGATCAAACCACAGGAAAAATGAACTCTTTCTAACTTTATCATAATCAATTATCTCTATAATCTGGCTGTATTAAGAACAAATAAAGTTTTTTAGATAAACATGCATATCTCTCTGTGGCGAATAACAATAATACAGCAAGAGTCCGCGACAGCCAGACCTTTCTTATTATATAAAACCTGAGAGTTTCTCTGTGCATGACCCAACACAGGTGAGAATGATCAGCAACTATGAAATTTAGATGGTGGTTACATTGGCAGGCAACAGATAGCAAAGCTATATAAAATAGTATCTCAAATTCGTTAAAGTATAAAGCTCAGTTTTTTTATATTTCCTGCAGAATTATATTAAAAATGACGTGATCCATTGCCTGGCACTTAGTACAGTTTTCTTCCTAGTATAAGAGCTGAAATTTATATATGTGATCTGGGGGATTATCACAAGATGTTACCTCAGTAGCCAGAGAGTTTACATTGTTCTGGCATTGTGCCTAGTGTAGCGTAGCTAATACGAGGGATGTCTTTTAAGTTTTGCATATAGAAACGTAGTAGGCCGCGCGGATCGAACGTCAGTACTGAATCTTAACCTCATTCTTTAGTAAACTTAAATTCAAAGTTTCACAACAATACGTGCAGTGTTCTCACTACAGTTAATTTTTAAGTGTCACCAAGTCATTAGAAAAATGGAACTCAACCAAGAATGCCTTGCTGAGTAACTGTCTTTTTTCGGCAACGAAGCGCCACATCAGTCGACAATTTCCCGTTGGTATGGAGAATTCAAACGTGGACGGGTGAATCTTAGCGACGATCCCAAGGTGGGTGCACCTAAAACGGCAGTCACCCAGGAAAACGTCGATGCTGTGCGCAAACCCATCATTGAAGATAGACATGTGACATATCGCGAGATTGAGGCGTCCTTGAAGATCTCAAAGACCTCAATTCAAAAAATTTTACTTGAAGGGGAGTAAGAAAATTAGTTTCTCGTTGGATACCCCACCTGTTGACTGAAGAGCAGAAAGCAGCCAGGGTTAATTGGTGTCAAAAAACGTTTGACCGTTTCAATTCCGGAAACTCAAAAAATGTGTACAGCAATGTTAGTGGTGATGAATCGTGGATCTACTGTTATGAACCAGAAAATAAACGACAGTCGGCTGTTTGGTTTGACAAAAGATGGTCTGTCAAATCTGATCAATGACGATCAATGCGGCACCACTGTTGCTATTGTGCATTAAAGGTGGTAAGTGTTATTGGTGAAGCGATTGCTGCAACTATAGATAGGAAGCAATGGTAGATACTACTATTATCATAATCATTATTACATCATAGCAACAAAAGTCATTGACCAAGCTGTTGTATTTGATAGACAAACTTTTGATCAACCGCACCAAATGATATGGCTATGGACATAATAAAACTACTTCTTCATTGAGTTTCTTGCTACAAACAGTACTATTCTTCCCTATAGTAAACAATTCAATTTTCAAAAAATCTCATAATAATACGAATGCATTTATTAGGTTTTGTAATGATTTCTGAACCGGAAAATTTCATTAGATAGATAATGATCAGAACATAAATTTCAATTTATTTACTTTAGGGAACAAAATTTGGTAAACAGCAAAGCTTTGAATTTACAGTCGATAAAGCAGGGATTTAATACGATCAAAGAATTTGTAATTATAAAGTATTATTGATTAAAATACAAATAACGAATATGAATAAAAAAAGCTAATTGACAAATCGAACAAAAAAATGAAAAATAAATAATACTTTAAAAAGATTGAAAAACAAAAAGTAGAAGGTAATTTTCAATTACAAAGATTTTATATTACAGTAGTAAATAGTCGATCAATCAATCATAATTCATCACCTCAAAATAAAATTATATTAAAATTTAAGTTAATAACAGAATAATTCAATTCAGAGTAAAAAAAGCGCTTGATATATTAAATGTTACAATCGTTCTATTGGCATTTATCTACATATATGATATAAGAGCTATGAAACTGTAGTGAAACTACTGTAATATAAACCCTTGGTAATTAAACATTATTTTCTACCTTTTAGTTCGGTTAGCTGTAAAAGCGTGTTTTTTCAGTCTCGTTTAACATCGTTTTATCGTCCCCAAGTAACATATACAGGGTGTACAAGATAAGGATCTTAACCATGGGGATCCTACTGTTTGTGGGAGGTACAGCTTAGGTTAAATTAGGGAAAGCTGCGGTCTTTGGAGCGTATTCACATGCCGTCGAGAAACTTGTAAAAATTTGATGGCTTACTGAGATGTTTGGGAAAAACTAAAACTTGACTACCTAATTCGTTTTTATTTTTTTCTGACTCTATTTTAAGATACTTATATCAAAAAACTAACGGAACTTTTTCATTGACACTTTTGTAGACACTACATGATTGTGTCCAACGTTTCGTTCTTGAGAAGTTATCATCAACTTTATTTTTTTATATGGTCCGAAAAAAAGTACATCCTGTATCTGATAGCAGTTTTTTTTTGCGAATTCAGCGATGTATTACATTTTTTTGTTATAAAGAAAAATGTTTCTGTATTTTATTTAAGTAGGCGCTTCACTCAAATGCTTGATGTAAGGTTATGTAATTACTGATAGATGCATATTACATAATGATATGACGAGGTAAAATTTTATAAAATGATGCTTAGTCTAGTGATATTCATAATAACGAATATATACTTATTAGAATTCAAAGCAACACGTAACATTTCTGGTGTAATCATACTAAACGCTTCCATTACACATACTCAAAACTGCTTCTCAGTTTCAAAAGTATGCGGATTATCCTGGATTTTTATAAAACCCCAAACAAAAAAATTCAGAAGAGTTAAAACCAGGAAACGCGGTTCCGAGGTTCCGATATAAAACTGCGAAATAGCTGAGAAAAATACTATCGAAATTGTCTAGAGAAATGTGCAGGACCGCCGTCTGAAACCACCAGCTATATGCCAAAGGTAAATTATCCAGACAGTCTTCTAGATCATGGTCTAACAATTGAACGTACAGTTATGCAGTTAATGACTTGTGATAAATATGTGGACCTAATATTTTGGTCCCTAGAATTCCACACCAAATATTGAACCCAAAACGTACTTGATCTCTGGATACCTTTTTAGTCCGCACATTTTCTTGAGCCAAGTAATACCTGTTGCAACGACTACAGATACCATTATTAGTGGTTTGTCCGAAAAGTAATAGGACTAACGAATGAGCGGCTGGTCAGTTGTCTCCGAGCACTTGGAGAGTCAGAACAGGCATTTTCGCGTGACGTGTTTCTGTGAGTGCGAAAATGCAGCGTTCGTTAGAGCAGAGGTACGCGATTAAATTCTGTGTGAAACTCGGTAAATCTGCGACAGAGACGCTTGATATGATCAAGCAGGCTTACCCAGGTGTTGCTTTAGCAAGAAGTGGTGTGTTTCGGTTGGCACCAGGCCTTTTTGGAGGGCCGGCAAGAGGTCGCTGATGAAGACCGTGCTGGAAGACCTTCGACTTCGACAAACACCGATAATGTGACTCGTCTGCGCAAAGTTTTGAATTCAGACCGTCGATTAAGTATTCGTTTAATTGCCCAGATGTTAAATTTAAGAAAATCTGTGGTTCATATCATTGTGACACAGCATTTGAACATGCGCAAGGTGTGCGCGAAGATGGTCCCAAAAGTGCTCACTGACGACCAGAAATTGCGGCGAGTGGAAGTGTGCCAAGAAAATTTGAACATGTGTGTGAAAGTGACCCCCAATTTTTGAATAACGTAATCACAGGTAACGAGTCGTGGATCTTTGAGTATGATCCCGAGACAAAGAGGCAATCTTCCGAGTGGCACACGATGACGTCTCCTCGCCCAAAAAAGGGAAGAATGAGCAAATACAAAGTGAAAACGATGCTCATTGTCTTTTTTGACATCAAAGGCATCGTCCACCATGAATTTGTTCCTCCTGGACAAACCGTCAACGCCAAGTTTTTCGTGGAAGTGCTAAGGAGACTCAAACGAAGGGTCAGTCGGGTCCTACAAGACATCGCAGCCGACTAGAAGATGCACCACGACAACGCCCCGGCTCACACCGCCTTTCTTGTGAACAGCTACCTGACCAAGGCCGGCATCCCAACGCTTCCGCTGCCGCCCTACAGCCCAGATGTGCCCCCCGGACTTTTTTTTGTTTCCTCGCCTGAAAAGGCCGATGAATGGCAAGCATTTTGAGACGACAGAGGGGATCCAAGCAGCATGCACCGCGGCTCGCAAGGCTATTCCGGAGAATGCCTTCCGTGACGCCTTCAATGCTTGGGAATCGCGCTGGCAGCGCTGCACCGACGCAGAAGGAGCCTATTTTGAAAGTTTTTAAAGAATTGTAACGATTTGCTCAATAAATTTTATTAAATCGACTCAGTCCTATTACTTTCCGGACAAACCCTGTACTCTCGTTGGACCATATTATTTTTGAAAGGAAATGAAAAACTTCACACGTTCGTGTGTACCGCTCACAAAATCGCTGGCGTCGTTCGCTATCTCCTGGCCATTCCTAGATTTATAGGGGTGATCTATTTTCATGCAAAGAGAATTGTGGATTTGGCTAGTTCTACATTTTTCTTAATTTACCTAGTTTGCATCTCAGAGTTGTCAGCAACTGCTTGTAAGACACTATTCTGACTTTCCTCTAAAGATTCATTTTTTTCCAGACGTAACAGGCTATCTGAATGAACCATATTCAATTAAATTTCGAGCAAACTCTAAGAAAATAGACTTACTTGGCTGCCTTCGGTAATTTTATCAAGATACATATCTGCAGTATTTTTAGTATTTTTGTAGCACAAAATGTAGCATGTCAGCATGTCGACGTTTCTTTAATGCTAAAATGACAGTTTGGCATCTTTGAAGATAAAAAAGCAATATTACCAATACACAATACTCGGTGATAGGTATTTACTTCAAGTATTTGTCTGCAATGCTAACTTGGAAAAAAAATACAAAAACAGAAAAAATGGATTGATGTATGATACATCGTCGAATTCGTATAAAAAATGCTATTATATAGTGGGAGTACTTTTTTTCGGACCATATAAAGTTGATGATAGGTTCCTAAAAACGAACCGTCGGACACAAAATTTATAAACACCATCACGTAGTGACCAAGAAGTGCCAATGAAAAAGTTCCATCAGCTTTTTGATATTTCTTAAGATAAGTTCAGGAAAAAAATAAAAACGATTTGGGCAAATTTTAGTTTCTCAACGACATATAAACACGCCCCAAAGAACGCAACTTTTTTATAATCCAACCTAAGCTGTATCTCCCAAGGGTATTGACATCCCCATGCATAGGATCGTTATTTTGGACACCTTGCATAAATTTCAGCCTTTATGTTATGACGAAAGTTTAACTCGAATTTCTTAAATTGCAGGGATGCTTAGCAGGCGGTTGAAACTGTGCTAAGGGTCTGGCACGTCGTTTCTAGAATCATTTTGAAAAAATGTGAAAAAACAGGGCTTTATACGAATTTCAGGTACTATTAATACGTTCCACAGTGTAACACTGTCAAATGTTCATATACAGAGTTTGTAAATCCTGCTTTAGCTCTAATTTTAGCGCATCCATGTGTGATTATGGGAGCATTAAATTATTTTATTAGACAGTTCACTTCACAAAACGCTTTACGGGCAAGCGCCTACCCGTTCTAAATTAATATTTTATTGGTGTAGCTGGGACGGAGTGATTCCGTTATAAAATAAATTTGTAAAGTTGGGATCCATCATTTTGCAAGACGTCTGCTAGGCAGCAGCATGTCAATGTGAACCTTAAGTATTTTTGATATACGGGAGCCGAAACTGTTTGAATAAATAAGGGTGGGAGTCACAGACTAAAACGGAAACAATGACTGTGTCCATTTACAGTGCCAAGAACGCTGGGAAAAGAGTGCCCCAGTTGGTGGACTTCATCAGAATTATCTTTTTATTCAGGTAGGTGCGAATACAAAAAGTAAACACCCGAGTACCACAACTGTTACAAACAGGTTAAGGAGAGGAGATTAAATGAGATCCAAAAATCGTTACATATTCTTAACACTTAAAGGAAGGGACCAGTTCCGCCAAGTAGAATCGATCGTTATAGTGGAAACAACTCGTCGACATTCTGCTCGCCGTTCCTCCTCAAGGCGGTCCGGAGGACCTTAGCCTTTAGGTCATAGTCACTGCAATACCAGTAACTGTCATCAGTGTGTCAGGTCTGATGGCCCAGAAACCATACAAGTTGTAGGGGAGAGGGGAGAGGGAGAAAGAAAGGAAGGAAGTATGAGCGAGAAGAGAAAGAAAATAAATTGGTATAAGTGAATATTTGACGTGAGATGGATCTGGGGACTGTTACATTGTACTGTATAAATTTTAGGTATTTGGGTCTTAAAAATATGTTTTTGGGGGTTTAAATATGAATTTAATTTTGTTCACAGTACGAGTCGCGGCCTGGAATGTTTGCGTATCTCCTCGACTATGTACCCACTGCTTCACACAACAAAGGATTGCTGTGCGATTTTGCTTGCTGGTAGCGCCGTTGTGCCATACCTATGGTGTAATCCCTAAGGTAGGGGATGTCCATGGATGGTATCGTTTGATACATACTTTGGGGTATTAGTTATTGTTTTAAGAGTTCTACTCTGCATAACTTGTAGCTTACGCATATATGACTTAGCTAGAAAGCACCAAGCCCCACATGCGTAGGTTATTGCAGGACTGATGATGGTTTTTTATATCCAAATCTTATTGATCAAACTCAATTTTGAGGTTCCACATACATAAGAGAGAACTGTAATTTGGATTTTAATTTTCAGTTGTTCAATGTGTGCCTGCCAAGTCATACTCTTGTCTAGTGTGAGACCTAAATATTTGGCTGTAAGCCCATGGTATCGAAACGTCATCCACAGTAGTCTCTGATGGGGCACCACGGCAACCTTTTGTAAAATCGATAGCCTGTGCCTTTGAAAAGTTAATTTTGATCAGCTTACGATTCGCCCACTCTAAAACCTGGTCCACCGCTTCTTGCAGCCTGTCAGGGACTATGTCACTAGAACATGACTCGGCTACTAATGCGGTGTCGAAAGCCATAGGGGTGGGCATCACAATCGCTGAACTGGGGGACGTCGTGAATGAAAATCGAGTATAACAGTTGTCCTAAGACCGATCCCTGCGGAAAGCGCCATGTTGTAGAAAATACATTTTCAATTTTGATTTTGATCTTCCTTCACTCTAGGAAGGATTTAAGTAGTTTTAATAGCCAAAAAGCGAAACCCTTTTGAATAAGTTTATTATGGAGATCTGCGTGCCACACCTTGTCAAAAGCTTTCGCGACATCCAGAAAAAGGATTTCCGTGCTTTTGTCATGGCTGAACTTGCTGTTTACGTGGTCCACCAACCTGACTGCCTATAGTTCCGTACTATGCTCAGACCGAAAATAGAATTGAACGTCAGAAAGCACTTGGAGATCTGACGAAAAATTCTCACGGTTACCATAAATCACTTTATGGCGAGCTTAGAAGGAGCGGACAGCAGGCTAATGAGGTGATAATACTGCGGAAATATTGAACCTACCTTCTTTGGCATCATGGTGACATTAGCGATCTTCCACGCCTCTGGGAAGTAAAGGAGCCTGAGTATTGCATTGATATTGTTACCAGGTATGTCTCTGCCTTCGATATCTGGTTAAGCACCTTAAGATGAATATGACCTTGAAGATATGTTGTGTGCAATACGAAATCACTGATGACTCCGTAGGTGTGCTATGCAGAGCCTCTGTTGAAGAATCTTCCGAAGAGTAATCTTCCGAAGAGAATCCACCAGCTCCAGCAATGCTGCCACTGGCGTCATTAACAGCAAAATACCTCCTAACAGATCCTGGAATGTCTCGTCTCTCGTCGACATCGTTATTGATATCATAATTTGCCGAAAAGTGTTATTTCGTGATATCAGTAAAAACTCTCGCTTTATCCTCAGTCCTGAAGGCTATACCTTCAGAGCCTTGGATGTGCGGAAGTTGCTCCCGTTTACTGTTTTTGAACGACTTCGCTACTTTCCAAAGAGGAGAAGCGTTGTCAAGCATTCCTCCGAGAAAGTCGTTCCATTGCTCGTTTCGGAATTCGTGAAGTACGTTTAGTACTTCGTGAACAAAATTCGTAGCTCTACGGATGTCATCAGGATGACAACTTTTTCGCCTGCTTAACTGCAGCTTCACCACAAGCAGTGTTCAGATCGGAGTGACATGCACGGTGCTTGCAGCTAAAATCCCCTGCAACAATCACATACGCCATTGTGATTTTCAATGGAATTCCTCCCATTAAAGCGAGCATTACCTAGGCAGCTTCAATGCTTTTCATTTCAGCATTGACGTTTCTGTAGTAGTTAATGCTATGCTTGACAAGCACCTCCAAGTCGCCACCTCTCCCATTCAACACGTCAGCCCGGATAACATAGTAATTCGCAAAGACGAAGCGATCTCCGGGTTTTAAAAATGTTTCCTGCAGCAATACCACATCAATAGCCTCTTTCAAAAGGGCCTGCTTAAATTCTCGTTTCGTACCGACACGACGTCTCTCAACCTACAACATAACTTTGAGAAAAGCAGGTTGAGAGTTCAAAGGAGGAGCTGCAGCTGAAGTGACGAGCTGACTGCCCAGCTGTCATTTCAGCATAAGATTTATTGCGTCTCTGGGCTATAACCTGCAGGTTCCTCTTGGGAGTGAACCTACACGTTGGACTGTTGGCAGGGTGTCCCTCCCCGCAGCTTGCTCATTTGCGCACCTCTTGTCTTGTTTGAGGGCACAAATGTGTTGAGTGGCCCTGCCCACATTCTAAACATTTGGGTGGCGCTGTACAGTAAGACTGGGCGTGCCATAGCTCTGTCAACGGTGACACTGACCAACGAGTTTATTAATCTTTTGAACCTCAACCTTACTTGAGAGCTCTACTAGTTCTTTTTCATTGGATAACTCGTTATTTTTCGTGTTTAGGCAGTATCACCACTACCAGCGGCATGGGAGAGCCTCCACTGAGTTTTATTCTGGTAAAGGAGAGAAGTCTTCTGTCGCACATCTGACCGCCTCTTTTTTTTCTTGGTCTGGCCCGTGTATACCCGTTGCACTGTACGCTGTCATCAGAAAGAGCGTCGTCGTCAACTGGATTCTGATTTTCAGGTCTACGTTTAAGGCTGTCACTACGGGAATTTCTACTTAGCTGTGTATTCAGTGCTGTAACTTGGGCCCTCATGCAGTCAATACTATGATTGAGGCTTTTGATAAGGTCCGCCTGGTCTATAATCTGCTGGGCCTGTTGTGCTATCTGGTGGACCTGCCTTTCAATGATAGTCGTCAGCCTCTGGATGGTAGAGTTGCTGCTGTCATCTGCCATATCTGGGTTTTCATCTTGCTGTTCTGGTAGACACTGCATTGCTAGTGGAGGACCGACCATCCACCGACCATTCTGGGTCCACGTCCATTGTTTGTCTCGTCTTCTTTCGCAAATATGAAAAAAAAAATTCGCGGAATGAAATTTTTTGACGTTTACAATCAAAACCTAGCGAGCGATACTCGTCGGCATGCTTCTCTAAAATATAAGCAGTTTTTACGTTCGTCCTGCACGTAACATCATAAGCGTTAAACTGCAATGAACGGTGAAGGTCTACAAATCGTATGCCAATTGTACTCTTAGGTGAATGCCACACGGTCGATATTTACTGTGGTTAGTACCATCAGTAATTACTATCATTCCGTTAGTGTCAGTGGATTTCTAGGTAACCGCATATAAATAATTTCTGATGTCCTGGCAACACGGTAAATAAATACTAAATTCCATGATAAATACTGACTGATCACAGTAAATCCTGATTGTATAATATTGGCGTTAGATAAAGAATAGAATAGTGATATTAAATAAAATCCACGTATTAAGATAAGTGAACAACAAAAAGCACTATGCGTAAGATTCATGTAAATGGCTACTGGAATAACAGATGGAGAGTCATTGTCCATGAAAGTTTCTGATGTTGTAACAAGTGTTAATATTACTCATATTTAAGGTATTTGCTGGCGAAAAGCTGTGAAGTACGTGTGTGTTTTGTAATTGTCCAAGCTTGTTCGACTACGGTTCCCACGCTTCTGTACAATCTTAGTTATAATTATACAGTATTTGCTCTAATATACCCTCATTTGAACCACATCAAGCACATATGGTATAGTCATGGTAGCAGCTCCACAGACACGACATCACGAGGGTAGTGTGCAACTCTGAATTTATGCGAAGGCTGTGTCTATTTCGTTACCTTCCAGAAACCAAAAGTGGCATAGTGATAAAGAGACTCGACTACCTCTTTTGCAACAATTTTAGTGTTTACGATGTCTTCTATGTTTGTTTTGAGTGTTGCAAAAAAGAAACCATGTCTGTCGGTTTGTTGGTCTGTCTGTCCCTTAAGTCTTGACCCGTCTATAACTTGGAGAGTACTGCTCGGATTTGGATGACATTTTCACTCGGGGTTACTAATATGCCAAGAACAAAAAAGCTTTGTAGTTTGTGAAAATAGGTTCACGGGCGCCGGAGAAAAAAAGTCAAAAACGTAACGATGAAGAACGCTCAAACTTCGTTTTTTGATCCAGGTCATTTTGAAAGAGATTTTTCAGGGGTAAAAATTTTGGGGAGGCGTGTTTTAGGGAGTACCCTTCCAGTCCAGGTAACTTAGAACGAACTGTTTTCGTCACGAGTCCCTGCGACCGCTGCCTGGATTCATCGGCTGGCGATCGGTATTTATAAGCGTCCTCGTATGACTGACACTCTGTCGTGTTGCTATGTCTGACGCATCGTGTTATTGGAGAGAGGCGACGTTGCCAGATGGCCGGTATTACGGGTAGGCATGGGAAAGGATGTCTCTGGACTAATTGTATGAACCTGTATGACGTACTTGATCCGTTTGATTTGTCTGTTGTACATTTTCTTACCTAAATTCTTTCTCACCAGGACCTCTATTCTTGAGTTTGAGGGAGTAGAAATTGTGAGAAAAAGTGACAAAATGTGGGTGTGGCCAAGAAATGCAGTATTATTGAAATCAATTCTACCGAAAAGTGATAGAAATGAATTCACTTTAGGGAGTCGCGATTTCGCTTGTTACCGACCAAGAGAAACTGGAAAAATTAGTAAAAAATAGCGCTATATAACCTAAAAATTGACGTGTTTGACATTGTTATTGTCGTTCCTGCAAAACATATTGCAAAAAATGGTTAATTTCAATCAATTGATGTACTGGAACGGTATTATTAACGGGGATGTAGAGGAGGCAGCTGAGGAATGGGAGATTGGGAGAGATATTCTGGGGCATCGAGATCCTTTCATAATATCGGATCGAAAATTTGTACAGATGTTTAGATTGACCAAAGATTTGGTGTATGAATTGCTTCGATCAAAGCAAAGGCAAGAGTCCTTGATATTAAGTTTTAGTTATTCTAAAACAGTATCCTTTAATCTATGATTGAGTTTTCCCTGGTGCATTTGGGGCTGCTCTCGAAGAAACTCAATCATTTTGTCCTTTGGTTCATTTGTAATGTGCTTTTTTAAAGTTTTCGGCTCCATAGATAAAATTATAAGGAGGAAATATTTACCAAAATCTTAGGTTAGGTTTTGACTGTCAAAATTATCTCCATTTTGATTGGTTTAACACGTTTACTCAAACTTGGCAACCCTGTGTCTTAATTTCCTTTCTCCTTTCTATCGAGACCTTTCAAGAATACAGTATTTTCGAATCGACAGAAAACCGGGGGAGTAGAAAAAGAGAGGGAGTGTGATTTTCTATTGAAGTCAAGAATAGGGCACAGGTCTAATTTGAACATCCGATCAAAGATAGCCGAACATGGACAGCTGCTTCAGGTTTTTTTGGAAGCTCATCATCATGGTCTCTGGGATGACAAACGAGGGCATGGCAACTATCCTCTAACCAGGGTATAAGGCCTATTATGCCTATAAGTGATGACGGAGTTGCGTGGGAAGTGTAGAGTCAACCTATTTGACGTCTAATCGGTAGACTTTGTTCTATTTTTTAGGTGTAAAATTCTTGAACAATTATACCACTGGCTATTTCAGCACTAGCTCTCCGGTTCCCATGTGCATCATCACCTTGGAAACATATCAAAGTTTGCTGCCGCAGCATGTACATGCTCATCTTCAGTTTCACGATTAATCATATGGCGAAAGAAAAGTATTATCTGTCTCCTTGTGCTTGTGTAAAACCTACAAATTAATCACCGTTGACGATTCATTTAATTACAACCAGTGAGATATACCGGAGACAATTATTATTTTTCTGCAATCTCGGCGAAATTAAACCATAAATTTGCTGTGCGTCCCAAGTGACAGCACGCGGCGATGATGGAGCAGGCAACTTTAAGTTTCAAGTACCGGATATAATATTTACCTCAACGAGCCATGAGCCACACTGGAGGTGTTGTAAAAAATTAAGGGTCTTGGGGTAATCGTCCCTCCGGATGTAACTGCGTCACGTAAAAATAGAGATAAACCGCGCATTTGGAGAGAGCTCCGAATGAGGAAATGGATAACTTTGTGGGGAGTGCCCTCAAATCATTCTCGACTTCATACAGGTGACCTGATTTATGAGTAGAAAACTAAGGAAACAGGATTAAAGAAAGGAAGTGGATTTGTTGTGCAGCTTTGCTACTTTACGAGTGATAGCGCCTTATATGCAGGTATACGGGGTATCAGATCGATTCCTACGGTTCAACTGGAGAAAATACTCCTTATCTGACTAAGTGCCTGGAGGTTTTCAGTTCCTCAGAATGCAGTATTTTTAAGTGCTGAGAGGAAATTGATATATTCGTGTAGAGCTAATTTAAACAAGGTTCAAACATGCACGCTTTCCAAAGTTGATGCGCCCCACAGAGAGGAAATTCCATTGACTGGAAGAACTTCCTTGACAGTTCAAAGCACCTAACACCCCACCGGGACGCTATGGCGACGTCACCAGCAACCATAACTAACGTAACCTATTGAAATATACTACTCAAAAAAAGTATGGAGGCAAAAAAAATCAAAATCTTTCGGTGATCTTTGACTGGCTGTATTTCGTTGCGTCGTATATAGACTTTAAAAAAAGCATTTTGTAGCGTGCCTTTAGGTTTTTTATCTGAACAATTTTAGAAGCAACATGCAATTCTTTTTGTAACATTTTTTTCTTCTCTTTCTTAGGTCCACGAGCTTAAACAATTTTTGTCCGTTAGTTCATCATATGGATCAGACGGCATGGGTATCACGTATTTCGAAAAGAGACATTATGCCGATTTTTTTTACATAATGCTGTTTTTTTTACATTCATTATGTAGGTTTTTCTAAAAGATGCTAACTTAGCACTTAGTTGTACGTGTTGCCAGAACGTCATGAGGCTTTAGTTATCAATGTTTGGCTCTGATTTTATGTAAAATCTGCTGAGAGATGGCATTACTGGGGGTCTAAGTTGTAAGTTGTATGTGTTGATGATAACTCCATTGGATTCTTGTCTCAAATACACTTAATCGTGATTCAAAGCTAGAAATTGATTGCGCAGCCACTTTTTCTTATACATTCTGGAAATTAGATATACAAATTTACTGAATTTCAAAAATGAGAGAGATCGGAAATAGTTATATTCACTGAACACTGTCGAAGTACAAGCCATATACTTGCTAACAGTAATTACACACAACGTGGGGGCCGTGATGATTTCCCGTAATTCTCCTCAGTTTTTCGTAACTTATAACTTTGAAAATAACCTCTCTTCAGAAAGCACAACATATAAATAACCCATCATATTCAATATATTCAGTAATGATTTTCTCACACAGCAAGTATCACTGATTATTTACACATGCAGACCAATACATATAATCATCCAGATGCGATCTTGCTATTCAAACAACTTTCTTCTCAGAGATAAAAACTACAGACACGGATCACTCAGCCTCATAAAACTATGCAACCAATAATGCGTGTAGTTTAGTTGAGTGATTCCTTCATAGATGGACATTCACATCGATCCTAGTGAGCAAATGTGAAATGACTGCGCCCTAAAAATTGCCTAGTCTGCAAGTTGACATCTTATATTTTTTTTTGGCATTTTGTAGGTTTTTTATATGATACCCGTGCCGTTTATTCAGCTTCAATATCCTATTTTCGGAATATTGATACGATTATTTGGCGCGGAGATATCTGACTTTAAATGAAAAACCATCCTTTTGTCATTAGCTGGGATAAATCTCTAATAAGATTTGATTGCAACCTTTGAGGAATATCTGTTTTCTGTATTCCTAATATTGATTTTGAAGACGTCAATAAGGTTGTTTGCCTTCGACGGAATTTATTCGCACATTATTTTAAGCTAAATAAGATAGCGTGTATGACAAGTCTTAATCATCTATTGTTTTCTAGCAACCTGCTTCAACTATCCTTTTTCTTATGGCCGCCTTATTGGATTTTTCGATTTTTGAAAAGAGCGTGAAATTTTCAGCCTAGTGATGGAGTATGATTGAAATATCATCACACGTAATATAATGTATTAATTTTTTTATAAGGAGGTCATGATTTATTTGTCAGAAAATGAAATCTTAATAAGTAACGCATTTTTTTCATCTAAGGAAGCTCTGACTTTGACGTTGACGTATTTAGTAAGTTGTAGGTACGTTTTCTCTCATTAAAATCATTAATCTAACAAAAAAAATGTCAAAACCTGTTGAAAATGGCCGGTATTCCCTACTCAAATAAAGAAAAGTTTGACATGTTAACGCTGTACTTGCAGTCATACAGAAACGTCGACATTACCTCAGCAAGGTACTTGGAGAGTACCCCGAACGACGGCAGCCTCTTAAAACCTAATTTAGAAAAATAGTAGTTAATTTAATAAACCATGGGGCATTCGGACAACCTAGAAGCGGATACAATATTGAAAATGGAAATCGTGGCAGAAACATTTTACAAGCTCTCAACGAAATCCATAGTGCAGTGAGAACTATATAACGAAAAATTGGTGTGTCAAAATCAACATTATAGAGACTGCTAAATAAGAATAAGTACCATCCATACAAACCTACAATAGTTCACAAACTTATGGAAACTGATTTTCCAAGGCGAGTGCGTTTCTCTGAGTGGTATACTAGGAAATCTGATGATAGATAGATAGATAGATAGTTTATTGTCCTATTACACCATGTTACATGATATAAGACCTATCATTATGAATTTGAGGGTCATATACAGGGTGTTCCTTAATTATATGCAAATATTTAAGGGTGTGAATCTACATGAAAAATTAATGTTAGTTTGCTTTATAAACGATGGTTCAAAAATGTTTCCTTACAAAAATCCGGGGTGTTGAAGTTTTAGGAAAAAAATGGAAATTGATTAATATTTTCAGAACCACTTTAGATATTTAACTGATATTCAGTACATAGTGAAAGTTAATAAAGTTGCATATTTTTCAATGCAAAAATAATTTTTAGCTTTAACAGTGGCGTGCGTACGGGTATTGACTTCGATATTTTTTAAGAAAAATATGGTACGCCAATAGTTTTAAGCCAAATAAAAATTATTTTTGAATTCCATGTTTAATTTGAAACAAATGATCTATCCGGAATTCTTTTCCTTCGATGTGCGATTTTTGAGTAAAAAATTAAAACCGTTCTATTGTCCGAGAAAATTAATGTAATAATTGAATAATGCAATTTAGCAATAAATATCTAGTTGCTCTGGAATATGTCACTGGCTTTTATCATCTGACAATTCTCTGTTATTCAAATCTGTTCGCTGTTTTTACAACCTTATTCCGATCGTGCTTTGCCAGATAGTCGAACCTTTTACAATATTCATCGTCGTCTTGTTGAAACTGGTTCTGCCCGAAAAGGAATATCTGAAGGTAGACCTCTCAGTGTGAGAACACCTGAAATTGAGGAAGCAGTGCTGCACGAAGTCGAAGAATATCCTGAAACCAGTAAGAGGCAGATCGCTAGACACTTAAATATTTGCCATCAAAGTGTTTGGAGAATTTTAGTGGATTTTTTGTTATATCCTTAACATATTTTAAGAGTACAGGCATTACTTCCCAATGATTTTCCACGGCGAGTGGCCTTTTGTCAGTGGTATCTTCAAAAAATTACACAAAATCCGCAATTTGAATCATTGATTCTGTTCACGGACGAAGCTAATATGGGCAGGAATTATTGGCAACCACTTTATTGCCTCATTCTTCTTGCCGGGACGACTTGACGGACAGACTTACCTCAATTTTTTTCAACAACAGTTGCCTTCACTGCTTCATGATACTCCGTTAGTAGTAAGAAACAATGTGTGGTACATGCATGATGGTGCACCAGCGCATTTCAGTGTAGCGGTTCATAATTATTTACAAACTGTTTATCCAAATCGTTGGAGTGGCCGCGGTGGGCCCCAAGAATGGCCACCAAGGTCCCCAGACCTCAACAGTTTAGATTTCTTTTTGTGGGGCTATCTTACGACACTAGTGTACACAAGTCCCATTAACACTGTAGAGGAATTAAGAGAAAGAATAGTTTGCAGCTTGTGATAGAATAAAAAACACTCCAGGGATATTTCAACGAGTGCGCAATTCCATGAGAAGGAGGGCAGAAGCATGCATACTAAGTGAAGGGAGCCATTTTCAATAATTTTTGTAATCACTTCGTTGGTTTTAATGTTATGTTTATGTTGTCAGTTGTTGTTGTTCATTACCTCTAATGTGTTAAATTTTTCCAATTAAATTATTAATAATTTTGCAAGTTAGACAATAGAACGGTTTTTATTTTTTTACTCAAAAATTAAGCATCAAAGGAAAACAATTCAGGAGCAGACATTTGTTCAAAATTGAACGGGGAATTCAAAAATAATTTATATTTGGCAAAAAACCATTGCCGTACCATTTTTTTCTTAAAAAATATCGAAGTCAATACCCGTATGCACGCCACTGTTAAAGCTAAAAATTATTTTTGCATGGAGAAATATGCAGCTTTATCAACTTCCACTACATACTAAATATCAGTGAAATATCTGAAGCGGTTCTGAAAAAATTAATGAATTACCATTTCCATCATTAAGGAACACCTTGTATAAGCGTTTGAGCAAATATGCCGGAAAAATACTTATAAATGTAAAATAAATAGGAGCATTATAAGTACAAAACATTTTAACAGGTTAAATCACAATATAGGTACAGCGCAATAATCGGAATGTGTTCAATCTGTAACGGTAAAGGTTACATGATCAAACGAACTTACCTGTAGGTGATGTTCGATCTTAGTTATGTGAGGTCCCCGTCGAAGTAAATATTTAGAATATATATCGTAGTATCCTTGTATAGTACCCAACCGCCACGATTTCAAAGCACGCACACAGAAAAGGAAAGCGGCTCCGCGCCTCTTCACCCTACCTTTCTCCCCTCTGGCCACCTATAAACCTTCATTTGCTTCAAATCCAAGTTGTTGCAACAATTGGGTGATACATAGTGATTGAGGGAGCTATTAACTTCGACAAGGACTTTATATAATTAAGATCGAATATCACTTACAGGTAAGTTCGTTTGATCATGTAAATATGTTCTGTCCTCAGCGGAGTAAATATTTAGAATACATATCGTAGATGTTCAAAGCTAGTTGCAACAACATACTACTAACGCTCTGCAATAGTAAACCATAGTTTGTATACAACTACACAAATTGTACGCAATGTATGTGTCTACTAAATGTACATTTTCATTGTAACAATTCAAGTTAAGGCTTTTAGCAACAGGTAATATGACGTACCTGGTTCAAAAATTACCATCCATCTGCTGGTAATGTGCAAAAAACGTAATAACATAGTTATGTTTAAGGTGTGGAGACTTGGTTCACCTCAGATGCCGCTTGACCAGAGCTGTAGTTTGCCTTAAGAGATTTGTGAAGTATTTTAGAAAAAGCACTCCAGCCCGCCGCGAGCCTATGACTACTATAATTTAGCAGGCGGAGAGGTAGACGCATTTGATGTACCCAATTTTTATCTGATATAAATGAAATATGTTATATTGCTACATTGCTATCACAAACCAGATAGAATTTGCTATCCCAAGCAAAATGTACCGCTCTAGTCTCACATACATGTACCCAATTTTCATCTGTTATAAATTAAAAATGCTATATTGCTATCACAAACTAGATGGGATTTGCTATCTCGAACAAAATGTAAGGCTAGTCTCGCATATATTAACCTAATCTCTATTTGTTGTTAATGGAAAATGGTACTTCGGCAGTTTCCTAAACTGTCTTGCGCATTCTTATTATGAATATTTACTTCGCCGAGGACGGAACATAATACTTTTATCACAAAAACTTTTCGTCTAGACGGTAAAAACCATTGAAGCTGATACAAAGGTAGGAGAATCTGATAGAAATATATAGTGGAAAGCTTGAAAAGAAATCATCCATACTTTCATTAAAACTCGGATAAAAACTGAAATTAAAATACATTTACTCCACGATAATAGACAACTCACTGAAATGATTAACAGCTTAAAAGAATTGAAGAATGAAGGCTTTCACGGCTAATTCTAATGTAATTTAGGTTTTTTGGGCTGTTGAGCCGTGGCCGTGTTGGATTTGGTCCATAGCTTTTGGCTACATCTGCGGTAGCCATCTTCAGTGGCGCTGTTGGCGAGAGCAAAGTGCTGATCGGTTAACTGGATGAGCGTGCGGTTTTATAGGCGATCGGAGGACTGAGGACTGAGTTGTCTGGTGGGGGTACTCCGGGTCTCTTGAGTGACGTGACTTGTGCGCTGTGTTTTTTAGAATTGGGAAGCACGTTTTGGTTACAGCAAGGCCTTCTTCTCTTCTATTGAAGTACGTAGGAACCACTAAACGTAGCTTTCAAACACGCATCAAGGAGCATGAACGAAATTGTCGACTGGGACAAACTGATAAATCAGCGGTGGCCGAACACGCACTCCAGGTCGGCCACAACGTTCTGTTCGATTAAACTGAAGTCCTATCAACATCCACCCACTACTCAGTCCCAATATACAGAGAAGCAATTGAAATCTATAAACACAATGATAACTTCAATAGAAAAGAAGAAGGCATTGCTGTAAACATAACGTGGTTCCCAATTCTAAAAAACACAGCGCACAAGCCACGTCACTCAAGAGACCCGGAGTACCCCCACCAGACAACTCAGTCCTCAGTCCTCCGATCGCCTATAAAACCGCACGCTCATCCAGTTAACCGATTAGTTTCAGTCGACCCGCCAAGCCGAGCACTTCTCTCTCGCCAACAGCGCACCGAAGATGGCTACCGCAGATGTAGCCGAAAGCTATGGACCAAATCCAAAACGGCCACGGCTCAACACCCCGAAAAACCTAAATTAAAGCTTAAAAGAATTAAAAAACAGATACTTTCATGTGTTAAAAAAACTCATGTAGAGAGCAAAAGCATTTTTAAATAAGATATTTCCTGAGATGGTTTTTCAGCGCAAGGATATTAGTGCTTCTCCGCAACTCACGTGACAAATTATTGTATAGCTTAGTGCAAGCTAGTGAGGGAGATTTTAGAAATAGGGCAGAGCTATGTGTCGGTATACTCAGATAATGCCGTGTTCTAGTGTTGTATTGACTATTAATGGCGTTGTTACGAACAAATCTATTGCTGTGTTCAAATGCGAGATGGTGATTTGTAGATATAGATGGAAGTTAATGTAAGCAGATTATAGCATGTAAAGATTTCTTTACAAGAGTCTCTCTTATTAATATTAAAAATTAATCGAAGTACTCTTTTCTGCAGGATGAATAATCTGTTAATCATTGTTGCCTGTCCTCATATGCTTATATTGTTAGTGAGGTGAGAATATACTAGCGCGTAATACATATCTGAGAGTGAGTTTTGATGGATGTTAGTTAGGCTTTGATTTCAAAATTGCAAAATAAGCACTGTTAATTTTGTTGCAAATGTGATTTATTTGTGGTTGCCAGCTTAACCTACTATCAACAAATTCTCGAAAACATCTGAACTTGACCGTTTGCAGAAATTATGTTCTTCAAGTTTTCAATTTATGAATTTTTCACCTGTTATATAGACATTTTTGGATTCCGAACTGTAAAATCATTTGAATAACTCTTGTACAAAACTTGAGAATATTTTTTCTATTCATACAAAAATTGCAAAGAAAATGTTTGTTTATGTTTATAATTGCATTTTTTCATAAAAAAATTATTTCATACGTCATTCTTACGTCATTTTCCACACTCTGGCGCTCTAACTGGGAAAAGTCTTTATGCGATAAAAATTCAGCTAATGGTATTGATGTAATGTATCCGGGTGCACGTAAGATTTGTCATATTTAGGATTCTAGGGTTATGGGCAAATGTTTGGGTATATCCATGATATGTGAAATATGTCTAATAGGTACATATACTTACCAACGCGACGTTGAGATCATACAAATATACCAATTTCAAGAGATTGAGATATACCTTCCCCCTACTCCACATTCTCTAATTTTTAAACCCTACAACATATTTTCTTTAAAATGATCACGATCCTATCAAACGTTAAAAAACAAATTTTGGGTGATTTATATTTTCTTAGTTTCTTGCCTCATAGATTCGCCGCCACTGTGTGCGATGGTTTTTCGTGATGTGCGTGTCACATAACATCAAAAACAACAATATCTCATTTTTGAAATTTTAGGCGATTACAATACTTTCTCGTTAGTAGGGTCGGCATTAAAATTAGATCTTCTTTATAGCAGTCGGGGTACTTTGGTGTTTGTTTGAGTTTTGTTTTCACAACTGCTCCAGATTGATGATACTGTTATTCAGTGACAGTAATAAGTTTAAAATGTTTTGCTATTGCTACACTTCATACATATACATCTGTGATGAAGGCTTGTAGAAAAGTTTAGGTGTTACACCGAAGCTAAGGTTTTTCATGCAGTCACGTTAAGCGTTGTACGTATATACAAGCTATAATATATACTTGTCACAGGAGGGTATACGTCTGAGCGACTACAATACATTTACACTATACTTTGTGCGCGTGAAAAGATAAATTGTTGATATAATAGCTCGGATATTGGAGTGCATTTGTTCTGTTGTGACGTTCATATCTACCTTAGCGATATAGGCTTTCGTATCGAAAAGCTTAAACAAAAATTGAGTAAAACAAATTGACTCACTTTTCACGATTGAATGTACATTTACTTAAAATGTTAGGTGCACTGATGCACTATTAGAATTGCCAGGTTAGTGCTAGGTAGGTAACATTTTTGAGAGTCGTAATATTTTTACTACGCGATAAAGTGATAAATAAATTGCAAAATGTCTGTATGTCTTTAGGATTAAAATAAGAAGTCCTGGATGCACGCTTTTAGGGATGTTCTGAAATTTCTCGTTTGCCGCTCCTACCACTCTCATACTGGATCGAGTTTTACCACAAATTTTGTATCGTTATTAGCATGCAATACCTGTTTAAGTTTTTTTAAAGTTCGGGTAGTACTTTGATGGCTATAGAGCGGCCAAGAGCATGGGTGAGACGACAAATAACAGGCTTAAAACGCTTCACAAAGGTGGAGAAAAGATCCGAATCACTGAAATTCAAGACTAGGTCCAGAATTATGTAGATGCTTTCGTACAGAAAAAACAGGACAACTTTCATGTATTTTGATATATGTTATAGGGTTACATTTAACAATCCGTTATCCCCTCAGCGAATGGGAATGGGAGAAATTATAGGTCGATTTTCTAGCTGTTAAATTTGGCAGCAGGTTTGGTCGTTTGTTAACTCATGGCAATCTCGAAATTTGTTAAGTTCAATATACTGTGTGTATATTATGTGATCATTATAGCTACACATACCTGTTGAATTGTGCGGATTTGCACGAAAATAGAATGTAAAATGTATTCCAACCAATTTCTCATCTCTCTCTACATCATAATAGTAATCATTTGTTATAAATTCATGGGTTAATGAATTTCTTCAAAGCAATCAAAACAATATGGTTGTCCCCATCCTAAAACACCGATATGTGTAAAACATGTTAATCCCTACATCTCCGAGGTGCATAATGCAATTACTGTAGACATAGACATAAAATTATTAGTAATTACTGAAAAATAAGAGCTAAAAAGAATTATAAATTGTGATAAAATATTGGTGGTTAAGGTTTTTGACTGGTGACTGCTGGGGATACAATATAGGGATGGCGACGATAGAGAAAGATTTTCCCCTGCCGGCTCTTGACATCGTTTCGAAATATGAAATTCTGGAAACGCTATAAAAATAAAAATGAATACACAACGCCTACTTGCCTATTTCAGACAAAAACAAAAACACATAACGATTGTCACCGTGACATCATTCTGAAATCTGTCAAAGGAGTGACGGGCGTGCCTGCTGCACGGTATACGGTATCGATATTCGACAACATATTTTTCTTTCTACCATGAATGCGTAGAAAAAACAATATAAGGAGAGATCTAAAATAAGGAGTTATTGAAGGCCTAAAATAGCCAGGCGCTAATAATTCCTGGCCGTATTTGAATATCTAAGCAGGCATAGTAAAACAAAAATAAGACTTGGAATTAATAAAGTTTATTTCGACAGTTGGCAGAGTTTGCTCCACTGGGTAGTGGTGTTGAAAGAGTAATCATACAAAACTCGAGTACTCGTTACTCATAGATACCCGAAGTAACGAGTACCAATCCGAGCACGAAATGATTACTTTGATTACTCTGTTTTCCGTATCCCTACCCGGTACCTGTACAATCGTTGATCGTTGAGTGGTAACGCTGCGCTGGTTAGACTGTAGTACTACCGCTCATGCACCAGGGTTGCCAGACATCCCACATTCAGATGGAAACCTTTTTTTTTATTGGCGGACATAGAATTTGGTAATTGTTTTTAAATCTGAAGTTTACCTATTTACACCGTTATTGTTGTGATCTTGGGAACCTGAAAAGGAATAAGTAGTCGACTGGATCGGATCAAAGTTCGGCAGTATTATGAGGCAGAAAATTGACAACAAGGTAACACCACCGTTCAGGAAAACCACAGTAATAAAAGTTATATCAATTTGACTCGTGTTTCCATGCACTGTTTTGCTAAAAAAATTATAATTCAGTATGACCACCAATAGTATGTGTAGACCAAGCTCAACGTAGAATTCTTTTGGGATTGGGAAACCGATCCGCATAAATCCGTGATGCCGCGTAAATAAGAATCATGTCCACAAGTTCAGCATTTTCGTAAACATGTGCCATTTTTTATTTCGTTTGAGCCACGCAACAGACACCACTATTCACTCACGCGTTACCGACTGACACTGACCGTATACAACTGAATAAAATAATTGTAAAAATATCGTTCCAAATTCTTTCGCTTTTTTGTTTCCGATGCGATGAACCGATAAGGCGGATTATATCCGTTGTTGCCAAACACGAGCACATAATATTATTATTGAGACAGGGCGGTACTCAAACTTCCAAAGGGCTATAACTTTGTTACTTTAATTTTACCAGAAAAATGGTAAAGGAAAAAAACATTTTTTTCGATCAGATCTACTCACTATTAAAATAAATGACTCAACTTCGAAGTCGCCCTGTATAACCCAGAATACGTACTCAGTGCAACAAGAAAGTTATTGCAAATTTCTAGTTTTTCTGCCGGTTTTAAGTTTTCCGGGAGGTTTACGATATATGTTTGAGTATTTGTTGATCGCTGTGAATTTAGTGTGCATGTTTGTTAAGTTCCTGAACAACGAAAAATATTTAATTTTATGGATGTATGGATATTAAAAAACCAGAATGGTTTTGTGGGAATTTCAATGTAAGGTGCCATAATGGTTCTGATGAACGGCAAGTAAATGAATGAATGTTTGGAAACGAGCAATATCTATGAACTTTTTGGTAGAGCCAGTCATCAAGTAGGTGCTTAATGGCTATCTGCAACTGGTTTATAGAAAAAAACACCCAGTAGATGATCTTGAATCAGTAAAATCGCATATCAATTGAAGAAAATGATATTATCATGAATAAAAAATCAACAATGGTAATTAAAACATGAATTTTATTCAAAAATCAGACATTTGTTTAAATTTTGACTGAATTATATGTAATTTCTTAATATTCAATAAGCTAGTAGTCTGGGTCACCCTGGATGCTTACAAGCACGGTTGAATGATTCATCAGTACAGTTTGACCATTCATCAAAGCAAGATTTGTGTTTTCCTCTCATTGAGTATAGTACAGCCTCAGAAGCATTAAGCGGCACCATGTGTAAGCTCTCCACACGTAAAGTATTATTCAATTTTTGACTGATAAAAAGAAATCTTGTGAGAGTAATATTGAATTTATTAAGGGTGTAAGTATGATTCAATGGTTTTTTTGGGATCTGATTGTAGATAGAGGTGTTCACTCTATGGAATTTTGTTTCTACTGTTGAGTGCGTATTTTCTGTAGTAGTATTTTTTATTTTGTAAACGAACTTTGGTTCAATTGGTAATTATTAAGTACATGATTAGGTAAACCTCATAAATGAAAAGCACAAACGAGCCTTGATGTCTTTTACACATGTACGTAGATGTATTATTTAATTCCGATTTTATTCAGACTGTCGAGTTTTTTTGCTTTAAAGGACACACAATTTCATGTTTACTAGATTACTAGTCGTGCTAAATTCCAGGCTATACAACTTCAAAATTATATATTTATACAAATTGTGATCTAGCTTGACAGTTGTTTACTTGGCGTAACATCGTTTGTAACCACAAAACTTTCGCATTAGTCCAACTTCATATTTTAGACGTCCTTTATTATTGGCAACGTGAAGGACGTCGTGGTATTTTGTTTCATTTATAACAAAGACAATCCAAAGTTTCACCTCATTAGTTCAATGAGGAGAGACTAAACGTTATTGCTAAGGAGGATGATATATTATTATTATTATTTGTTTTTGGTTGGTCTTTCATCGTTACACACGGGGTATGTACACAATAGAGGAGGAATTCACCTCGACCTATTGCGAGGAACTTGCGAACTATGTGACATGTTTGCAATATTGCGACTTTCTACATCAATGCAATAAAATGCGCTGGAACTTTCATTTTCTCTAAGTGTGAATGGAGATTTACAGAGACTGCACCTTCCACAGACACTACTACTGGTACTATACAGACCTCTGATAGTTTCCAAATATTTTTGATTTCAATGGCAAGGTTTTGATACTTTTCAGCCTTGGTGTATTCAGTTTTAATTATGTTTGCTGTGAGTGGCACTGCGATATCTATTATGTACGCTTTCTGTTTAGTTTTATCGATCAGTAGTATGTCTGGCCGGTTATAGTCAACTGTCCTATCGGTTGTGACTGGCCTGTCCCAGTACAATAGGGCCGACCGATTCTCGAGTACTGGGAATGGTGTATATTTATAATATGGCGCGGTTGACTCGACGAGATTATATTAATAATAATAATAATTATAAAAACTATCATATGATATAACAGACTGTATAATCTTTTCTGTTTATAATATACAGGGTGATTCACAAGTCGTGACCAAAAATGAAACATTATACACATGATCGCATTCTAAGGACATATAAGACATTTTTCCCTCGAGAGCTTCATTAAAAAGATAGTTAAAATATAGTATAGTATAGAATATAGATATCTAAAAATAAAATACAATTTTTTTTAATATCTTGCAAACCGTCAACTGGAATGAACCAGAATTTGGTATGTGGACTTACCTACCTGTCCACATTCAAAAGTCTTTACTTGAAATTAACAGGCACCAGTGGCAGAGATACAGGAGATTAGTGGCATTGTTTTTCCAAATACATATGTTACGCGACTGTATTTTTCGAAACGCACAATTGATATAAATAATTACTCTTGTGTTTTTTCCTAGAGTGCAGTGTTTTCGTAAATATAAAAAAAACAATATATATATATATATATATATACAGGATGACTTTGAAGTTGAGTCATTAATTTTCAGATAATGATTGTAGAAGGTAGATAAACCAAAATATGTATGTAAAAATAAAAAAAAATTAAAATTTTTTTTTTACCTTGTTTTATAAAGTATCCTCCCGACAAGTATTTCAGGGCGGACCTGTATTTGATCGTGAGGTCTTGGAACACCGGCATGCAGTCCCCTGTGTGGTCTTAAGTCACCTGATTCACGAGCCCGTTGTACTACATTAACAAAGGCACGAGGGGTTGGTTGCACTCGATTGGGAAACCGATCCGCATAAACATGTGCCATTTTTTATTTCGTTTGAGCCACGCAACAGACACCACTATTCAAACGCGTTACCGACTGACACTGACTGTATACAACTGTCTAAAATAATTGTAAAAACATCGTTCCAAATTCTTTCGCTTTTTTGTTTCCGATGCGATGAACCAAACACGAGCACATAATATTATTATCGAGACAGGGGGTACTCAAACTTCCAAAGGGCTATAACTTTGTTACTTTAATTTTACCAGAAAAATGGTAAAGGAAAAAAACATTTCTTTTGATCAGATCTACTCACTGTTAAAATAAATGACTCAACTTCGAAGTCACCCTGTATAATCAAAGCTTTATTTCAGTAAATGTTCAAAAAGACCACCATTCTGACGGATATTAGTGCGGCATCCTTTTAATAAAGAAAAACGTATTTCCGCAAAATTTGTTGTAACTCGAAACGCATTATCTATTCTTTCTTGTATCTGATCAACAGTATTAATTTGTTCAGCATACATTAGCTGTTTAAAAGCGCCCCACAAAAAGAAATCCAGGCGTTCAGATCAGGAGACCTTGCAGGCCAATGTACGAATCCATTTCTGCCAATTCATCGTTGTCTAAAATGATTATTTAACCATGCGGTTATGTCACGTCGAACATGCGGTGGGGCACCGTCGTGCTGATACCACATTCGTTCTATCGTTGCTAACGGAAAATCATCTAACACATTTTATATGTAATTCTTTATACTTAAACGTTGCGGTAATACGTGCATAAACAGTTGGCCATTGAAATTGCCGCACCATTTCTAGAAAATCTGTGTTGAAACGAGTGGATTCTTACAGAACGGGGATTTTCTAACGACCAAATATGTTCATTATGAGAATTAAAGGTTCCACTCCTCATAAAAAGCGATTCAACTGACCACCAAACCAAATCAGAAAAATCTGCATTTTAATTATGCATTTGCAGTGACTACTCACAAAAATTTCGCCGTTGCACTTTGTAGCCGGGTTGCAGACATTGTACATTTTGCCGATGGTAAGGATGTAAAACTTCCCGACTTAAAATTCTCCCGTCAAGACTTTGGAATTATGGAAACTGGACTGCAATCCATCTAGAAGATACTTGTATTAGAATCATCAGACGCCAAATTAATCACTTCCAGTTCCTCTTGAACAGCATGCCTTCAGCTCCGGGAAGTTTGGCAGTTCCATATCGCCGGGGTCTTAGAAATGAACGCGTAAATACCTTTGGCGTATGTTGGCGTCTGTAAGGAGATCTATGTTAATACTGTCGAGAAGCCGCCAAAGTATTTCCTTTACAGAATCGCTACACAAAAATAATATCGACGTACTCATCATTGCTAAATTCCATTTCACAACACTAAAAAATGGAAAATAGAGTTTTTGGCTTGACTTGCAAAAAAAGTGGTAGTAGTAACGAAAGCAACCGTATAACATAACATAAGTTATCTCCCAAGAAACGTCAAGTTGCTATCAAGGCCTCCTATTTTATTTTAAAAATAATTTGTCTCGGCTCTTTATGAATAATCTAATCTGTTTTATTTTCATTTTTACGAAAAGGAAAAAGACCCATGAGTAATTATTTGTAGCAAATTGATGGTAAAATTTGAAAAATTGCGCGTTTCGAAAAAAAAACACAGTGGCGTACTATTTTTATTTGGAAAAATGATGCCACTAATCCCCTGTCTCTCCGCCACTGGTGAACGTTAATTTTGAGTAAAGACTTTTGAATGTGAACAATACTTATGTCAATCCACATACCAAATTTTAGTTCATTCAATTTAACGGTTTTGAAGATATTAAAAAAAAATGTTTTTATTTTTAACCTTCAACACCCCGTATCTTTTTAATGGAGCCCTCAAGGAAAAAGTGTTACATAGAAGACCCCCTTAAGATGCGGTCCTGTGTATTATATTTCATTTTTGGTCACGACTTGTGAATCACCTTGTATATGAAGGCAGTCTAGATTGCCGATAATAAAAATTTACCTTACTGACCGTCACCGACAAATGTGCGACAGGTTGCCAAGATTTTCTAGTGATTCCGGCAACCCAGTGGCGAAATACTGATTACTTAAAACACAGTATAATAACCTGAAATCGAAAAAGTCAGCACAGTTTCGGCAGAAGCGACAGCTATCAATTTTAACTATTTTCAGTTGTATACTACATACATAACATATGTATTATATCAAAATCAAGTCGACAATCATAGTATAACTAGAGAGTAATGTTTCAATTAAGTTAGAGCTCATACGTTGACTTCCGTCTAAACAATAAAGTGCCGTAACCGATGTAGTGTCATGCACTCTGTTTACCAATTAATTTACTTAATAGAATAATCATTGCTGCATCTCAACCAACATGTAGTGACTCAGAGTATATGCGGATAGTGTAGTTTTTACCATGCATAGGCAATTTGTGTGGAACTTTGAACTAATTATATAATAATCAAAATCCCATTTACCCTAAAGGGTGTAGGGTTAAACAAAACATTACAAAACCTACTATTGTACATGAATTTAGTCCATTTTTTGTTTAAAGCAAGTTTCTTAGCTTCTCTCCAATCCGTTCCTCTTTTCATCAATATCTATTCTATGGTATTCTCCGATGTTCTTTGTGGCCTGTCCCATCTCAGCTGCTTCATTTCTATGTGTTCTAGTATAGATTCTGTCTCTAGCTCCGTTCTTATAGTCTCGTTTCTTATTTTGTCTATTTTGGTTACCCGTTTAACTCGTTTCAAGTATTTCATTTCAACTGCCTGAAGTTTACTTTTTTGTTATTGCGATAGAACCCAGGATTCGCATCCCTATGTCAATATAGGTCTATATATTGTATTATACACTGTCATTTTTGGTTTCTTGATACCTCTTTCTTGTTGATAAAACCTTTACTCATCGCATAGTACAAGTTGTTTGCCTTTCCTATCCTTTCAGAAATTGCTATTTCATTTCTGCCGTTATGTTTCAATATAGCTCCCAGATATTTAAAGGAATGCACGTGTTGTAATTTTACATTATCTATTCTTACGTCTATATTGAGTTTTTCATTTGACACAGCCATAACTTTAGTTTTAAGTTTATTTAGATACATACCATTATCTTCAAGTACTGTGTTCCAAGTGTTCAAATTTTCCTGTAGACTCCCAACACTACCAGTTACCAACACCAAATCATCTGCAAATGCGCGCTCTGCCAATTCCACTTTTTGCAACTTCCTGTGTGCTGTATCCATAAATACTATAAGCAATAGGGGACTAAGCCCTCCCCCTTGACGTACTCCCTTTGAAGTAGCCAATCCTTCGGACATCATATTTCTGGATATTCCTCGGTTGTTAGTCTTGTGGTATATACTCATGATCACTTCTACTAATTTTACATGAACATTTCTTCTCAGCAAGTTCTCTTTTAACTTTTTTCGTGGTACTCTATCAAAAGGCGAGGTACATTGATTTTCCTTTTGGTAAAAATTTACTTATCAAGTTTTTAATAGTTAATATGTGATCCTGAGTATTTCTTCCCTTTCTGAAGCCATTTTGTGTTTCAGACAATGTCGGCTCTATTAACTTTCTTAGTTTTTTCTCTATTATGTGTTCATAGGCCTTGAGTACTGTAGACAGCAGGGTCGTTCCTCTGTAATTACTACAATCTTCTTTGTCTCCTTTCTTGAAAAGTGGTAAAATCAACCCTGTTGTCCACTGCTCTGGTATTATCTGTCTATATGATTTTGTGAAGAGAGAATGTCTGATTCCAGTTTCATCCATATTTTTCAACATTTGCTTTGTTATTTTATCTATTCCAGGTGCCCTTCCATGTTTAAGTTTCTTCAATGCTGCTGTTACCTCATCTAAAGTTGTCTCCTCTTCTTCTGTATCTTCGGTGTTTTGATGTGTCGTAGATGCCAAGGTATTATCTGGTTCGGTGTCATTCTGTAAGTTCAACAAATCATTAAAGTACTCTTTCCATCTAGCCAGTATTTTTTGTCCTCCTTAATCATAACTCCATCTCGATCCATTATCCCTGTTGCGTCAGTTGCTGCGTTTTGTTTATTTCGAAGTCTCTTCAAGACATTATACGATAATTTTTGGTTGCCTTTGCTGTCACGCTCAAGTTTATATGCAAAATCACTCCATACTTTCTTTTTACTATCTCTCACCATAGTTTTTACTTTTTCTCTCTGTTTCTTGTATTCATTATAGCTTTCCTCTGTACGTTTGTTTAGAAAACATAGTCATTTCAGTTTTTTAATTTCAACTTGTATTTTTATGCTATTATTCCACCAAGCTGTTTGTTTCCTGTTCGAACTCGTTCGTATGTACCGCAAAATGATTTCACTGACGCTAGCATCATATCTCTAACAGTTTCCCACCATGTTTCTATTCCCATTCCGTTTATCTCCTTTTCCACCAATTTGATCGAAAAATTTAAAGTCTCTCTATACCTCTTAACATATTCTCGTTCTCTCAACTTGTATGTTCGTACGTTTTCAAATATCCTTTCTTTCTGAGTACACTTCTTGTTAGTTTCACATTTTTCCTGGCATGTTATTTTAACAATTACCACATAATGGTCACTGTTTATTTCGAACTAATTATTTATCGATAAATATTGGGGTTGAAAGGGAACGAATGCACGGAGAATCAGAAATCATTGAAAAAGTAGTTTATTTTTTTGTGGAACATTGCTTTGTTCGCTTTTATCAACGACGCGGTAGCGGCACATTTATTCGATATTCAGTATTGGTGTCTTTTGAATCGCTTATTTCAAAACCTGTGCTAGCTTGTTTAAATGAGATAAAAATTTGAGGAGCATTTTAAGGTCATTTCAAGAACTACATGTCATTTAGGGTTTTTTGCTTGGTCTATTAGTCATTATGAAGTTATTTGAGTGTAATTTCTTGATCACTTTAAGGATAAATTGGATCGAATTCTAGTTTGTTTCTGTGGCATTTGAAGGCAAATTTTAGGGCCACTCAGATAGCAAATTCAGAAAAGGTTGGGAAATCGCCTTCAACCACCTGCCATAGTAAGATTATATTTCTTAATGATTTGTGAAAGCTTGCGATAACTGACTGGCGCCGTTTTGTCAGAAGTTAACCTATGATCGATGTCGTGAAACAACAAACAAAGGAAACATTTCCAACGTTTATCAGTCATACGATATTGTTTCTATTAGTAAAATATGATAATCAGTGTTGTTTATTGGATCAATAATGGTTAATACCAGTGTCATTCCTCGTTCCGCCACTGAACACCATCCTATAGCATTAAAAAGGCGCAGTTGTGTAACATCTTTCCCATGGAGAACTTCACTCAACAAGTCTCATTATATTCAATCTGTTCCTAGCTAAGCAATGATGCAATACACAGTTGATACCTTCGTTCCCTGTGGGAAAATTAAGGAAATTGGTGATTAAAGTGCCGCAAAAGTACATCGCAATCGTTGTTAATATAAGCTAGTCATACGCAGAAATTGCCAGGGATTAAAGTGTTGTAGTTTTCCACTTATTTTAACTGGTGAATCATACTGCGCTATGTATGGCACTGATGCTATCGCAGAATCAACTCAAAGTACACGATTTTAGTGTTGGTTTCAATCATCTGGCTCTAGCTCTTAGTATATTTGTGAAGAATATTTTCTATTATCTTAGCAAATCGTTCTTATTTCAAAAGAGGACAGTTAGTCAAGGTGAATAAGTTAGAGAGAAAGAGACAGGGGGTCAAACGAAAACGATGACATCGTCCTGAGCAACAGCTGATTGCATCTAACCACGTATCGTTGTTATTTAGTAAGATAGATAAAATTCTTTTCTGATGAATCCATTGTCCACCACTTGTAGCATAAAATTAATCATTTTTGTTTAAATTTGCTTTTGTTTGGACATATCTCCATGGTTGGAATATTTATCATCTATTTGCAATCTACGAAATATATTTTCCATTCAAAGTGCTCCTCGTATAGTACACAATATTTATGTAAGTGTATCGATCAGAGCGATTACAAAAGATATCGGCCAGTCTAATGACCTTTCATGGATTTCATAGTGAGTAGTATTATTAGAGTTTTAATAAGTTATTAGATTAGGCATTCATATTTTAGCAAATGCCATCGTTAGAATGCGCAATGAGGTAAATGTTTTCTGGTAGTGTGCATACTATTGATATTGATATCATATGCTAAACAGAGAACTTGCCGAGTTTGCTGTTAAGCATCAAAGTGCGTAAGATTTGACTAGTTTTTGAGATATCATATTAGTACGCGATGTAACCAAACCAAAATACACCAGAGCATACAAGAGGTTCATGATGCATATATTAAAAGTCAATTTGACCAGAACTGTTTGTAAAGTAGAGAGTCAACTTACTTGGTAATATTTTTTCAAGCATAGCCAGATAACAATGAGCTAAAACAGAGAGTCGTAATAAGTCTTAAGATAAATGATTTATATCTGGACGTTGTCAAGTCAAGGAATGAGCCTCTGACGCAGAAATTGTAGCCATCAATGGCTGTGGCCAAACGAGTCTCCTCGAAAGTTTCGCCAGCACAGACTACTTGGTTTGTTATGATGATGGAAAGACTCAAAAATTATAAAAGGCCACAAGAAACAACTCAGAAATTCGTGGCAGTCGATTAGGGATACTAATAATATCAGAATGGAGTTGACTGAAAAGGTGGATGCGACATCATTTGAAACAACCCTTCACAACCAAACTCTGACTCAGTAATTCATTCTGATTCGTTTTACTCAGAGACTGTCGTCAAACTGTATTTGAACCACCACTAAAAATTCAAAAGTAGGAATAATAATTCGATTGAGTGGGTCATAATTTTGATGTGAAGTGGTGGAAATCAGCTCTGTTAGGGTAAACAGGTTGACCACGGCCTATGGATATATTTAGACGTTTGATTGGAAGATCACGTCCTTCTTTTTGTAATGCCTTTGTCAATGACACTAGAGTGCGCCATTGTTCTGTAGAATGCTATCAATTTGAAAAAATACGAAGTCAACCTATTTGAATTAATTTTTCACTCCAGCTTGTCACATCTGGTAACAACTGTATGCTACCCGCACCATTGCCCGATTAACATTACAGTAGTGTAATACAACATAATTTCGGCGATATTCATCAACTGCGACCGTTAAAAATCGATGATGTTATACGCGAACGAAGTGGCACTAAACCAGACCACAAAATCGCGGTTGGTTCTTATTTGCATAAACAGGCCATTTATTCCATGCCGACGGTCCCTATTTCAGACTTAATTAAAAATATCCCTGAAACACCATCCACGTGCTATTTTTAAAAATTGCCAAGAAAAATGAGTATTCCAGAAATGTCGTGGTCTCGCAGTTTGAGGCATTATTCTGGGGTTGGGATATCCGTGTTTAATATCATTTTCTTTAGCATTCTTCTTTTCTGTCTGTGTAAGTCTTTATATGTTATCTTTTATTTGATAAGTAACTTCAAGTGGTCACCTGTCACGCTTCTTCTAAATGCTGTTTAGAGTTGCCGCTGTTCCTTTCAAAAACAAAATTGCTTCAGCTCCATTCTCAATTTACAGCATTTGGAGCTATTTAACTATTCAACTGTGCCCACCGTATGTCCTGCGTACGAGATAAACAGATCTACATGGGGCGGGATGGGAATGTCAACCAAAATGATCCGAATACACTCACGGAGGAATGTGCGAAATCCGGTTCTTTCCGAATCATCGTATATTTTCACTTAATTCTTTGCTGTAGGCAGTGTGGGATTTATTATTTTTCGGAGCCTAATAACTGGGATATCCTAACATAATCTATTCCTCATATTAGTGATCGTTTCATACAACTTTAATTAAAAATATCCACGGTGCTATTTGTCAAAAGTATGGAAAAGGTAAACCTTTGTCAGATTTTGGATGCCAGGAATCTACCGGACTTTGAGGCATCACCCTGATGAAATAATCACATGATAGCAATCTAATAGCTATAATTTAAGCTATTATGTATTCATATCCCATTTACTCCCCGTCAAAACAAACATCAGGAACAGAAGATCAAGGCACACAGAACCTACTTACAAAACCCCACTGTAGAGAACAGACAAGCCGCCGTCGAGTCCAGAAACAAATATAACGAAGCGGTTCGCAATGCCAAAAACCAGCATGATATAAAAGTTAGGCACAGGGTAATATCGCAGCGCAAAGGCAGTCGGTCTTTCTGGACGCTGGCCAAGCAGATTGTAAAGAACTTCTCACACAGTAGCCTTCCACCACTTACAGGATGGAACTATTGTATTTGACTCAAAGGCCAAGGCGGAAGTGCTAGCCAAGATCTTTGCTGCCAACTCCACCATGGACGTCCCCACCAACGCCCAAGTGCCGTCAATTCAAAGGGTTCCCCACACTACGCGGGAGGTAACATTCAGGCATAAGACCGTAATACGAGTGCTCTTGTCGCTCGACATCAACAAAGCTTCTGGTCCGGACTTGATTCCTGCCATTGTACTGAAGAGATGTGCAGCGGAGTTTGCTCCAGTTCTTTCGCATCTCTTTCAGATATCTTATGAATCCGGCACCTTCCCAGAAAACTGGAAATTTGCTCATGTACAGCCCATCCCAAAAAAAGGATCTAAGACCGACCCTTACAACTACAGGCCTATACTATCTGCTTTCTGTTATAAGTAAAGTGATGGAGAGGTGCATAAATCGCGAGCTTTTGGACTACATCGAACGTCAGAGCTTGATTAGCGACAGGCAGTATGGTTTCCGGCACCAACGATGCACAGGGGACCTCCTAGCTTACGTCACGCAACTGTGGAGTAAACTCATCCAGTCTCATGGTGAGGCTCATGTCGTTGCTCTTGACATCACGAAAGCGTTCGATCAGCTGTGGCACGCTGCCCTCTTAAGCAAAGTTCCATCCTATGGCCTCCCAGAAAAGCTTTGCAGATGGGTGGCTGACTTTATCTCTGGCCGCAAGATATCCGTCGTGATTGACGGATTCTCCTCTTCATCCCACAACGTCAACGCGGGTGTTCCCCAGGGATCGGTCTTGGCTCCAACACTGTTTCTTTTACATATCAACGACCTCCTTTCCTGCACGATCAACCCAATCTACAGCTTCGCTGATGGCAGCACTCTACATACAGGAATTCAGAGTGACAAGCTGATCTCTGCCGCTGAGCTGGAAAAAAGAAAACTAGCGACGACTTATTCTCTGACAAGAGACCTGGAGGATATCACTGCTTGGGAACACAACAATCTTGTACATTTCAATGCTTCCAAAACACAGTACTGTACTTTGACGAACAAAAAGCGTCCTAGCGCTCATACAGTTTCGATGGACGGCCGAGTTCTACCAAAGAGCCATTCATTTCGGCTGGTCGGAGTCCAGATCACCGAGGACCTGATCTGGCACGAACACATCTCTTCAATAGCTGCAGCTGCTGGGAAAAAGCTAGGCTATTTGTTTAGGGCTAAGAAGTACTTTTCTCCACATGACCTGCTCACTCTATACAAGGCCCAGATAAGGCCTAGCCTCGAGTATTGCTCACACATTTGGGGTGCTGTTGCCCCGACTACATCGTCCATGCTCGATGCTGTACAGAGGAGGGCGGTCCGACTGATCGATGACTCTTCTCTAACAGACAGTCTCGGGACTCTTTCGCACCGGCGGGCCGTCGGCGATCTAGCTCTTTTCTATCGCTACACCAACGGGCTTTGCTCCTCAGAGCTCTCTTCCATGATGCCGCCGCGCGATGTGCCTGCCAGACAGACCCGTCTGACTTCGGCGTCCCATCCTAACCGTGTCAAACTTCGTACATCCAGAACTGGCCGATACGACCGCTTCTTTGTACGAACAAAATTTCTTTGGGATTATTATAGCAGCCGCGGTGTTCCAGCATTTAGGCTACTGCCTGCGCGGCTGTTTCGATATAAAAAAAAGCGCGCGATGTTTGAATTCGCGTGCTCCTATTGGTCAGCAGACTATAAATGCCTCGACGTGCTATTGAGCGGCTGTCGAGTCATCATGTTTGTTATGACGCAGAGTAATTGAGGCTTGAAGACGTAAAGGTATTAGCTAGTCGGATAGGCCACGCAACGGCTACTCGCGGTGAACGCCACCTATGGAGAAATGACACAAACATTGTTGGAACTTAAAGCCTAAGTCGTAGAAGCTATGAATGGCCTCCGTTAATAGAACAACATATTTTTGACGTTTAGGCAACACAGACATCTACTAAATATGATAGATAGCTAGTATGTAGTAGAAATGAAGGCGATCATGAGTGTCAGATTGCGCCTGACAATCACCGTTACTCTTATTTTGCAATTTTGTGTTAAGGCTGCGGGTTGTCTTCTTTAGAGTCTGCGACACAAGTGTCATATTGCTCAGAGCTCCTATGCCTTCTGACGAACAGTGACTCCAGCTCTAATCGGCACGTGCCTCAAATGCAATTCACCAGAAATTAAGTATATTATCTAATTCTTCCCTACGAGCTTGCCGGCGAAATGTAGTTACAGTGGTCCAGGCAAAATGACAATAGAACGACCGTTGCGCCATTCCTGCATACGTTAAGCTTGCAACGTGTGGGCTATCAATCAAATCTGCTGGATCGATTGATGCTTGGATTGTAACCATATTTTAATTCTTGAACTTGAGCATGAAATAGCGTAATACATTTTCGTGGGGAAACCTGAAATTAGGTTATTCTACGAGGCATGAACTATCAAACCATTTGCCAATTTATTCTACCTTGCTCTACTGAGAATTCAATGCTAAGCAATCGCCTTCAATCAATTCATTCGTTTAATATTGTATATATTCGGGAACATGTAGGTTTAGGTATTTCATATAAGATACCGACAAAAGAATTATTTGTAACCTCCATATCTCTGCATACTCGTTGGAATGCTTGTTACCATCGATATACTCGTAATATATTTTTAAGTCTAAATGGATTTCCAAGCTAACTGGGCTATGACTGCGTCATTTCACCTCACCCCGCGGCTTTGCACATTATAAAGAACTCTCTTAGAAAAAAGGTAAATGTCTTCCATTTAAGGAATCGTGACTTTTGTGAATGTTTCCAAAAGATATTTTTTTGGGTATTCAGGGTGTCCAAGATAAGAATCCTGTGCATGGGGATCTCAATACCTGTCGGAGATACAGCTGACGTTAAATTATGAATGAAGGATGGTAGTTTTTGGTATGGCTTAAAATAAAGTCAGAAAAAAAAAGATTTGGCCAAATTTTATTTTTTCCCAAATATCTCAGAAAGCCATGAAATGCTTACAAGTTTCTCCCCGCCATGTAAATATGCCCCCAAAGAACGCAGATTTAACCTTATTCAACCTAATCTGTATTTCTCACACATATTGCGATATGATGTTTATCTTCTATGCTTTAACATCATGAGTTTGATGAAGTGGACTCTTATACACAAACAACTGGATTTTTTCTGACTATACCTAGAAATCTTGCTTCAAGATTATAAATTTTCAAAATGGTGTAAGTTTACTTAGGTTTGAGAATATATTACAGATAAGTCCATTTCCTATCCGAAATAATTTTAATTCATTGAAACAACAAAGTTCCTGCCATCATGCCGCTTCATGACTATAATTTTGTAGAGAAGTTGTGCCTTTGAATTATAAGGTTTGTTGTATGTATGCTCCTTAACTGCTTGCTATAATCGAATTTTAATATGTGACACGGTGTTAGTTGAGCTCTAAATTGTCTATTATTTTTCTGTTAATTCTGTATACAGCAGAAATACTCGTATAAAGACGGCCTT
Organism: Acanthoscelides obtectus; assembly: GCA_963669975.1. Lineage (NCBI taxonomy): Eukaryota > Metazoa > Arthropoda > Insecta > Coleoptera > Chrysomelidae > Acanthoscelides > Acanthoscelides obtectus. The sequence continues at coordinate 48,544,348 of CAVLJG010000004.1, forward strand.
TATGAAATGATGAAAGCATTATCCTTTAGAATATACAAGAAAGCAGTGTTGCTTGGGAAGAGCCTTGCATTTATCTGAAAGATTAATTCATGAGCGTACGGGAGCTCGTGTATATTCAAAACGCAGCTTTGTGTTGAACTACTTAAATTTGTTAATACTTACTTAGATGTTTACGTTCGCTCGCATCCCTCAAGTCTGTACAAAAGGTTTATTCAATTAAAAAGCCATGATTTATAGCTTCTTGTCAGACACGTATTATATGGAGCTTGCCTCGGTTGCTCATTCAGAGGCCTTGGTTTAAAGTTGGAATGGTTGAAAACTGATCTAACAACCCAGAAAATTTACAGCTAGTTAAAGGTCATTCCATGGAAACTGGGAAAATTTTAATGAACAATAAATATATAAATAGGTTGCTTCTTTATGTTCTTCTACATAACGCATGTCCTAAAAGTTTTGGCACAAAATCTATTGACTTAAATTTTTCAAACACAAATAATATGAAGTTGTATTTGGAAACAAAAGTTTTTTACTTACTTTACTGTCAGTTGATATTGATTTATTTTTAAGTTTCCGCTTCAAGATGTCGTATAAATTAGCAGAGCGCGAGCAGGGAATATCATGTCTGAATCTCCCAAAATGTGGAAGACCACGTGCATTTACAGACCAGAGGTCAGAGAGATTGGTGAGAAGAGCAAAAAATCAGGTTGGAATGTCAACAAGGAGACTGGCTTGTCAATACAGATCTTCTAAGAGTACGATATCGTTGGAATTGAGGAGGAATGGTTTAAAATATCTAAAGAAACTGAAGTGCCCTAAGTACTCTCAAGCGCAACTCCTTCATATACCAAGATGCTGTCGTCAACGGAGGCGGGCACATTTTGCCAGTGGAAAAATCATTATTTTAGATGACGAAAAGTGTTTCATTTTGAGTAATTCTAAAATGAAGGGAAATGATGAAATTTATAGGGCCAACGTAGAGAAATTTGCAGATAAAATCCTTGTCTGGTGCGCAATCTCTAACAGGAGTGTATCCCCACATTTTGTGGGAAGAGTGAGCGGTGAAGCTTTGAATAGTCAATAATGACCATATCATGTTTTGGCCAAACCATCATTCCATTACTCAAGAGATACCCAAAACTGGCTTTGACAACACAACATACCTTTTGTTCCTAAAAACGAGAATCCTCCAAACTTGCTGCAGGCTCGCTTTACTGTATAGGAAGGTTTATCATAAAGGCTGGATAGCCCAATAAGAAGAACAATTAAGAGTGCGAATTTACGAAAAACTGAGAAAAATAGATCTGAATTCCGCCCAGGATCTCATGAGAGACATTCGAAAAAAGTTGCGTCTGGTAGAGCAGAATGGGCCACTCTACAAAATTCGATAGTATAGTTTGGTTAAGTATTGAGTTGTAATTTATGATATCTAGTTAGTGTTTAAATAAATTTCTTCAATAAAGAAATCGATAGATATTTTGTGCCAAAACTTTTAGGACATACGTTAGATAAAATATACACGGCGAAACCACAGAAAAAAATATTCTTATTAGATAGTTTCTGTCATCACCTCCGCAAGGAGCGCTGGAATAAAGACCAACATGTCCACATATATCAACCAATAAATATCAACTTTCTGGCATAGGTCGTTCTTTCAAGACTTTTCCGCTGATTCGACAACAATAGACAATTCAGGTAGAATTCCGGTTAATCCTTGGTTATCCCAAAATGCGAAATGGTGCCCAAAAGAATTTGGATTGCGGCCAGGTATTCTTGCTGCCTTCAACTTGTTATTGAAGGCGTAATTATGGGTGTAAGATATCAAGATACATCTTGCATTCTGACGAACGCATTCTATCATGAATGAACTAATAATCTATGAAAAGGTTAAATATAAAGCCTCGGAAATTGCAAACATGTTCAATTCTAGGAAAATAAAAGTGAGTTGTCACGGATATTTTCATTCCAAGAATAGAGTAGGTACACCTATGAATTTAGTTTCAGTAACAGCCATACGTGATTTTTAAGTACGTTCTAGGATTTAATCACCCGTACAATATGAATCTGGGGTCCATATCCGGATAGAAAAAATAGAATATTCCTTACATTTATACCCGCTAACAATGGTCATTATACGAATACTAAAAGTTGAAGCGGAGGACTCGGTGAAGCTTGACTTTAACAAGAGGATTATTTTTCTAAAGCCGTGTCTAACAAATGGCGTTTTTTAGACCTGTAGTCCCATCTACCCAGCTGCGACACAAAGAGACGCCTTCTGGAATGATCTTATTACAGGGACGGCTGTGGTGTGAGACTTTCCTAAAAAACCCACACGCGCCCCATCCCTCAAGCGCAAGGTGTCTCAAAGATCGCGATGATCTTCGTACCCGTCTCAGCTTTTCAGTTGTTGCCAGTGGCAGGGCAAAAAAGACAATATGCTTCTTTGACAGTCATTGTCGTCGAGTACCTACCCCTCCACAATTTTCAGCAGTGACGAGCAATCGAGGAAGGCCTCTACTGACAGTTTTGGGGTCAGGCTCCTGCTGTCACAGGTACGCTACTGATATGAGCCCATGTGAATATTAGGGATTGAATTAGTAAAAGAAATCGATTTCATTGGAAATTTACAAACATACATATGAATGAATACTTGAACACCTCGAACATTTAAAAACAGGTACTTCTATCAGTTCTCCAAACCGACTATATGCCTATCTTTAATTTGCGTACATATAATTAAATCGGTCAATGCAAAAACTACATAAGTCCATTTTTTACCAACATGCTTTGTTTTGCTGGAAATGCTTCATTAAAGGTATTCTGGGTAAACACCTTATAACTTACTATATTTGTTTCCATTCAATTAACGCTACATAGTACACGTTGGGCAAAAATAGTCCAGGACGTAGCTTTTGGTCGCAGTAATCGTTAGCAGGTACTCGAATAAGTCATTTCAAAAACAGCACCAGTATCCCTGTATTATTTCATTTCCATATTTATGTGCTATATGCACCAAAATTTCAATTTTAAATTCACTAACTACAAACATAAAATTACAGGGTTTATCCGAAATCATTTGTATGACTGAAAAGTTCCTTTAAATAAAAGATAAATATTTTGAATGTGGCATGTTAATAAATCAATATTTGAGTGTAATTTTCAAGAAGCAATTAACAATTTGATTAATATGATCCCTTTGCTTAAGTTATATACCTTGTTTCCTAAATCAGCGTAAGGCTATAACAGTTTTCGGGCTTTTCTTATTATTACTAATAAACTGTGAAGGTTATTTGAAATCTCAACATATTAGAACAAAAATACTACTTTATGCAGTACTTTAATACTGGTTTATTTGTCAGCAGCAGTTTCTACTGTCACCTGGAAGATTCTGATAATGGAACTTACGAGGTTTTTGCAATGACCGATTCAATTATTAACATAAAATCATTTTGGAAATGTGCCAAACCCCATTCGTCTACTTTGCGAGAGTAGAGGGAGGTACCCAAAATCGGGCCGCAGTTGTGCCATTGATTTAAAACTATAATAAAAAGTAGCTGAAAGAATGTTTTTAAAGTATATGGCATTGTTATGTCAGGCCTCATTCACTGTATACTTTTAAAAATTATAGCCCAAATAAAATCCAAAACCCCTACATACATACATAGATCTGAAAAATAGGTGCTAAAACAAGACCCCTAGTGGAAATTGTCAAATGGGAATTAAAATTTTATTCTTAAGCAAGGATTCAAGGCATATCTAAGACACATTTTCTGCTGCCTGCGTTCCTCCATCCATAGTTTTATTCCGAAAGGCGTAAATAGCTTTAGGGCCAATTTCACCAACAACAGTCTGTTATTCTCCATCTATAAGGTAACAGTCCGTCAAATACAGCGAATGAGCTTCAAGTTCCAATCAACAAATTTTAGCAACCAATAGCTATGAAATGTTGAAAACAAAATACTGTCAAAGTATGAGATGACATCTTGTCATTGAAACATCACCAGCTTATTGAATATTAAGAAATTACATATAATTCAGTCAAAATTTAAACAAATGTTTGATTTTTGAATAAAATTCATGATTTAATTACTGTTGTTGATTTTTTATTCATGTCTATTTTCTTCAATTGATATGTGATTTTACTGATTCAAGATCATCCACTGGGTGTTTTTTTCTATAAACCTCTTGCAGATAGCCATTAAGCACCTACTTGATGACTGGTTCTAACAAAATGTTCATAGATATTGCTCGTTTCCAGACATTCATTCAGTTACTTGCCGTTCATCAGAACCATTATGGCACCTTAGATTGATATTCCCACAAAACTATTCTGGTTTTTTAATATTCATGCATCCATAAAGTTGAATATTTTTCGTTGTTCAGGAAAAAACATCCACACTGTATTCACAGCGATTTAGAAATACCCAAATATATGTCATAGAGCTACCAGCAAACCGAAAACCTGCAGAAAAACTAGGAATTTGCAATATTTTTCTTTTTTCACTGAGTACATATTCTGGGTTATATTTATATTAGACGTTATTTGAATCACAAAACATATACACTGATTTGAATAACAGCTGATTATCTCCTGATATTTTAAAACTAACCATTGCAAACATTGTATCTTTAAACTGTATGCTTATCGAGATGAGTTATCATAGGATCGAGTGTCATATGACTCATATGAGCCTACAAACTGAAAATACTTTGTATTTACTAGAAATACTTAAAAATATGTCTTTTAGTCAGAAAAATGATCTGTATATGGACTTAAGGAAATTCGAAATGGCATGTGACTTTTCGAAGCATTTCAATTAAGCATAATATACCAGTATAAAAAATCCTACGTTGAGCTTGGTCTACACATACTATTGGTGGTCATACTGAATTATAATTTTTTTAGCAAAAAAGTGCATGGAAGCATGAGTCAAATTGACATAACTTTTATTATTGTAGTTTTCCTGAACGGTGGTGTTACCTTGTTGTCGCTTTTCTGCCTCATAATACTGCCGAACTTTGATCCAATCCAATCGACTACTTATTCCTTTTCAGGTTCCCAAGATCACAAAAATAAAAGCGAATTTGTGTCACGGTGTAAATAGGTAAACTTCAGATTTAAAAACAATTACCAAATTCTATGTCCGCCAATAAAAAAAAAATGAGTTTCCAGGTTTCCATCTGAATGTGGGATGTCTGGTAACCCTGGTGCATGAGCGGTGGTGCTACAGTCTAAACAGCGTTACCACTCAACGATCAACGATTCAACGATTCAACGATTGTACAGGTACCGGGTAGGGATACGGAAAACAGTGTAATGAAAGTAATCATTTCGTGCTCGGATTGGTACTCGTTACTTCGGGTATCTATGAGTAACGAGTACTCGAGTTTCGTGTGATTACTCTTTCAACACCACTACCCAGTGGAGCAAACTCTGCCAACTGTCGAAATAAACTTTATTAATTCCAAGTCTTATTTTTGTTTTACTGTGCCTGCTTAGATATTCAAATACGGCCAGGAATTATTAGCGCCTGGCTATTTTAGGCCTTCAATAACTCCTTATTTTAGATCTCTCCTTATTTTGTTTTTTCCACGCATTCATGGTAGAAAGAAAAATATGTTATCGAATATCGATACCGTATACCGTGCAGCAGGCACGCCCATCACTACTTTGACAGATTGCAGAATGATGTCAAGGTGACAATCGTTATGTGTTTTTGTTTTTGTCTGAAATAGGCAAGTGTATTCATTTTTATTTTTATAGCGTTTCCAGAATTTGATATTTCGAAACGATGTCAAGGGCCGGCAGGGGAAAATCTTTCTCTATCGTCGCCATCCCTATATTGTATCCCCACCAGTCGCCAGTCAAAAGCTTTACCACCAATATTTTATACCTATTTATAATTCTTTTTAGCTCTTATTTTTCAGTAATTACTAATAATTTTAGGTCTATGTCTACAGTAATTGCATTATGCACCTCGGAGATGTAGGGATTAACATGTTTTACACATATCGGTGTTTTAGGTTGGGGACGACCATACTGTTTTGATTGCTTTGAAGAAATTCATTAACCCATGAATTTATAACAAATGATTACTATTATGATGTAAAGAGAGATGAGAAATTGGTTGGAATACATTTTATATTCTATTTTCTTGCAAATCCGCACAATTCAACAGGTATGTGTAGCTATAATGATCACATAATATACACACAGTATATTGAACTTAACAAATTTCGAGATTGCCATGAATTAACAAACGACCAAACCTGCTGCCAAATTTAACAGCTAGAAAATCGACCAATTATTTCTCGCATTCCCATTCGCTGAGGGGATAACGGATTGTTAAATATAAACCTATAACATATATCGAAATACATGAAAGTTGTCCTGTTTTTTCTGTACAAAAGCATCATGTTGGAATCAAAAAGTGGTTTTGTTTATAATACAGTCGAATTTTCACGATTTTATTCAACATTTTAATAGAAATCACTGATATGCTGAGACATTTGACAGCTTCCGTCAAATTGCATTTCGATAAGGTATTCTCCTATTGGTCCATAATAATAATGTTGGTGATATCGGCCCTTAGCCATCCTAGGGAGATCCTATTTCCGTTTACTAGTTCTACCCATTATCCTTTTCGTATTTGAAGGGGGATTTCAAAGAAATAGTGTATAGTTGATTTAGAAAAGTTGCGCAACCAAAAAAACAAACTTGTTTATCCAATAAAATTTAGTCAAACATCTACATGAACCGATTCCGTAAGAAAGACTAACTTATGCTCATGTCACTTAAGAAGATATATGAGTACAAATGCTTACTTGCAAATATATAAGAATAATAATCAAAACTGCAGTACTGATAAAACACTCAATCGTGGGCACATAGATAACAACGAACTGGTGCACGTACGTCGTGGTAGCTACATACGCTACTATTTTCACTTGGCAATAATGGGGCTTCAGAGATACAGAGCATAATAAGAGCATATATCTACTTTACTATTTACTCTACTATATTTCCAATATGTTCGTAATTATAATGTTTATGCAATGTCAAAATGAGAGTCTGAGAATAAATTAAATAATAAATACTGTGTGGTGGAAATCAAAGCTGAGTTAGTATGCTGCTCTATATATCTAAAATTGGCGACTTTGAGAGTTCCGTTTACTAATCATAAGATATTTTTACACTAAGGCACTTGGAACCCATTTCACCAAGAATTCTGTTCCAAATGATGACGAAATGATAATGCAAATAGTGGTAGTCAGACGTGTTCGAGCATCGAGCTTCTAACAAATCGGCTTGAAGGCTCGCGGGATCGAATCCCGACCTCAAAAGTTACATTTCGAGACACTGAATTTGTGATTATCTATACATGTACACGCCGAATTGGCGCAAGATCAAATAGGTAGTTCGCATCTCCGGAACGCGATTACTCAATAGCCGTACAAAAGAGCATGTGGGGTAGAACAGTGTTGATAAAAGGAGTAGACAAAAAGGTCAAAGGTGGCCTAGGGTTCTCTCCCCCAGCACTACTACTGCTCATACGCCTGTTTATGGAAAACATAAAACTGACTCGAGCCATAAGGTGCATTTTAAATCGAAAATTGAAAGTTTTAATGCAAAGTTAAGTTAACTAAATGTTCATCTGAATTGTAGCTATTGATGTAAAGACTAGAAGTCACTTCAAATGTTCGTTTAGAAAATATACTGAGTATTTTGTTAATTTGGAAAAAGGGCAATTTTTGTTTGTCATTTTTCAATAAAAGTTTAACTTTGCTTAACCGTTGCCTTATTTCGTTGAGTAGTATTTAAACAGTTATTTTGAATTGTGATGTACATACGTCATAAAGTTAACGCTTTGAACTAGAAACCTTATTTTTTCAGATATACGTTTCCTGGACGTATGATTATCTTTTGCGCTAGTTATTAGTTGATTATATTTCTAGGGTTTAACTGCATTTTCAGTTTGGTTAGATTAATGTTTCGAATGGGCATTTTCAATACCCATCAAAAAATTTGTTTTTCCCCAATATTTTGCATTTTTCAATGTTGCTGTCAATTATACAATTATATTAACAAACCCTTTATTGGGACTTAGTGCTCAATGAAACAGCTACCACCACTTTTGGCATCTGTCTGGAGCACTGGGATTATGTGGATCTCACGCACCTTTATACCTTACGAATTTAATGTAAAATATCTACAACTGTCAAACTGGCATCTTGAGCTGTCGTGAGAACTTGCACCGTGATGCATAATTTTGGTTACAAACAAATCGTAAGCTCGCTCCTTCTACCTGGTCCGAATTCGTTGGTGGCTATACTATACATTGAAGGAGCTTAGTGTCCTTTGTGAATCGCATGACACCAACGTGCGGACGTAGGTAGAACCAACAAATGCATGGAATCTCCTAAAAGCTGAACCCTCTGGGTGGTTTTGACATTTCCAGGGATAGTCCAGGAACCATATGCAGATATTGTGGAAAACGGACCAACTGCTCTCTGTCTAACTATCTCTGACATTAACTCCCTATAATTCAGGTGGCTACTATTCGCTCAATAGATTCTATAAAATAGCCAGCAACTAATAGCGTGCAACCATTCACGTTTTTCTATTGCAAGATGCAATAATCATTAAGATTTAGCACTAATTCAACAAACCCTCAGAAAATTGATCATCAGAATGCCTAAACGAATACGAACAGCAAAAAAGTCTGAAATCCATGTCAACCTTAAGTAAAAACTATTCAAAGCATTTTTTATGATGGAAACTTCCAAACTCCTTCATCGTTGTTATATGAGTTGAAAGTTAAATGCTTACATACTATTGAGACAAACAGATTTGGATACGAATCCCCGCAAGGGTATTATGTAAAAAACCTATTAAACGTAAAAAAAACCTATCATCTTCCAGACTAGGTAGTTTTTATGGCGCAAACAGCCATTCCACGTTTGCTCACTAGGATCGTTGTGAACGTCCATCTATGGCGGGATCACTCAACTAAACTACCCGCATTGTTGTTTGCATATGTTTTGTGAGACCGAATGGTTTGTGTCTGTAGTTTTTATCTCTGAGAAGAAAGTTGGTTGAATAGCAAGATCGCATCTGGATGATTATGTGTATTGGTCTGCATGTGTATAAAATTAGTGATATTTGTTGTGGGAGAAAATCATTACTGAATATGCTGTCAATGAAGTATATCTATTAGCTGTGCCCGACGGGTTATTTATATGTTGTCCTTTCTGAAGACAGGTTACGCTCAAAGTTATAAATTACGAAAAACTCTGAGGATAATTCAAATTCAAATTCAAATTCAAAATATTTATTTCGTCATGAATAAACATCATAAACAAAAGAAATTCTATATATAGAGTAATGACGAAAAAGGACAGTCTCTCGATTATAAAACCGATACATTGGACCCTTTAATACAAAGAGTCCATGCGAGAAAGCCCTGAATACCCTAAAAGTTCTTAAACAAAATAAAAGATACAATAAAGAGGCAAATGAAGAGGCGGTGAAGCACAAAAAAGGCAAAAACGAAGAGAGAACCCCCGGGAGCTGGCAACGGACGCGAAAAACAAATCTATACAACCTGTCAGCGAGTAGGAATGTAAAAACGATATTTTTGCTCACACAAACGCTGCTAAAGTAGCTGGTGATTCTGTAACAACGTTTTTGTCAGTTTTGAGAATGTTTTTGACGATGAGCTTTTAACTGAAGTTGGTAAATTATTCCATAAGTGAACCGCCACATAGGCAAACGATTGTCGGAAGGAACGCGTTCTATGCCTAGGTACGATAAAATTGAGATTATTTCTACTTCTCTGGGCACTAGGCAAAGGCACAAATCTTTCTCTTAAATAGGGCGGTTGACCTGCTTTTATAACCCTATGGATAAAAGAATACATGTGATATTTTCTGCGATTCGTCATGTTTAATATGTTGTAGTTATTCAGATAAGGAGTGATATGGTTTCGATATGGAATTCCAAATGCAAATCTCATGCAACTATTTTGAACTTTTTGTATGCATTTTTTGGTTCGCGACGATAGCGAATCACCATAGACGACATCTCCATAGTCAAAAAGTGATAAAATTAAGGTATTACACAAATAATACTTTTGTTTGGCTGATAAATGTTTTTTTAATTTGTTTATAATTTTTAGTCGCATGTAAGCTAAATTTGTTCTGTTTTTTATATGACTGCCGAAGCCAAGCGAGCTATCAAATATAATGCCTAGATTTTTTGTCTCCTGAACTATGGGGATTCTGTCATTGTTAATAGAAATTACTAAATTTTGTTCAAAATGTTCTCTTTCAGTACTGTTTCTATTCATAACCATTACTTGCGATTTTGATGGGTTTAGTTTAAGATTGTGATGCTTTGCAATTCTGTCAATTCTTTGGAGATCTGAATTTAGTTGTTGTTGTGCAATATGGATTGTGGTTTTATTGACAGGGAGATATATTTGTGAGTCATCTGCATATTGTTTTATCTTTGCGAATTTTACCGATTTGACCATGTCAGATATGTAGATTGAAAATAGCAAAGGAGATAAAATTGAACCTTAAGGAACTCCTCTTTATATAGGTTTAAAATCGGTTTTGTAAATAGCAGAATCATTTGCTAACATAACACAGTTTGAACGGTTGCTTAAGTATGTTTTTATTAGATTTACGGAGTTCTGCGAAAACCCCTGGTAATGTAACTTAGCTAGTAACATTTCATGATTCAGAGTGTCGAACGCTTTACTAAAGTCGAGAAGAACCATGCACGTACTATTTTTTTGTTCTTGATGATCTCTGATATCATCCAAGATATTAACTAATGATGTGCTTGTGCTAAAGTTTTTTCTAAAACCGGATTGACTATCTGGTATGATATCGTTTGTGTCACAAAAAAATCTAATTTGATTATAAATATGCCTTTCTAAAATTTTGGATGTAGCGGGTAATATGCTAATTACGGGAAATCATCACCGCACCCGCGTTGTGTGTAATTACTGTTAGCATGTGTATGGCTTGTAATTTGTAATTTGACAGTGTTCAGTGAATATATTTATTTCTTATCTCTCACATTTTTGAAACTCAGCAAATCTGCATATGTAATTTCCAGAATGGATAAGAAAAAGTGGATGCGCATCTAATTTCTAGCTTTGAATCTCAATTAAGTATATTTGAGACAAGAATCCAATGGAATTATCATCTACACATACAACTTACAGCTTAGACCTCCAGCAGTGCCATTTCTGAAGCAGATCCTACATCATATCAGAGCCAAACATTGATAACTGAAGCCTCATGACGTTTAGGCAACACGTACACCTACGTGCTAAGTTAACATCTTGTAAAAGAACCTACATAATGTCAAAAAGTAGTGCTAACAATGATGTTTTCAACAAAAAGTGTAAAAATAATGTACTCCCAGGAAGAAAGTAATATTAATTGGTTTTATAACCCAGTATACATTATATTATAGATCAGATAAAGAGTCAATTTGCAAAATTAGAATTTACCGTTTTATTTGCTTCTTAAAAAAGTTAGGCCACATCTATTTTACAGCAAGAACGGTCACGTGTTGACTGGGCTATTAAACGTGAACTGAGATATTTAATAGTTCCAACTATTAGCAGTTATACGCTCTCCACTCTCCTGAATAGAGGATAGTTGCGATGCTTTCGTTCGATGTACCAGAGAGGAGAGACCAAGTCTAGACCATGCTGATGAGTAGCCAAGAAGCATGAGACAGCTGTCCATAGTTGTCTGTCATTTGCTCGGATGGACGAAAGCATAATTTTTAGATTTACGAAAAATTATGACACTCATTCCCGCCTTTGTCAGTCAATCTGTCCGCTAATCCTTCGCCCCGCTATGTCAAGGATGAAAAGGCTTTGTAGTTTTTAAGGTCGATTCATTCGCGGTGAAGCTACAGGCATAAAGCAAAAACGAAAAAAATAAAAATGGCTCGGACTTTTTGGCATTCAAGAGGCTCCTTATGGAGGTTAACAATTGAGGGATGGAGCTTGCAGGGGATACGGGGGGTGTAACTCAATTTTTGTCGTTAGTATATCTATACGCTTCCAACCCCAGCAATTTTACGCACCTATCAGATATGTTACACAGACCATAGATTTTCCCGTACATTTGACTTATAACTTTGGATGATGAAGAAAAATATTCAACATACGTGTCAGATGGTCGGTACTATACTTAGGGCAGGAGAGAAGTTTCTAGATGGCAACGTTGTCAAATGGGTAGGAACCATTAACTTATATATGGACCTGTTCGACTGACTCGATCCATTTACTTTTCCTCACATGTTCGTAGCTTCATGAACTGATGTCAGCGTTGCTTGGCGAAAACAGAGTCAGTTTACTTGAAGTCTTAAGAATCATATTGTTTTTCGCATGCACTATTCGAAGGTGGGTACTTGGGATACTTGGTTGTTCGGAATTTCTATCTAATAATACTGAAACACCACATTAGACCCAAAAAGTTCATCAAAAATGACACAGTTTATATTTTCTCCTGAAAAATTCAAATTACGTGACTGATGAGACTTTAGAAATGACCAAATCAATTTGGGAAGCTGGAAGCCTGTACTATTATAGCCGTGTTGAAATACGTGGGAGCTGTTGGCCGCCAACGCAGTGGCACGTGTTTGTGCATCTCATCTATTATTCAAACATTATGTAACTGCCAGTTGACAGCACTTTGAAGTAGGCAGGGTGCATAAAGCGTTTTTATTTTTCTTTCTCCTTCATTTTCCCTGCCCGAGAGATTTTTTATATTGTCACTGTTATTCGCAGGAAAATATTGGTTTATTAGTTTTCGAGTATTTCGGGGCGGAATGGCAATAGTAAACATGAGTCAATAGTTTAACTCTGCACTTCCTACGCAACGCCGTCATCAGTTCATAAAGGAACACGATCAGCACAAGCTAAGCTCAGTAAGAAGAAGTAGTTACGAACATGTACAACAGAGAAATAAATTGGATCATAAAATTAGTCCATAGGAATTCTTTGCCTACCCAATTTGGCAACGTTGCCCCTTCCAATATCGCCAGATCTGGCAGCGCCCACCGCAGCACCGTTGCAGAACGAGCAGGATAGTCAACCAGATCAGTACGCCGGGCGGTGGTCCCAGATAGCAGGAGGAGGTACGCATCGAAAACATTGCACTATAATTCTGTTGTAAAGGCAAATATGGCTAATATGTGTGTAGACCTCCTGGACTTAGAAACCTATAAATATTCTAACACCAAAAAATTGATATATGCCCTCCCACACCCCCTACAGCACCCAACCACCAATTCTTAACTCCCATTTTTTTTTCTGAAAATCTAAAACCTCCTAGTGATTGAAGGAGATGTGATGTGGATCACTGGAATGCAATAACAAATCTGGAGATTATTACTGCCAGAAGATGTAACAGGCTTGGGTAGTTTATTGTTTGTAAGACACAATACTGTACCGCAACTGTTGTAAGATGACGTGCTTACTTTAAGACGGGTTTCTATGGTTGACCGAAATTCACTAATTAGCCATTCGGATTGTCGGAGTTTCAATCATCAATGAGATATATTTTGTTAGTCCCAGCATTTGGTGAGAAGAACCAGTGATCTCTTTTTAGTGGGACGTATATTTTTCTTCCATTTCTGCCTTCGTGATCACCGCATTTTGAGAAAAATGTTGCTTTAGGCCACCACATCAGCTAACAAAGGCGGTTGAACAGGTGGACGGTGCTTATAGTATGTTAAGCTTAAGTCATATCCATTGTTACGAGGATATAGTGTATTATCATTGAAGATACTGCTGAGGTAGGCGAAATGTCAATAGAATGTATCCACTTGTTCGATAGATGCATAAGGCGGTTACTTTGCAGATCAAAAAGCAATTTTTATGTTGTTTTGACTTTTAAATTTCCTATTCAGAATCAATTTGGCGGTACACACCCTTACAGCTAAATAATTTCGGCTACCGTTAAAAATGCATAGGGCCTTAATGAAGCCTTCGGAAAATTTTCACCCAAGTCTAGCCCTGCCGTTCCGAATTCAATTAATATGTATAAACCAACCACGTCACACTCTGGCTGATGGCAGGATTGCCTATTTATGTGAGAGAAAACCTGACTGAGGGCGAATTTATTTCTTCCATTTTCGGAATGAATAAACTTTATACAACCAACCACTAACTTAACCTAATTAATAGCTAAATAAAGCTCTTGGGTTTCTTTGAGCCTGTCAGTTGAAAAACTCATGAACTCTTGATATGCTATTTTTTGTCAACGGAAGCTCATGCTGAGAGCTGGCATTTAACCCTCGTGACAGTGGCGTATAAAGAACTTGAGTTGGGGTGGGAAATGGCTTTCTGGGAGGGGGCATTGGAATCTGGAAACGGAAGTGGTGGTGGTGGGTTGAAAAGATCATGGTGGTGGTATGTCGGACTTTTATGATTATGGTTTTTCTCAAAATCGTTATAACGTAAAAAAATAAACATTCAGTTAGACAATGTTCCGAGGTATGAACATAACATTGTAACCTTGTTTCCAAGATTTGTTGTTGAGTTGAGAATATTTTTATATATTAAATCCAATATAACTCAACAACTAATCACTAAACCTTCAGATATATCAACCTTCTTCTTTACTAATGGTGTATCTGAATGTCTAATAGAATTTAGAACAGTAGAAAAATGAACAGATTTTTTTTTATGGAATGTTATATTGAGCCTCCTTTTATTTTATATTTATTTTGCTGTTGTTGTATTCTTTGTACATTGAGCGAATAAATATTTTTATTACTATTATTATTATTATAATTATTTTTTTACTGGTCTCTCGGTCCTCTGCCTGTTGAAAGCCCTCACAGGGGCAAGTCTTCCAGGTTATCTATTCTTTCAAATTTAGTACTCCCCTAACGATCCCGCAAGTACTGAGTATTGCTGCCCTCTGCATGACCTTGATGATATTTTCATTTATACCTAGCTCTTTGATTCCATCGACGGTACTTTGTGGAATAACGCCCGTAGATGATATTATGATAGGCATTATTTTTACAGATTTGATATCCTGTGTACCCTTTAAGTGCGTGGCCAGGTTGATATATTTACTTATTTTGTTTTGGTATGTATTTTTTGTGTTATGTGTTGCTGGAAAGGCAAAGTCTATTAGTCTCGCTATTCTGCGCCTCTTATTAATTACACACATATTGGTCTATTGTTTAATTCCTCCTTAATTTGCATTCTACTGTTGTCTATGTATATACTGCTATCCCAGTATATTTTCCACTCGTTGTTTTCTAATATTCAATCTGTTATATATTTGTAGCATGGTGTTATTTCACTTGTTAAATTACATTTAAGTGCTAGGTTTGTAGAACTTTCCCAACGTTATCATATCTTTCTTTGTATCTTGATTGTATGAGGACTGGGCAACCGTTGGTTATATGATCTGACGTCTCTTGATACATTTTACATTTCCTACACGGACCATTTTGGAAAGAGCTATCTTTTAGTATGTATTTTTTATAAATCTTGGTTGCGACGATCCCATCGTGTATTGCTATCAAAAAACCTTCTGCTTCTGTATACAGCTTATCTACCGTCTCTGAGCCACGCGTGTGTATGAATCTTGTTCTTCTCCTCTCCTTGAATTGATGTTGGGGATTTTCCTTGTAGGGGCTTGTTAACCATTCTTCTGACAACTCCATGTATGATTTTATTTCCTTTCTATCCTTACTTTGCTTAAGGTTTGCTCGTCTGCCTCTGTTATGCCTCTGTGTACCGGTGAGATTTTAGATTTACGTGCAAAGTATGCTTTCATCTTATTTATTTGCTTGTTATGCATTTGTTGAATATTGATGAATCCTCTGCCTCTTAAGGCTGCTACACACAGTGGCGGCAGCAGGGCCGCCGGGCAAGCGGGCGGCTAAGCCTCCGTGCACCCGGCGGCATACAAAGCCGCCGGCCTTGCCGCGCAAAGGAGCCGCCGGGGTGTGCCGGCGGGTTACGCGGCTTGCCGGCGTCACTTCGTTCTTGGCCTTCGAGAGTGTTGTGCGGTTTGTGTGTTGCACTTCACTAGCGTTCTATGTGACTATCACAACCGGAATGATGCTTGGCGGCTTGTATTGCCGACGGCATTGCCGCTCGGCGTAAACCCGGCGGCATTGCCGCCGGCTTGTGTTTAGTAGCTTTTAAGCATCGTGGTAGGTTCACTCTTGGCACAGCTGATTTCGGATGATGGAATCTATTCTTAGTTAGAGCTGTTCTTGTCTTTCTATCTAATTGTTGTACTTCGGTGTCACTCCACTTAACTAATCCGAAAGAGTATGTGAGTAAGGGTATAGCAAATGAATTGACAGCTCTGTTTGTACTATACTCAGATATTTATATACTTTATTCTCTCTGGGTAGATCTATTTCACCACTGTTCTTTGTCTGAATTCCACCCCCATCATACTCGTTTTTTCCTTTGAAAACTTGTTGGACTTCACCCCAAGTTCCACATTGACGTTGTTTAAGAACTGTTCTAATACATATATCATCTTACCCAATTTCTCTTTAGTTGTAGTGTAGATCTTTAGGACATCTATCTATAAGCAGTGACTAAGAATAACACTAGTTCCAAGAACACACGGGAGTTCGATAACATATTTTGATTCATCGAGAAGGTGTGACAGGGGATTCATCGCCAAACAAAACCACAGGGGGCTTAAGGTATCGCCCTGATATATGCCACATTTATTTAGAATGTCACCTGTTGCCATATTTCGCTTTGTTGTTTTTAGGTGTAAGCTCGTTTTCCACATTTGCATCAGTTGTGAGAGGCAATGTATAAGCTGTGGATGAATTTTATTATTATTATTACTATTATTATTATTATTCGTTTTTGGTTGGTCTTTCACCGTTACACGCGGGGTATGTACTCAGTAGAGGAGGAATTCACCTCAGCCTATTGCGAAGAACTTGCGAACTATGTAACATGTTTGCAATATTGCGACTGTTTTTCTTATACTCCAACTACCACGAAGGCCTAAGGCCTAAACACCCATTGGATACCGTGGGGCTATAGGGGGATACAGGGGAAAGGGGAAACGCCACACGGACTCTGGCGAGGGAACACGTGTGCATGTAACATGCACACATTCTGGCTCCGCCTACGAGATCCGCCGGGTGGTACCTCCACGTTCGACAGTCAGAGACCGTCTACCACCTACGGACAATCACAACATCCATAGCCAAGAGAAACATTTCTCCTGGGACGGGACTCGAACCCGCACAGCGCACGGCGACTGATCAGGAGACCGAAGAGTCTGCTACTGCGGCCACCGCTGCTGCCTAATGCAATAAAATGTGCTATAACTTTGATTTTCTCTAAGTGTGAGTGGAAATATACAAAGACGGCCCCTTCCACTAGACACTACTACTGGTATAATGCAGACCTTTGATAATTTCCAAATATTTTTGATTTCAATGGCAAGATTTTGATACTTTTCAGCCTTGGTTTATTAAATTTTAATTATGTTTGCTGTGAATGGCACTGCGATATAGATTACATTTATGCTTTCCGTATATTTTTATCGATCAGTAGTATGTCTGGCCGGTTATAGTCAACTGTCTTATTGGTTATGACTGGCCGGTCCCAGTACAATAGGGCCGACTCATTCTCGAGTACTGGGAATGGTGCATATTAATATATTAATTATTATTATTAATATTTTCTTGTTCTTCTCAGTGTAACACTGGTTCTTGAGGCAGAGGGCGTATGCAAACCCTGCTTTACGGATTTCAATTTGTCAGACGTAGAAACGTACGGACAATCCGACATGTTTCGAGAGCTACTGATTTTTGCGTTTGCCTAATAATTTTTTTGCGGCGATGCCTAGTATGATTATGTTTTTTCCAAGTTTTTGTTAATGTTTACCATTGCTGTGATGGTGATAGGTTAGGTATTATCTCTACTGATTGCAGTTTATGGATGCTAGTGGTATATCTTTGGATATCTTTTTTATTTCAGATTTAGTGATATTCTGATCCATGGGGTGAGCTATATATATGAAATATGCCACCTTGTCCTCGTGCAGTACTATATCTGGCCTATTCGCGAAAATGGTTTTATCTGTTTGTTGGGTTAGGTCGAAGTATAGCTTTGCTGTACCATTATCCATAACCGGCAGAGACTGGTACTTGTAGTACGGCACTTCGGTGACTATTAGATGGTGTTTGAGTGCCAATGCTTGATGAATAATTCCTGCAGTGAGGTTGTGGCGTCGCAGATAATCAACGTTTGCGAGTGTTGAACATCCTGCTCTTATGTGCTCAATCGTCTCAGCACCTCGCTTGGATGTCCTGCAGGTATCGGTTTGGATTGGTAGACCTTCTATATACTTCTTGTAGTTATTTGTCCTGATAACTTGATCTTGTATGGCAACCAGGAAGCATTCTGTCTCCCCCAATAGTACCCCAGTTTTAAGCCATATTGCACTGATATACTTTTAACGGCATTTTTTAGGGAATGGGGAAACCTACCGTGGAGCGATTTGGACTTCAAGTCTTGCTGTATCTCCTGTATTGTTGTGATTGGTGTGCTAAAGGAGGTGTCTGCGAGTTTGAGAGGCGAATAGGTGTCTGCACGCGCGATGAATCTATGCAGGCTCGATGTTTTTAATTTTTGTATGAAATAATTCCTCAGGGAGTACTTGTTTGTTGCACAGATTGGATAGATCTAACAGTCCACTCCCTCCTGGTTTTCGGGGTAGATATAGTATTTCTGTTGCAGCTTTTGGGTGATGAAATCTGTATGATGTCCATGTAGTACGGATTTTTCTGTTGAGTTTTTCTAATTCTGTATGCGACCAGCTTACTATACCGAATGAATAGGACAATGATGGTATTACCCAGGTGTTTATGCCTTGAAATTTGTTCTTCGCATTCAGTTCGGTATCAAGTATTTGCTTTAGCCTGTCCATCAGTTTGTTTGTGAATACCGTCTTTATTTCTTTTTTGCTTTTCTGGAGCGTTTGGATGAACCCAAGATATTATTATCATTATTCTAATTACTATTATTACAATAAAAATAAGTATGGAGTCCTTTTTGGAATGCACTGTAAGCTTCTAAAACAAGTTTAAAACTTTTAGGGTCACCATCTACGGGTTCCTAAATCCATACAAATATTTTATCACACATGCCGATGTTTAAATGTTTCTTTCCTTAATTAATACTTTTTTGGATTTCCCTATTACGAAAACATTGTGGAGGGGGGTGTTATATACGCCACTGATTCGTAATTTCATGTTGACGAAAAGAAATAGATTGCTTATACGGTGCATAGATCAGAATGGTGTGCCTACATGCTCTGATCGATTCCGCTTATCGGTTATCTAGCAACGGATTGAACACGTATTACCTTACCTGTTTTTACGGATGAAATGTTGGATAATTGAAATAAAGTGAAAATGAGTTAAATGGATCTTGCACAAATATGTATAGAGTTATTGTGTTATACGCAATACTATTAGCCAAAGCGCATAGCACCAAGCGATATAATGTGCCAGGACAATAATTGCTCTACTACTGATTATGACACACTACCATATGTAATTTGACTAGACTTCGACTATGACCTTTCTGAGAATTCCCTCAAAGTTCGGAAACACTGTCAGAATAAAGCCTACGCAATGTCTGCACGACATAACGGTGCTGCCGCTACGTGATAGTGTCCGATAAAGACTTTCAAATATTTCAATTTACTTAGCAAGTATCGATAAATACAATCAACAAACAATAATTTCCGATGTAAAACTTTGTGCTTTCTGGTTGAAACAAAAATTATTAATATTTCAAAATGGAAGAAGCGTTCAATAACAATGACAATTCTGTGACATCTCCTTAGATAAATGTAGTAAATAATAGCGACTTCTCAGGTAGGTAGTGAAAAAATAAACTTCTAGACGCGTACCTATAAAATAATAACTGGAAATTGGTTCTGCCGAAACTGCGTTAAACGATACCGTATATTACAAGATTTTACTCCCAACGCCTACTGGCGGCGAAGTACTGTAATCGCCATAATTTTAGACAACGAGATATTATATTTGTTTGATGTTCTATGATATGTAGGGTGGCCAACTAAGAATGCGAGGTACTGCATCTGGGAACCTATCCCAGCAAATTTTCGGTTTCCATGGCCTTCGCGATCACCAGACTTGACTTGTCTTGATTTTTATGTATGGGGATGCTTAAAGGACATCGTGTTTCAGACTCCTTCAACCAGAAAAGACATGAAAAACCGGATTCGTACCTCAATATGTAACATACTGCGAGCCGAAATAGAAGCAGCAGTTTTGTCCACCCATAAGGAATGCATAGAGCGCGATGGTCGGCATTTCGAGCATTTACCGGAGCATTAAAAACCTTTCTTTTTCAAAGGAAATGCCAGAAAAATTTAAGAAAATAAAAATTTAAGAACAACCTGAACCGTTTTTGTTTGACAAAAAATATATTTTTTGTTAGCTCAGTATAGCGGAACAGCAACATTACTTTTTGAGATTCAAGATTAACTAGCGGCCATTTCAGAAAATTGAGCATATTTTCCAGGTTATTATCTTGGTTTTAGTAAGAACTTTTTTCTCGGCAAGCCTATACGATGGTTGGGTTCCTAGATAAAGTAACTCGCATTCTTAGTTGGCCAACCTGTACATCACGAAGAACCATGTCACTCATTACGGTCTATCCGTCGGTGTGTTTGTCCGCTAAACCCATAACCGCCTATAACTTGAAAAATACCTCTCGAATTTTGATTGAATCTATACACAATGATACTTCTATGTCAAGGACGAAAAAGCCAGTCTTTGAACTTTAGTCCAGTGGTGGCGGAGAAAAAAACCAAAAACGGAAAAAAAAAATAAAAATCGCCCAAACTTAGTTTTCTGCTGTTTTAGAGGACCCTGATCATTTTTTGGTGGGCCTTGTAGAGGGGTGGGGAGAGTATATCTTCATTTAATAATGAAGGTATATTTATACGCTCCCAACCTTGGTGCCTCCCCTATTAGGCGAGTTGCACACACATCATAGATTTATTCAAAGATTATCCGTTAAAACTTTTCTCAGCAAAGGGATCGCGTACCTACCGGCCGCTTCAGCTTCTGCTCCCGGCATTGGCAAGTGTTCTGGTGTTGCACGTATTACTGCCGCGCTACTTCATAGTGTTTCCTATGTTGTCGCCGCGCTGGCACGTCTAACCGGGTTAGGTATCGGAAGAGTCGACGTTGCCAGGTAGACTATCGGTAGAGCAGAGAAATAACATTTACTAATTGTATGAACCTGTTAATTGTATGACTGGACAAAATGCTTTTATAAAGTGATAACGGCGTTGCGTGGGTAGCGCAGAGTCAACCTACTTGACGCCATTTTTTGTATATAATGTCTAGTGACATCTCTTGCATAATTGGATTGCGATAGTATTTCCGTAAACTGTTCAAATAACCTTTTATAAGTACATCTCCTTTTCTTCGCATGTTCTATATCCATTTTATAGAAATCCTTATTTGTGTAAGTTCATTTTCATTTTTGTTTAATATATTGTTTTCCTTGATCTGATGCTGAAGAACCAAACTCCACAGCGCAATGAAAATCGACCATGGTCACCCTCCTAATATTCCCTGTAACAAACTGGCCTCCGTCCCGTCATAAAGATAAAAAACGACGATCGTCGTTGAAAAAATATCACTTTACCTGCGAGTGGATCCCAGTTTGAGGAGCCGGGAGCGATTTACGATTTAGGAATCGGATGAAAAACAACGCGCGGGGCTCTGAAGGGGGTTGAGGGATGCAAGGGATGGAGAGTGGACGCTCGTCCGGAATACTGATTTATCTGACTGATCCCGAAGGGCCAGCAGGCGCGCGCTTTACTCCTGTGCGACAGCCCGTAGAGGTCACACTCGCAGCTTACACACATGATACAGGTCACAACCCATAGGTCGGTTATCTTGGTCGCTCCCTAGGTTTATTCAACGGTAGAAAATGCATCCAAAAAAGTCCCTAAATATGGCGTCAACGATGATCTGCCGTGATATAGGATGATGAAGTTTTATCCACGAAATTTAAAAAAAATATATATCTACGGAGCGGGTAAAACTACAGAGTTTATATTTTAGACTTTCACTGAGAAAACATCAGCAACAAACACACAGAGTTTCCCCAGCCCAAACTAAGCCAGGGACATAGAAACTGGGGCACATGGACCTCTAATAGGATTTTTTTCTCCGGCACTAGCCTTCTCGGAGGAAAGAAGTGCATTTTATAAAATACTATTCAATTCTTCGAAAATCACTTGCTTTTGAGATATTTAAGTAGGTATGAACATTTGAGGTAAAATCCTAAAATATTCCTATGAAAAGGCTTAGCCTCCTTAATTCTGATTACACAGTGAATCTTGATATTGGGACGGATGTCTTTTAAGTTTTGCATATGGAAATAAAACAGCACGGTAGGTAGTTTTAAATCACTTTATCGTTTTTCGAAGTATTCTCCACGAAGACTAATACACATCTGGATGCGCTCGAACCAATTTTCGAAGCACTTGTCCCACTCGTTTGCTGGCAGATCCAAAACGGCATTTTTGAATGCGTTAACTGCTTCTTCTGGTGACAGGAACCTTTGACCACGCAGTCTGTTTTTAATTTTCTGGAAAGTAAATAAATCGTTAGGACTTAGATCGGGACTATATGGAGGATGGTCCAATAATTCCACGTTCTCTTCCGTTAAATACTGCCTTGCTTTTTGGGCTGTGTGCGAGCTTGCATTGTCTTGGTGGAGGATGATTCTTCTTTCGCGGTTGATTTTTCGAAGCTTGGTGATGACGTTTGGCAAACAAATGGTGGTATACCAATCTGAAAGTAACAGTTCTTTGCTCATTAAGAGGAATTGTTGCAATATGACCCGCTTTTGACACATATGTTGCGACCATCTTTTTCGTAACACTTCGAGAACGGATGACTTTTGTTGGCTTTTCTTCACCTTGGAACACCCAAACAGCCGACTGTCGTTTATTTTCTGGTTCGTAACAGTAAATCCACGATTCATCACCACTAACAATGCTGCACACATTTTTTGAGTTTCCGGAATTGAAACGATCAAGCATTTTTTGACACCAATTAACCCTGGCTGCTTTCTGCTCTTCAGTCAACAGGTGGGGTATCCAACGAGAAACTAATTTTCTTACTCCTAATTCTTCATGTAAATTTTTTTGAATTGAGATCTTTGAGATCTTCAAGGACGCCTCAATCTCGCAATATGTCACATGTCTATCTTCAATGATGGGTTTGCGCACAGCATCGACGTTTTCTTGGGTGACTGCCGTTTTTGGTGCACCCACCCTGGGATCGTCGCTAAGACTCACCCGTCCACGTTTGAATTCTCCATACCAACGGGAAATTGCCGACTGATGTGGCGCTTCGACGCCGAAAACAGACTGTAACTCAGCAAGGCATTCTTGTTGGGATAATTGTCTCTGAAAGTTGTAATAAATTATGACGCGAAAATGTTCTCGGTTGAGTTCCATTTTTCTAATGACTTGTGACACTTAAAAATTCACTGTAGTGAGAACACTGCACCTATTGTTGTGAAACTTCGAATTTAAGTTTACTAAAGAGTGAGGTTAAGATTCAGTACTGACGTTTTGCTGCGGCAGCCGGTGCAGTTTTTGTGGGGAAAGTGCAATCAGAGAGCATGATAAATAGCTGATGTGATTTTATTGATAGAGGTAGTTTTAGAGTATAATAACCTTCATAGTTATTTTGGGAAGAAGACAAGCACGAAATGAGTGAGTCACACCAAAAAAATCACCCATACACATGAAAATCAACAAAAGGAAGCCCGCCAACATTAAACACACGGAATGTGAGGTTTTGTTTTTCCCCTGTGAGTTTGCTGAACACTTTCACGATACTTCATCATGGATGAACGTCTAAAAGTAACAGTTTTGCATTGTTTCTATAATATTGTCAGCTGTCATTTTTGGAGTTACTCCCTGATAAAGTATCGTGAAAGGGACTGTACGTTTGCCAAGTTCAATGGAGATCGCGTCGTCACCGTCAACAGGAAAAAACTCGAGCAATGTCCCCAATTTGTCAAGTATCTCACTTCAGTCATTAAAGTAGTGACAAATAATAAATCGCCAAAAGGTAGTTAGTCGAAAAATCCAAAAATAGTTCCTATAAGGCTTATAAAAAATCCCTAATTTGGCGATAAATGGCTAAACTGGTAACCCATGCAGGACGTGATCCGAGTTCTCTTCCCAGTCGACGACGCGATGTTTTGTGGCGTGGTCCATTTTGTGGCTCTGCATATCGTGTATTTGTGGCTTTTTGGTGTGATTGACTTGTTTTGTGCGAGTTATAATCTACATTAAGATATAGATAATTACAGATGTCAAAAACGAAAGTATTGATCTGGAAGCGGGAGGAAATCGAAAAACTTATTGAAGCGGTGGAGGCAAGAGAATGCTTATGGAACGTGACAAGTTCACTTTACCATAACCAAACAAAAAGTCGAGAGGCCACAATATTCCAAGGAGCGAGCAAAAATGAAAAGTTCAAAATCGGGTTATCGGCTTATCCAGTCTCCGTTTTTTTTGTCTTGTCTACATCTTTGCCTTTCTGCCAAAATCACATATAAACATGAAGCTGCTTGCACTACAGGAACCATTGCTTTCCTTCGACCCAGTCTTCACTACGCTAAGGGCGGATTTAGAATTTCGTCTAGGGGGGGGGGGCGCAAACGATATTTGGTGGAACTTCTATAATTTATCCTATTACTGCTTCTTAAATCCATTGTGTTCTATCTGGTCAATGCCAGCTTGAAAAAAATACATGGAAAATGCTCAGTAATTCTGCAATATTTTATTATATGAGAACAAAAGAAGTACGGGTCATTTATAATTAACTAGTGTAATAATATATATTAAAGATTAAAACATAAAAAAACTTCATTGCTCTGTTAACAGAAAAAAACATTCTGAGGGGCCCCGAGACATATCCCAGACCATTCCATACAAAACAATGTCTCTGATGGCGAAAACGAACATGAGATCGAAAAATTCACATTATCTTATGAACGCTTGTCGAGAAGATGTCTATAGACCATCTATAGATCGTGTATTGAGACAGTCTCCAGACTGCCTATACACAAATTGCGCAACGGGGTCTACTGGTGTGTACTAAGCTTAAGGATTAAGACTGAACTACCCATTAAGCAAATCAAGTGATTGGTGCAAATACTGACACAATCAAGCACTTCTATTGTATCAGCAGGTGATAAAAATATCAATAGGTACAGTCAAATGTTTTTTGAAATTTAATATAGATCTTACAGATATTCTTCAAACTTCTGTTGTCCAGCTTAGATTTACGGCATAGTTGTTGTTTCTTCAGTTTTCGAATCGGTGTTGATCGCATGTAAAATTTTTGGAAAAACTGTATGTGTTAGATCGTAATTATTTTGATAATGTATGTTTGTTCGAAACAAGTTCAGGAATACAGGGATGTACATATTCGTGTAGTGCAGAAGCTCTGTGATTTAAACGAATTCAATATAGCAACATAAATAGAAACATATGCGGGATCATCGATCGACGCATTTTCTGGACAGGCCACAAATCTCATAAATGTCTATTTTCAATTTAAGCGTTCATCTAACAAATATTCTAATCATATAAGCAAATTTCCCCGAAATAGCTGTAAAGTCCGGTTTTATTGGTGCAAGTTGTTTAAGGGGGTATTTTAAACATGGACGCATAGAATGGGTACACCAACTCTTGTGGGAAAACTTTTTATTTGACAACAAAGAATGAGAAAGTGTGTTTTCTGGGATTCAATGAAAGTGTTGACAGGAACGAAAAAACTTTACATATAAGATTTTTCGGTATTTATGAGACCTATAAAAGGAGACTACACGTAAAAAGATCCGACTAATAGCAAAAATGTTATTACCGAAAACCGAGGCAAACTCCAGGTTTTGGCACTTGTTGGTAATGCGACGATAGTTTCTCGCAGATATTTGAGATTCTTCAAATTCGTAGGATTCGTACTTCTAAATAACCACAACAAAATTGGAGTAAATTGGTCAAGTAGGTTATGAGAATCTCTAATTGTTTATACCAAAACACCTGTTTTCCGGCCATCACTACTAGTTTATTGAGCAATATACAGGATTAGGTCAAAGGGCATTTTATAGAAAAATACACTAGTTTACCTTGCCGATATGAATCGCAAATCATTCCGAAAGATAAATGTTATTTTTATGCTAAAAGGGATGGGTTACGTTTTATCTTCTAAACAAACTCAAACATTTCGTATTTGTGAGTAATTCGCAACAAAAGATGATAGACACATCCGCTTTGTTTTAAAATGTGTCAGTGGCGTAGAAAACATTTTCTACTAGGGGTCCAGATACCCAGCTTCTGCGTCCCTGGTTTAGTTTGGACCATGATACTCTGTAAATTCATTGCTTATGATGTGCTTAATGAACATGTAACATCTCAACACAGTTTCTTTTCCCGCTCCGAGATATAATTTTTTTTTCGATTTCGAAAATAAAACTTCATCACTCTGTATCTCGGAATGGGAGCATCTTTGGACCCATATTTATGGTCATTTCTTGTTATTTTTGGATGTGCTTTCTACCTATGAGGTATTGGCACCTTTTTCTGAAACACCTGTTTAGGCTCAAAAACGTCTGAAACTGTGGCTACAAGAACAATCGCATCTAGATAATAATGAAATAATGAATTAATGTATATTTAGATTTCCTTGACAACAACTTATCTACTTCTCGAACTGTAGAAATTCGTAAGGTTTCACGTTAATTCAATTCATATAAGCAATGTCCAATAATAATTAAGGATACATCAAAATATATCAAATGAACTATTTACAAGATAAATTTAATATGAATACATCCGTATGACCCAGGGAGCTGCCTTCTGCGAGTACTCTATGTTTGTTTTGTTTCAGACTAAGTGTATTTTACAAATAAGAAATATTATTGTTATCATTATCATTATTATTACTATTATTATTACTATTACTGTTATTATTATTATTATTATTATTATTATCCTTATAATAATCATTATTATTGTCTCTTTATTTCACAGCTTTAAACGGTGTACTTAAGAATCTTTTCAGATTCTTTTTCCCGCAAATTGTAGTCCCTACGTATGTTTATTAGAATTCAAGAATTTTTTACATATCGATTTATCTTGCCATCAACAACAAGTGACAAAATGGTCAGGTCAAGTTATTATGGTGGCTGCATGTGTTTGGTGATAAAGAAATTCAGTTTTCGTACATTTACGGTGTCAGTTAATTGTTAAATTTCGTGTAGCTTATTGAAAAGCCTTTTTATAATTGCTCAAAATGCCTAGAGTGCGTGCAATTCGCCGGGTGTCTCAGCTAAGTGATTTTGAGAGGGATCAAATTTTCGGGTTACGTGAAGCCGGTCTATCGATGAGAAAAGTTTGTAGGAGGACCAACAAATCCTTACGCAGTATACTGCAGTGTTAAGCCCGCCGGTTAAGACTCCTGGCTCTGGGAGACAGATTCAGTAGTACTCGAGCCATCCCTAATCAGTGGTTTGAAGAACATGGAAGGGTGGTTGGTATACGTCCGGTATATCGCCGAATACGACTGTTTTTTTTTTCTTATCGCCCACATTGGGTGCTACCTCTCATAGCTGAACATCGGCATAACCGATTGCTCTGGTGTAGAGAAAGACTTCTATGGGGCGGGAATGGAATCAGGTGGTCTTCAGTGACGAATCCCGCTTCTGTATGGGGATGCACGATGGTCGAGCAAGAGTGAGAAGGCAACTTGGTGAAAGACGTGACCCACAATTTGACAGAGAGCATCACGTTTACCACACCGTGGGAGTTATTGTATGGGGTGCTATTGCTTATGGTAGCAGATCACCACTAATTTTCATCAGATGCCATATGACAACTCTAAGCTATATTCAGGAAGTAGTGGAACCTCATCTTATTCCATACCCAGACACCATCCACAACCTGATTTTTCAGCAAGACAATCCCAGACCTCATTTTGCCAGAGTATCGTTAGCCTTCATGGATCAACATCGCATCTACCGTTTACCTGGGCCACCACGATCGCCTGATCTATCTCTAATTGAACATGTCTGGAACATGATAGGCCGCAGGCTGTTGAACTTTCAACACCTTCCACAGACTTTAGCAGCTCTCACTCACCGAGTTGCAGTAGCCTGGAATGTGATACCTCACCTAATCAGCACGATGCCCAGGCTTGTCATTGAGTGTATGAGAAATCGTGGATCCTCATAACATTATTGAACCAGCTTCTGTCAGTTGACGAATCAAGCTGAACATCTAATCATTTTACTAGTAAGGGACACTGAACATATATGTCAAAAATCATTAAAATCGGATAAACATACGTAGGTGTTTACCATTTTTGTCACTCAGTACATCTCATTCCATGATAAATTCTGACACAGTAAATACATTTAATACATAACATGTGGTTTATCAACCATCCGTTCGTTTCGGATTTTTGGAGTACCCATCACCCGAGATATAATTATTCACGAACGCATATCGTCAGACGTGGCAGCTGCTGGGAAGAAACACAGAAACCTTTCTTAGCCTATCCGAGACCAAGCCTATGCTGACGAGCTCCAAATAGCACGAAATAACTGTCCAAGGTTGGCCGTCTGTGGTCGGTCGAACGAAAACTGTATTACTAGTTTGTTTAACGGCGAGTAATAGCATCAGAATCAGCGACCACGATAGTGACCCGGCAATGAGTACAGCTTGTGGTTTTTACTTTTGCAGTCGTTACTGACATACAGGGTATTCAAGTTAATGTCTTCTATGCGTGATATAGATTGACTATACCTAACTGAGCTATCCCAGGGCGGCTCAATAAAATTCTAGTAGTATTTTGAAGTTTAACTGTGCACACCACTGGTGTCTTCATGAGTATGGCTGAGGGGATTTAAGGCAAAATAAATTTTCTGCTCGTCTGTTGATGAACAGCTTTAGACTTTGTAGATAGAAAAGTCAATCGAACAATAAAACTTACTGGAATAAACTGAAAGTTTTCATAGGTTGCCCAAATTTTGATTTTTATGATGCCAAATATGTGCCAGCGTTTAAATAAGTTCCAATCAAAATTTGTGAGTCTTGCTATTAGTATGTTGCGATGAATACATTTTGAGCCACTCGGAGATGTTATTAGATGTCTGCTAAATTCTGAGTTTTATTATATGGGAAACCTGCAAACCTTTAAATTACTTATCTAAAAGGACAACAACATTTTTTCGTCTGAATGTCTCTTGATCACACTGACAGAAAAACCATTGACATGCTTAGTTAAGCTCCGAAGAATTCGGTTGAAATTTGATAATGTTGCCCCTGTGATAATTCAGTTGGATATAATCAATACAGATTAGGTCCCTCAAAACCTACCATCGATTCACAGAGTTTCATTTGAATCATTCAAGCAATTTAAAAGATGTTGAAAGTATACAAATCAAGACAAATGAAACTGGACAAACTAAATCTTAGTAACGATACCGTAAGGGACACGTAGATACACATGTTTAGGCATTTTAATAGTAATAAATAATAATAAATCTTTATTTTCAAAATAACCGTGCATGATTACTGTGTATTACACACTGTGAGGTGAAATATACGTCACATTTATTGACGTATTGTACCTGAAGATGGCCAACATGATACTATATCTATTCCCATGTCCATTCGAGATAAAATGAGATACCGTTATGTATGGGAATTTGACACAGCTGTTTCCCTGTTCACCATATATACTTTGGAAATGTTAGCGTCTTATAGATGGCAGTATCTATATGGGCATGTACAGGCATATAAGCCTCCTCTAAAGCGCACGAGACACTTACCTTTCCAAAGTATATAAACTAAAGAGCTGTGAAATTTTCATAGATGGCGCAACGGTATCTCATTTTATCTCGAATAATTCTTTGGACTTAGGAATACAGCATTAGGTTGGCTATCATCAGGTTGAATATGTTAGACAATGGTTTAGATGAACTTTCTGGTTCAGTTTAATGAATTCTACCAGCTAGATAACATATTTCTGAATAACCGTATATAAAAAACAACATTTTTTAAACAATTAAAAATAAATGAACATCAAACAGCGCTGAAAATTACTAAATGTAATTTTTAATTTTCAGTAGTAGTATTTTTAACGGTATTCTACTGAAAACCTCAAATGCGTATTCTTCTCTGCTTTCTGAGGTTTTCGCGTTTCTACCTTTGTATCACTGTATTTCAGATTCTACAGCTACGTGTTTAGCTACTTACCTAAATTTTACTGACCTATAGGTAAAAACTCGATAAAGCAGGAAATGCCCTTTTGATCAACTATTCATGAGATGCCAGGTAGAGTTTTCTTTACATCTGTTTTTTTTTTCGTAAGGATTTGTCGAAGCTTCCTTGACCAAAGGAGGACGTAATTTATTTGAAGAGACGCTAACGCGCTCAAATACAGAAACGCATTGGACATCAAAGATGCTTTGATTTCTAACAGTACGGGAGGTACTGGGATACCTAGGACTGCAAATGTTTTGTATAACGGAACATCCGGACATCCTTCCATTTTATTGTGCTTCTTAAGCCAACGCCATGAACGTGTGATAATAGCTTTGTTCCAACAGATCCATATAACACGTTCAGAACTAAGCGCGCCTGCGCACTGCGAGACATTCGTTCCAGCGGTCCATGGTATTTATTGGAAACTAATTTGTTATTGAAAAAAATGTTGCGAATGGAGTTCATAAATATTTATTGTACAAACAATGCTAGGCGTATGCAGTTGAAAGTCAGCAGTCGGTTTGACGTCTTGTTTACGTTTATGTTTATCCCTGCTTGATTTGCAGCATTGCTTTGTGGTTTGCATCTGCAACCAAAAATTTTAAATTAAAAAGTAAAGATAATTGCATTTTTCCGTGTGCTTGTACTCGTATTATACTGCCATACCGAGTTTTTACATTTCATCCAGATAAACCAACACTGAGCTACCTTTTATGGACGCAGCAACTGAAAAATTCCTTGAGAAAATAGTTCTGGGATTAAATGTCAACTGTCTACAAGCGTGTCGGCAGGGTTGGAATAATTCTTGTTCGAATTATGGCACTTAGCGATCCAAAAAATAAATGTATGTCCTGACCATGAAATGAACTTTTTGCTGAAACAAAGCCAACCAGTTTTTATTTGTAACATTTTTTTGTATCTTTGTAAAGGTCGCTCCATACTCACACGAGAATGTCGGCAAGGTTCTCAATACAGTTCTCGTGCTCGATGACGATGGACGTGACAAGCTTACTCTGCACAGTGGAATTATACTTACGCCTATATTAAATATTCGTATGCGAACCGTATTGGCTGAGAAATGTCGTCAACACCATCACCATATTTTTCCGACTTCTTGACTGTATTTTTATACCGTCTGTAGCTGGCTAATAACGATTTTTTTTGCTCCTTAATTCTTCAATGGGTAATTCCATTAAGGTACTAATACGTTTCCACGCATCGTGAAGTTTTAGCTTATTTTTCTATTCTTTTAAATTTGTATTCCACTTAATCGGTTCTGCTTGAAAATATTCTAGAAATGCCAATTCTAGTTCGTCAGTAGTAAATACCATGCACAACTGTTCTAATCGACGAGTCACCTGCCACTGAGAAACATGCGAGTGGGGAGTCAATACTATTTCTCGCCTGTTCTTGCATTCTCAGCTTTTTTGCCTCGCGGCAAAAAACCGACCCAAATCGCAGAACAACATGTTTTTCTCGCTTTCTCGCGAGACTCTCGCGTGGGTGTGGAGAGGCCTTAAGGTTGGGTGTGTAAACCTTCCTTTCCGCAAAAAGTCCAGAAAAGATGGAATGCAATGAAGATTCCAACTTTTCTGCACAATCACAGAAAGGGGGTTACCATTAGCTTCCGGTAGCTCAGTCGGTGGCATGAAGACATCTACAGGCGTGTAGCTGTGTGTCGACCATGGCATGGCTAGAGGATAGAAGAACAAACAGAATACAAAAATTTAACAGATTTTATTTAACTAGAAAAGCACTTTCATTACATTTGAAATTGAAATTTTAAAGAACAAAATGAAAGATTTAAATCTTTGGCGTTGTTACAAAATCATCCACTTATCTTTCGCTAAGCTGGTCCATTTTGACTGGACTGAAGCGAGGATGGCCAGGTGCTTCAAATGGAGGTCCCAGTTATGAGGGGTGACCTCACATTTAGTGGCTTCAAAACTAGATGTAGGGGAAGGATGCAGTGAAGTTGAACTTAACGTGATCTTCATCAAGGATGAAGCTGTAAGTGATGGCGCAGCCAAGGCACATGCATGGGTGAAGGCATGGCAATGCAAAGTCAAAGACAAAGGAAGGCAAAGTTAAAGACAAAGATAAAGGCAAAGTCAAAGACAAAGATAAAGGCAAAGTCAAAGACAAAGACAAAGACAAAGGCAAAGGCAAAGTCAAAGACAAAGGCAAAGGGGGTGGCCCCAATTTGAAAAAGAACCGTGTGCATTAGCAACGTGCCCCAATGGCCAAGGCATTTCCAATCTCAGTCTGCCTCAAAAGAGAACCAACGATTTTCTAGGTTAGAATTACATTACATAGTTTGATGAAATCAAACCGAAAATTGGAAATGCCTTTCATAAAATAAAATCATGAAATAGCAAAAAAAGCGTAAAACAAGATGGTGGTCATCAAAAATTTCTCCACATGCTACTGATATAAAAACACAAATACCGAATATTTATAATCAACGTACTCATAATTTCACTGAACTATGAATATATATAAGCACACCTAGGTAAACTCGATATGGATCGATTTCTACCTCGATTTGATTAAAGTTAGGGCGAATGATCGAAGTAGTCGAAAATGACGTTCGATGGATATTTTAAAATCATACAAGAAATAAACCACTTACATATCGATTATCTATAAACTACAGGCAGATCCAGCAATAAAACTGTATAGTATTATAAAACTCACCATTTTATCCTATTTGGACACACATTTTACAAAATGCTAGCACATGGTGCTATATGACCTCATGCTACAGAGAACAAAATTCTCAGCTCTTGTTAGATCGGTGGCTGAAGTAAAAAGGAAGCACGAGGAAGATCACAGATCAGGAACTCCGCATCAAGCACGCTCCAAGCGGAAATGTTTCCAAGTAAAAAAGCTAGACAGGGGATTAATGAGTTGCGATTCTGAAATCAAAATCGAGAAGTGATTTAATAAATACAATCGGACGGTGAAACCGTTACAGGTGGAAGAACAGACAATGTGAATTTCCCATTTTCGTTGACCCATTAAAGACAATATTATTCAGGGTGGCGCATCGAAAACGAAACAGACGCATTTACTGGATGCTCAGTCTTTTTTTTGAACAACGCTCAAAACCGTCGATTTTGTTTTCGAGGGGGACACAAGTTTGTCAAAAAATCACGTTAGCACGTGCAGCCACCTAAGCGGGGGTGACACCACCCCCAAAATCTTAAATTGAAAGGGGGGTCGAGTGATACCTTATTTTAAAGGTCTTCCAATTCCCTTTATAATGATATAAAATTATTGTACTTCAGTTCAGTAGTTTTGAAGATTTATTGATTTAAAGCTTAAATAAAACTAATTCATCGTCATTAGTGGAGATCAATACATTTGGCAGGAAAGTAATTTAAAAATGAACAATGAACTGACCCGTTAGGCAAGTAAATGTTGAAAATGGCCACCATGACTCTCCATGCAATAATAAAGATTTTGCTCAAAACGTTGCCGCACATTTTGAAATATTTGAGGAGTAATTTGAAGGCACTCATTCACAATTCTTTGTCGCAGGTCTTCTGATGATGTTGGCTGAGTAGCATAGATTTTGCTTTCCAAAGGTGATAAATCTGGCAATCTTGGTGGCCATTCAATGGCACCTCTTCTATCAATCCATCGATCTTGAAACGTCTGATCTAAATATTGTCGAACACGTAATGCGTAATGTAGTGGGGCACCATCCTGTTGGAAGATCAACCTCTTCGCAATGTACCGCCGATCATTCTGATTTTCAATCATGGCTGTTAATGCAGGATCTATGGCGTCTTCCAGTAATTCCAAATACATTTCACCGGTCAAATTTCTAGGTAAGAAAAAAGGACCAACTAAATGATCGCCAAAAGTACCAGCCCAAACATTTCATTTTTGTGGCTGCTGTGTATGAACCTCATGATAAATTCTGGGATTAGAATCGGACCAATATCGGCAGTTATGACGATTTACTACGCCATTTAAGAAAAAGGAACATTCGTCGGAAAAGCAAGTGTTTAATTGAAAATGTTCATCGTTTATAATTCGTTCACTCATATCTTCACAAAATTGTAATCGCCGATCAAAATCGTCTTCATTAAGTTCTTGTACCAGGTGAATTTTATACGGATGAAAACTATGGGCCTTTAGAATCCGTTGGACAGTACGTCGACTAACACCACACACAGTCTCCAATTTGCGGGTACTTAACGTAGGATCTACATAAACTTGCCCTAAAACCCCCACTTCTATTGCTTCGTTCCTTATGGGATTCTCAATGTTGCGTTTTTTATTGGCGACTGACCCAGTTTCCCGAAATTTAGTTACGAGTTCTAGAACATATTTTTGATGCACGTTACTGTTCTCATGTCGCTCATTAAATTATTTCTGCTGTACTATTAGCGCACTGATTATTTCCGAAAAATATTTCGATAATTTCAACTCTTTTTGCTGTGGCATATGCCATGGTTAATTTATGTAATAAAGCGTTAAGAGTTATTTTAGCAACAAAGTTTGGTCAAATCAATCGCAAACTATGTACTAAATTCCTATTTACAATAAGTACGAGATATTTCCCTATCTTTCTTCAAGAAATAACTTTTTTGCTCCAAAAAACGCTCCAATAGCTATTTTCACCTATAAGGTCCATCAGCTATGATAGGAATTGACATGGCCAACCCATGGTGAGGCAACCATAGGAATCTTAGCAAAGAAGGTAACAGATTTACTGCTGTGGTTAAATAAGAATAGCCGTAAAGGTTTAGTGGGATAGTTCACTGGTTATTGCAGATTGCGTCGCCACATGGGCGGGCTGGGTATGCCAGAAGGGACTTAATGCAGACTGTGCATGGAGGGAGACGAAACTGTTAAGCATGTATTTCGCAGATGCCCTGCACAATTGCACAGTCAGGTACAATATACGTGGTGAAGCCGTGTTCCAAGTAGAAAACCTGGAGGATATTTCTCCAAATAAGCTGATCGAATTTTTGAGGAGGTCGGAGCTACTAGGAGAAATATAAACACGTGTGAGCCATAATAGGCCAGTGACTCGCAATGGAAGACCGTGAGTGGCCCATTCCCAATAACCTAACGTAATCACAGCATTATTGTAATGTCTTAGTTGGTATCAATAATACCCGGAAGTATACTAATGGTTTATTATATATCACCGATAACTGTTACAGATCCGGAACCCCGACATACTGTGTGTTAAACGTATCCCGGTGAGAGTACTCATCGTACATGCGCAATTTTCGGGGAACCAGGGGCGTACTTAATATACTACATTCATCTCCCACGAAAATTGTTAACAGTGATCAGATGGGTAACAATAAAAAAAAGAAACAATTAATGAATGGTTAGTATTGGAGCCTATCCGGTACCTTACGGATACTTATGGGTCGTGTAAGTTCAGCCTGTTCACCAATGGAGCTAGAATCCGAGTCACTGACATCCACGCGTTCACTATCCGCGATTCCGGCATCCACAAACACATCATCAACCGAACTACCGGCAGAAGTATTGCTGGCGCCATCACTATTGGAAAAAACGTTTACAGTGTGCGGTAGCTCCACGCAGGGTGGGTAGACCAACGAATAATCATCATTTAGTTCTCTGATCTGATTAGTATGTCTTTTCCAAAGGAAATTTGAATCTAGTGGTCGAACAACGTAAACGTTTTTCCCTAAAATTTTAACAACTTGTGCTTTACACCAAGTTACTTGTTTATCGCGATAATCTTTAACCAACACAATTTGGTCAATATTAAAACATACTTTCCTATTTCCTCTGAAGTATTTTGCGTTTCTTCGTTGAGAACGTTGTATGTTTTGGTAAACATTTTCCAGTTCAACTTTTTCATTGTCTTGGACTGAGCTTGGTCTAAGCATGTCAAATCGAGTTCTCAACGAACGACCTAAAAATACTTTAGCAGGAGAATAACCAGTAGAACAGTGAACAGTATTCCTATATGTCATAAGGAATTGAGCTAATAGTAAATTACAGTTCTTTTGATCACTAACTGGGGACCATTATCACTTGCAATAGTCTTAGGCAATCCAAATCTAGAAAAAAGTTCTCGCAGCCTTGTAATAGTCATGTTAGAGGTAACAGATGCCATCGGAAATACTTCAAGCCATTTGGAAAAGGCATCAACGACAATCAAAAAGAAATTGTTTTTCTTCGGTTCAAAAAAATCTATATGTATCCGCGACCAAATGCCCTCGGGTATTTGCCAACATTGTAACGGTGCCTTGGCCGGCGATGATTGCAAGCGTTGACATATGTTGCACTGCTTACTAACACTTTCAATATCATCATTCAAGGACGGCCACCAAAAGTAAGATCTCGCAAGATACTTCATTTTAACAGTTCCCAAATGGGTAGCATGCAACACCTTCAATATCACCTCTCGTAACTGAAATGGTATGATAACTCGATGTCCCCAAAGCAGGACATCGTCTTCAACATTGATTTCATTTTTCCTACTGAAATAAGGTTTCAATTCATTACTTTTATGACTTGCAGACCACCCCTTTTTAACAAAATTGAGTACCTCAGAAAGTACTGAATCTGAGGATGTAAGTTCTCTGACCTTGTTTACATCGACTGGTATACTAGAATCGGAATTAGTGAGATACTTTAAGTGAATGGGGAAGTCGATCAGTTGCACAGACATGTCATCTTCAATCGGCATTCTGCTTAAGAAGTCAGCTACATTTTGAATGGATGACACATGCTTGATATCAAAATTGAAGCCACTCAGAAAATGTGCATATCTCTACAGTCTATTTGCTGCCATCACTGGAACACCCGTTTTAGGTCCAAAAATTGACATGAGTGCCTTATTATCTGTGACCAAGGTAAATTTTCTACCCCACAAATATTGGTAAAATCGTTTAATACTCCAAACAATCGCGGTAGCTTCCTTATCCAAAATAGAGTATGCCAATTCGTTTTTCGAGAGAGTTCTTGACGCATAACAAATTGGCTTTTCGACATCACTTTCAAAAACATGAGATAAAATTGCTCCCACTCCATAGTCCGAGCTATCAATAGTCAAAGTAACTGGTAGGTCAGGATTATAATGCACCAACACATCGTCAGAACATAATGCAAGTTTAATATACTCAAATGAATCCTGACATGTTTTATCCCATGACCAACTTACATCTTTTTTCAAAAGATTATATAAAGGGTGAAGTATATCTGGGAGATTTCTGATGAAACGATTATAATAAGTGATACTGCCTAAAAAAGACTTAAGTTGAGTGACATTTTCTGGTGGAGAAATGTCGCGTATTGCCTTAACTCTTTCTAAACTTTTATGTAGGCCTGTCTCGTCTATAACAAACCCTAAATATGGAATGGAATCAGCCAAAAACACACACTTTTCTTTTCTAACAGTGAGACCACATTCGGAAAGACAAAGTAAAACCCTTTTCAAATTTCTAATATGATCTTCTTTATCGATACCTGTAACTAAAATATTATCAAGAAAAACACATACACGGGGCATTTTATTGAACAGCTGCTCCATAATTCTTTGAAATTGTGCTGGAGCGCAGTTTATTCCAAACGGCAATCTATTGAATTCGAATAAACCTTTGTGAGTCGAAATAGTCGTAAATTTTTTTGAAGAGTCCTCGAGCTCTATTTGATTGTAACCCGATGAGAGATCAATTTTGGAAAATTGCTTTCCATTTTTCAGTTTTGTGAATAAGTCGTCAATTCTAGGCAAGGGAAATTTGTCCACTAGATAGCTGAATTAATAGTTACCTTATAATCACAACAAATTCTTATTCCTCCATCTTCCTTCAAAATTGGTACTATTGGGGTACCCCATTCTGAAAACTCCACTGGAGATATTATACCATTAGAGACTAATTTATCTAATTCCTCCTCCACTTTACCTTTAATTGCAAATGGTAACGGTCTAGGTTTATGGAAAATGGGATTTGCATCAAGTTTAATATTTATGGAGATCTTACACTTGTTGAACCTTCCCAAATTGGTTGCAAAAACGCCAGGAAACTCATTACATAGAGCATCAACAGCATCGTTGTTCAAATAATGAATTTCTCTAAATCCCATATTATAATTCCTAATAAAATCTCGACCTAGGAGCAATGGATTGTTACCATCAACAACAAAAAAGCGTAGGATGCTATCTTTGAAATTAAATTTAACACTTAAGTTGATTGTGCCATGTGGGATGATCTTATTGCCAGAAAAATTAATCAAGGAAACATTTGTTTTTTCATGACGTGAGCACCAAAATATGTTTTGTAAACATGAAGTGGCAAAACACTAACAGCTGATCCACTGTCAAGTTCAAATTTCAACATGACATTCTCAACTAAAATATCGATATATAGTGGCACATCATTGTTGCTTCCTAAGCTAGAAATACTTAGAACTGGGGATGAAAAAACGTCTGTATAATCCTCAGCAATATCATTATTAGGAAAAACATAATTAACGTGCTTAGGTGAGGATTGTTTTTTCTTTTTACACACCACACTGAGATGACCCCTACCGTGACAAGAGTTACAAATATATTCCTTATAGGGGCATACATTACTGTTGTGGTTCCTCCCGCAGCGGAAACAGCCCGGAGAGCGACCAGACGATGTGAACGGCTGTAGCTGCGGCAGCGCCATGTTTGAGCTGTTGCCCCCACTCCTGCGCGTGCCTCCTTGGCTCCGCTGCGCTGCAGGTACTGCTGTCCCTCATAATACCGTTGAGGATCATGATGTTGATCGGCAGTGGCACCAACATTTGAATTATTTTGTGTAATTCGAAAAACATCGGATTCTAAGACCTCGCTTTTAACTTCACCAACTGGGTCTCTTATTACTAGCGCTGCTTCGATAATTTTGGCCTTTTCAACAGCGTTATTTAAGGTGGTGTTCTCGTTTAGGGTGAATAATTCAGTTCTCACCTTCCCAGGATTGAACTGCGTAACAAAAATGTCCCTTAGCTTGGACTCAAGCTGCTGACCAAAATTGCAATAGCGAGCTAAACCTTTAAGTCGTACACTCCATTCTAGTGCCGTCTCATTTCCTGATTTGGATGCACTATAAAACTTCTGCCTTTCGACCCATACAACAGCAGTTTTACCATAGTAGTTAGACAATAACTGAACTATGTCTTGGTATGGGGTTTCTTCCGGCTTTTGCGGCATACATAAATTTTCTAATAAAATATACGCCTCCTCAGACAAACTATACAGCAAATGAGCTCTCTTGTCAGCTTCTTCAGTGACCCCGTGTACTATAAAATACTGCTCTAACCTTTTGAAGAAAACTTCCCACTCGTTCTCCTTGGGATTGAATGTGAGCACGGGACCCGCTGCTGCAACTGCCATCTTTCTTGTGCACAGATTGGTTCACCAACAACTGGAGGTTTCAACACAAACGGGGAGTTTACACACACTTAACCTCACCCGGCGAGTCCTTTAATAACCCTCGTCGCCATGTAATGTCTTAGTTGGTATCAATAATACCCGGAAGTATACTAATGGTTTATTATATATCACCGACAACTGTTACAGATCCGGAACCACGACATACTGTGTGTTAAACGTATCCCGGTGAGAGTACTCATCGTACATGCGCAATTTTCGGGGAACCAGGGGCGTACTTAATATACTACAATTATAGTGATGAAAAATATTTTAAGCAGGCCAATGGTCAATAGAAGCTGCTATCGCTGAACCGAATGCGTTCATTGTCTATTTCTGAACTTCATTGTAATTAGTTTTATTAGATATAGGTAACGCTATTCTTTATAAGAAATGAATTACCTTCTAAAGCTGCTAAAGTCTTAATTTTTTTATTAATTACTAATTGATTGTGTTAATTTTAACCAGAATGTTTTCCAGAAGCCACTTCATTTCAACATTAACTATTAATGACTCATAATTAGTGCTTGCGGACTTTGCAGTTGCAGGCAACTACATTTCTAAATTTTCTTACACTAGAACTGCAAAAAGGCTAAAGCCTAAATTCGCGACTGCCGTGATATATAACCTGTATAAAATATTTTGACGAGGTTTTAAAGATTTTATATACACTTTGTGAATGAGACAAACGGGTGATGATAACCAAGCTAAAATAGGGGGCAGTAGCCTAGCGAGGCCTTAGAGCAGGCTCAAAATGTGACTATATCAGTAGAGAGTAAAAACTACCTCGTAGCTTTAAACATTAAGCTGTCTAGCTTTGTAACTCAAAGCCATAGTATCGAAGACTGATA
Source organism: Acanthoscelides obtectus (assembly GCA_963669975.1). Lineage (NCBI taxonomy): Eukaryota > Metazoa > Arthropoda > Insecta > Coleoptera > Chrysomelidae > Acanthoscelides > Acanthoscelides obtectus. The sequence continues at coordinate 48,585,001 of CAVLJG010000004.1, forward strand.
TTACGGAGTAAGAGAGAGATATATAGAGGGAGAGATCGGTAAAAATAGGTAATTTACCTCTAATAACCGTATTCATTAAAATCACAAATTTCTAATGCACTATTATGCTCCATTAATTTCAGGTTTTCCATGCGGGTAGATTTATGATAATATTGTTATCATTGATACTGGAATAGCAACTCTACAACATTCAATAACGTACTCGCACTCATTATTAACAAATGCATAATAATTTGAACATAAAGCGGTATTTTGCTTTGAGAAAACTAATCGCCCAAAAACCGTTTTCATTAATTCATTTGTGCTCTTTTTTTTATAAAATTAAATTAAATTTCATCATTAGTGAAAATATTGATAATATCCAGTCACTGCTCTGTTCGGCATCCTGTTAATTGATATCTTATCGCAAAATATGGCACAACATACTAAAATTAATTTAACTTATCAGGTATAAGCAAGAAATAAATTATAGTCAAGAACCTTTTTGGACAGGAGAAAGCTTTTATAGCCACTCTCAGACAGAACAACTTAAGAGTTTTATCGGTTGGACTTTCCTGCTCGAAGTGTGAGATTCTCCAGAAACGGCACACATATCCCAACACAGCAATCCTTGAAGTATCTCTTCATGGTCGGTAGTGTTGCGCTAAGTCTTTAAAGGTATTAATCATCTATTCTTCGTCGTACATATATATATATATATATATATATATATAACTTGAGACGTGGTCATTGTCGTCTAGACCAGTTAGGTGAAAAATTAAAGCTTCCGCCTTTTGTTGGGTACTTCGACAAGATTTAAGCAAAGAGGACTCTTTATACTTTTTTTAATTCTCTCTAGCTTTCAATGGACTTTGCCATCATCATCAGGAGCTGCAATTACAATGATAACAGTAGCAACAAAGGTGTAAAATGAATTTAAATTGACTCAACTTACAGTAGTATGTGAGGATGTTGCTAATTGTTGTTTACGTATAGGATGAGGGAAACGTCCAGTAACATGGTGAGAGCTGAATAGATTGCACAATAGTCAAAATTTATACAAAACATGACAAGAACAAGTTAAAAACAGATTAAAAATTATTTAAAAAAATTTTAAACATTACATCGTGAAACCACCTGATGATTGCACAAATTAGTGGTCATGGAATGATGAATTGATGAGTGACATGAAACCCTTTGACAGAAGGCCGAAGGATGTCATTGTCAGTATTGAAAGATGGAACGAATTGTGGGCGTGTGCCAAAACGTTGCCAAATCACTTCAGATGATGAGATTTTTAGAATTTTATGTTAGAATTTGTTAAACCGACCAGAGGCAGTTGAATAAACTATATTATTATTAATGGGAATTTAAATTAACAATTATTAATAAATCGTGAGGAGAGAATTATTATATTTTGAGTGGAATGAATTTTACTGGTGGAAACGGCCAAAACACAGATTCTAATTATGGTTGTGAAGAGTTGAAATTTGGGGAGATATGTAAGTTCTCCAATTTTTCGCAGTTTAGCAAATATGAGTAAATGACACTCAGTTGTTTAACATCTGTCTTTTTGTTGATACAGTTGTTATTCATGAAAATGTGGGACATTTCCAGGAATAAACGTTTGGAAAGGTGTTTTTCTTTATCAAGAACTTTGATACTTGTGTAATTCATAGAATGCCCTGTTGTGTTAACATGAGATGCTAGAGCGCATCTTTCAGGATGTAGCCTAGCATCACTTTTGTGTGATGTAATCCTTCCTTTAAGAGATCTGGAGGTCTGACCTATGTATATTTGGTTGCAGTTGTTGCAATTGATGGAGTAGACTGTGTTGGTTAAGCCAAGCAGCGGGACTTTGTCTTTCATTTTTGAAAAAATGCAGTTTATAGTGAGGACGAATTTGCAAGCAATTCGAAAGTTCAAAGGACTGCACAATCTGATCAGCTTAGGGGTCAGTTCCTTGATGTAGGGCAGGACAGCAGGATGGTGATGCAGGTAATAGTCGCACAACCCCTAATAACGGAACTGATGTAATTCCCAATAATAACATCAATCCTAACAGTACTAGCACCAACCCGGACTCCAGACCTGGTTTTGCTGTCCTGCCCTACATCAAGGAACTGACCCCTAAGCTGATCAGATTGTGCAGTCCTTTGAACTTTCGAATTGCTTGCAAATCCGTCCTCACTATAAACTGCATTTTTTCAAAAATGAAAGACAAAGTCCCGCTGCTTGGCTTAACCAACACAGTCTACTCCATCAATTGCAACAACTGCAACCAAATATACATAGGTCAGACCTCCAGATCTCTTAAAGGAAGGATTACATCACACAAAAGTGATGCTAGGCTACATCCTGAAAGATGCGCTCTAGCATCTCATGTTAACACAACAGGGCATTCTATGAATTACACAAGTATCAAAGTTCTTGATAAAGAAAAACACCTTTCCAAACGTTTATTCCTGGAAATGGCCCACATTTTCATGAATAACAACTGTATCAACAAAAAGACAGATGTTAAACAACTGAGTGTCATTTACTCATATTTGCTAAACTGCGAAAAATTGGAGAACTTACATATCTCCCCAAATTTCAACTCTTCACAACCATAATTAGAATCTGTGTTTTGGCCGTTTCCACCAGTAAAATTCATTCCACTCAAAATATAATAATTCTCTCCTCACGATTTATTAATAATTGTTAATTTAAATTCCCATTAATAATAATATAGTTTATTCAACTGCCTCTGGTCGGTTTAACAAATTCTAACATAAAATTCTAAAAATCTCATCATCTGAAGTGATTTGGCAACGTTTTGGCACACGCCCACAATTCGTTCCATCTTTCAATACTGACAATGACATCCTTCGGCCTTCTGTCAAAGGGTTTCATGTCACTCATCAATTCATCATTCCATGACCACTAATTTGTGCAATCATCAGGTGGTTTCACGATGTAATGTTTAAAATTTTTTTAAATAATTTTTAATCTGTTTTTAACTTGTTCTTGTCATGTTTTGTATAAATTTTGACTATTGTGCAATCTATTCAGCTCTCACCATGTTACTGGACGTTTCCCTCATCCTATACGTAAACAACAATTAGCAACATCCTCACATACTACTGTAAGTTGAGTCAATTTAAATTCATTTTACACCTTTGTTGCTACTGTTATCATTGTAATTGCAGCTCCTGATGATGATGGCAAAGTCCATTGAAAGCTAGAGAGAATTAAAAAAAGTATAAAGAGTCCTCTTTGCTTAAATCTTGTCGAAGTACCCAACAAAAGGCGGAAGCTTTAATTTTTCACCTATATATATATATATATATATATATATATATAGATTCGCACCCATGTACATGTAGAACCGAGCAAGCAGGAGCCTACTGTTGGTTTCATGCTCTGTTTTTGTCATCCTCTATCTTGCTCCGTAACATTCCCTCCACTATTGGTTTAATGTCGACCCGTTTGCCCCCGCCTACATGCCTGGTAAAATTTCCAGCAATAAAGTCTTGCCGAGCGTGAATTTCAGCTGTCTCTGGCAGTCAATCCATCTACCACACTCGATTGGGCGATCAGGCGTATCTCCGTGATTACAGTATACGCAGTTTGCGCATTATCTCTTCTCTCCCTCTTTAAGTGACTGTCAAAACAAACATGTCTTGTGAGCAACTGTGCAGTAAAATAATCCATCTGCATCATTCCCAAGTTTGAGATCAGCCTTCTAGGCATGAACCATGCCAGTTGCAATACATCTCTTCTGCCATCTAATAAAATGCGCCTCTCTTTAGCTTCTAGCTTCGGCGCCCTTTTTATAGAGATTGCGTCTCTCCTCAGTCAGCAAATTAATGCAACGCGATACCAGCTACCACTAGCTGTGCATCTGTCGACACCGTTATCTAAGCGCAGATCACACGCTTTTCGCTGGTTTCTGAGCATTAGCTGCCTATAGTTCTTTTTCCTCAAGGCCTTGTTATAAATAGGTGTTCAGAATTTGCCACACCTGCCAAAACACTACGCCCCTCACCACTGGGGCCTCCATCATCAGATGGGACCAGACGTATAAGGAATGCCACGACTCAGTCACGAATCAGCGATGTACGGGGTGGCCAACTAAGAATGCGTAGTACTGTATCCGGGAACCTATCCTTCGTAGAGGCTTGTGGTAAAACAATTATTACCAAAATAGCCACGAGAAAAACCTGAAAGCTTCTGAAATGGCCGCTAAAGGGTGTAACTGCAATATTGAATTTGAAAAAGTAATGTTTCTGTGAATTCCGCTATATTAGTCTAACAAAAAAATACCTGATCTTTAAATTCCAGGATAGTATGAACCTTTTTTGTTTGACAGTTTTTGCTGTATCTCTAAAAATAAAGTGGTGGGGGGGATTCAGACGTTTCCATTTGGCTGAGCCTGATTGAAGCTTCAGTTTTGTTTACCCATGAGAGGCTTCAGGAACGCATAGAGCGTGATGGTCAAGATTTCGAGCATTCACGGGGACATTAAAAACCTTTCTTTTTCAAATCGGTTCTTTTCAGGGCGAAAGAATTTCCAGACAAATTAGTTTAGAAAAATAAAATTTAAGGGATTTCCGTATAAAACCTTTGGCCTAAATTTTAGGTTAGGAACAAGATATCGAGATGCGGTTTTCACGAACTTGTTATGACATCATTTAGTTACTTTTTTGTAAAAAAATCATAACAGAGCGTTTGTTTTTTTTTGAGAAATTCAACTATTTCTGTCGGAAAGTCGAAAAAAGCTCTCTACCGGCCACATGTAAAACTAACAAGACGTTGAATATTATAACATTTGTTGCCCAAGAATAACTGTAGCTCAAGTCTCTACGATGGATAGGTTCCCAGATATAGTTGGCCATCCTGTACATGAATGAACGATGGTAGCACTAAGTTGCACACCTACTCATGCACACTTCAAGCATGGGAAGGTACTTTCCATCGCGTCGCTACAGTGCCCGAGCTTTCATTTGGTTATTCGTAAGAAGCGTTCCATCCCTCATCTTCCCATTCCCTCCAATGGGCGTGCACCTTAACTTACCGTGCGCGAATTTCACTGTATCAAAGACAGTGGCGTATGATGCGTATGATGCGCTACTATGGTAGAAGTACTACAGCAGCCTCGAAGATTTTCGATTTCGTTACAACATATTTTATGATAAGTTACGTTACGAAAATTCATTTTCCTTTGGCCTGTTCATCAAACTTTCGGTCAGTCTATTGATGTTTCTATCACCACCTTAGCAATAGCTTCACCGAGTTCATTAAAATTTGAGGAACGTCAAGATAATCGTGATCTAATAAAACCGCGTATTTTTTTACGAAAATGAGATATGTCCTTGTGAATGTCACTGACAGTTACTTCACGAAAACCAATGTCATTTACTTCCTACGCACAATGAGACCATTCACAGAGATCTTGATATCCCATATCTAAGGGATTACGTAAAACAACAGGCGCAGCGGCGTTATAATCAAGCGGAATCGCACAGCAACCCTCTGTTGCGTGATTCAGTAGACTACACAGTCGAGCAAGCTCGCAAACATTCCACACCGCGCCTCGCATCGTGATCAAAATTAAATTGTAAATTCAGACCAGAAAAAATTATTTCAGTAAACACAACCGATCAAAATTATTTTTTGGAGTTACAAAATAATTCGAGTAGTCAAAGCAATAATGCTTAAGCTATTTCAAATGATTTACTTCTTTTCTTTGGTCTATTTCTTGCTTCCTTTCTTTCTTTCTTTCCCTTTCCCCTTAAACGTGTTTGGTATCTGGGTAGTCAGACCTGGCAGACTAACAGACCGACGAGACTTTTAACTAAGAGCAAAGGTCCACGGACCACTCTGACGAATAACGACGAATAGTAGTCATTTACTTTCGTCGGACTGCCTGTTCATCTGGTCAGCCTTGGCACCTCCATAACTCAGAAAGTAACGCAAGGATTTGGTGAGATTTTGATTCTAGGATGCCAAGGATAAAAGCTTTAAAACGAATACCACACGATCAGTATTTACTGTAGACCGTACTATCAGAATTTACTACTAAATAAATACTGAGGTCTTGGCTATACAGTCAATCAATATAACATTCCATGATACATACTGACAGACCACAACGAATACTGATCGCATGACAATCGCGCATGGGATTTGAAAACTGGCGTAGTAGCGGCAGGGCTACGGGCAACAAAGCAACAAACGAGAGATATAAAAAAAATCGCGCAACTTTGTTCTTGACGTTCCAGAAACTCCCGATTATCCTCAGAATTTTGCAAAGGGATAAAGGATTGGTGCTGAGTGTTGAACGGGATGTGAGCTTTAAATTGCGTTTTTGCAAAACGTTCTATTATTAAGAAGCTTCTAGTCCCGGTGGGAAGCTCTTGTTAGACATAGTTACAGATAACTTTATACATTGCAATTGAAACAGACATATGAGATTTATTTCCTATAATTTGAGATGCAGAGCTTCGACTTATCGTACCTAAGTAAACATACCTAGTGAAGCTATTATTTTTTGTTAAACGCGAGCAGAGTAGGGCCTACTCTTCCTATTTCCGATTTTGCACTACAATAGATTACCCTACTATGTATGAAAAGAAAGCGATGAAAATGATATCTATTGGAAATCCGTGTCACAATAGGCCAAGTCCTTATGTCATACGCAGTTACTTTAATAGTTTTTTCAATTACAGTTTATATGGCGGGTTTGAAAGTAAAAAGAATATAATCCTACGGATGCCACAATTCCAAGAGAGCCCACAGTTAAACAAAGTAACATTAACATTAGCTAGCAAGAACGGTATTGTTTGCCCCTTTAAACTACATGCCAAAGTGACACCACTGACTTCATGTACGTCTAGAATGCCAGTAGCACAGATAGTTGGCCACTCCAATTTTATACAAAAGGACTCGCTGCACGAATTGGTCATTTCTCATTTGTCTTTCTCTGCAGCCGACAGCTTGTTAGTGGAAGTATCATGGACGGTTAACTAGACGGACAATTTTGAAATCAATTGTTTAAACGTTTGATTGTTTTTGACTCACCTAGCCATCTGAAATGCTGTTGGCTCCATGGCCAGTGGAGGAGAATTTTCGAAGGTACTTTGACGTCGGTCTTTTTGTGATTCCCTTTTGAACCTAGCTTGGAATGTTGGACGTATAATACTCATTTGCAATATGTACATGCACAAAATCTGGAAATCCGTGTCACATGCAGTTGCTTTAATTATTTTTTAATCATTGTCTATATGGCGTGTTTGTGAATAAAAAACATAATGCCACAGATGACAAAATTCCAATGAAAGTACAGACTTATCCTACTTAGCACTCATTCTTGGTAGCGAAAACGGTATGCTGCTTCTTTAAACTACATGCCGTAATCATACCACTAACTGCGTTTGCGAGTATGTCTAAATTCTCAGTTTCCGTTCTAGACAATTTGTAGGAGTGACTCCTATGCTACGATAGTCACTCGGTTAAATTCCTTTGGCGCGATTCCTTGCTGCTGGATATCGTGGATTGTACATCAGTTTTGGCGGCGTTTCTTTAATTAAGGAAGGGAAATAAGATTAGTTGCTCAGTTCAATAATATTTTATCGATCGTAGAATTGTATTAATTAGGACAGTCTGATAATAATGGCCAAAAAATGTATGAGCCCTGCTGAAAAGCTGGGACTGACGCTTAGGTGAGCAATGCTTTGTCGCTCGATATCAACAAAGTTTCTGATCCGGACTTGATCCCTGCCGTTATATTGAAGAGGGATGCAGCGGAGCTTGCTCCAGTTCTTTCGCATCTCCTCAGGATGTCGAATCCGACACCTTCCCAGGAAACTGGGCTCATGTCCAAGCTTTCCCAAAAAAAAGGATCTAGGACTGACCCTCAAAACTACACGCCTATAGCTCTGTTATAAGTGAGGTGACGGATAGGTACATAAATCGGGAGCGACAGGCAGTCTGGTTTCCAGCACCAGCGATCCACAGGGAACCTCCTAGAGTATTTTGTGGGTGTTGCATACGGTAAGTCCGATCTAGACGCGACACGTCTGTTCGATATTTTGTCATCTTAAGGACAAATGTATGGGGAAATCTATGATTTATATATATATATATATAACAAACAGAAGAATAATGGGAAAAATCCGCAAAAAGTAGAAAGGTGGATTCGACCAGAAAATAGGATAGGTCACCCGAGCGATACGTATTTCTGCTTGTTGGCTTCATCAGGCTCGAAATGAATGCACATATGCAACTACAAAAGTAGATATAATACACATGCCCATACATCCAGATACGGGTGTGACCTGAACAAACCAAGATATAGAGAGAAAAAATGACACATGAAGTCTACAACAAGAGCCAATCTACGCATTGTAGTATAAAATGGCTACAAGACCTCGAATTTTCAAAGCGACGTCTAACCACAACCACGCGGGCTGTTATGGCCACTTGCTGTGGTACTTCAAGCCCAACGGATCTTCCGATTTTCACGTATTTCAGACTCTTTAAAATGATCCTGGTGGCTAAAGATTCAAGTCGAAGATTTCCAAGGTCGAGACTCCGAGTTTTTTGAGCAAAAGTCCTGGGAGTTCCAGGTAAGCGGCATAACGACTTTACCAAAACGATGATATCCAACTATCGATTAGATAAATGTTTTTAAAAGTGGATGCTATGGTTAACTTTTTACATCAAAACCAGCAAAACTTTTCCCGCAACCCAACACGTTCGATGATGTTCGAACACCATTGGAATATCTTCCGCTCAAGAAGGTAGTCAGCCTCTCTCGGAGTACAGAGGACGAAACTTTGCATAGAATAGATAGACAAAATCCTTCGTAATATCAAAAGCGGTTACATGGCCATCGCCAAATAATCCTACTCTACAAATGTGTAATGTAATGTAGAAGATCCACATCTAACTGAAATTATACTTTCTCTCACTAATTAGGTGGTCATTACAGAGGGATCTTAGAAGCTCGCTCTCAATGCGCTTTAGCATAACTGTACCGATCCCAGAAAGCAGAGCTATAGTCTTTGTAGTTGTTGGGGTTAGTACTCGACCATTTTTTGGAACGGATTAAATGTGAACGAACATAAATCCCCTATGAATATAATGTGGTGGTAAGCATATGAAACAGAAGCTTTGACTGCGTTAAGCGACTCCAGTACCAGCTTGATGATTTTATTGGTCGAAGTAAGATCCTTCGTTTTGTGGGGACGTATGCATCAACCCGGATAAGATCAATATTATCCCAACATTAATGAACAACCTCTCAACTGTATGATCTAGGAATCTATTCTAAATCCTTGTGAAATTCTTATCGCCTATTATATTACATAACCATCTTTCTTTCCAAAACCTGTGTTGGTGCGACGATGCTTATAGACTCATGTAGTTGAGTTTACCTTAGCTGACATGAAAAATATTGCAGAAGCAAACACATAATTAATAGAAAGCACGTACGAATAATTTGCTTGTGAATTGAATGAACAGTAAAATTGTGACAAGCTGATCGCTTTGTATAGACTAAACTAAACGTAGTTAGCTAATTAGGTTGGAAGATGATTGATAAGCTAACTGATCGATGGCTCATATTAAATGGATACACTGGCCATCCAATAATGACAAAAGCTATTCACTCAACTGTAGCAACCATTGATATTGATCTAATAATCTAATTTTAGATTTATGTAACTTGATTAACCTTGCCCTTCTGGAAATCAGGAGAATCTCAAGTAAGAGTGATCAAGAACACCATTTGGATAAAAAAATCAACATATTACCTACTTCACAGGTTACAGCTTAAACTGCTTGATTGATTTTAACATATAATGAGGTATTAGATTTGCTTTAGCAGTGCGAGTGACATTGTCTCTATTAAAACTTTACAGGGTTTGTCCGGAAAGTAATAGGACTCATTTTGTTCCACCATGACTGTACTTCAGAGCGTGCGCGCACTGACTGGATTCGGTAGAGGGTGTTCCTAGCTAACGAATGAGCGGCTGGTCAGTTGTCTCCAAGCACTTGGAGAGTCGGGACAGGCATTTTCGCGCGACGTGTTTCTGTTAGTGGTGCAAGCCGAAAATGCAGCGTTCGTTAGAGCAGAGGTACGCGATTAAATTCTGTGTGAAACTCGGTAGATCTGCGACAGAGACGTTTGATATGATCAAGCAGGCTTACCCAGGTGTTGCTTTAGCAAGAAGTGGTGTGTTTCGGTGGCCCCAGGCCTTTTTGGAGGGCCGGGAAGAGGTCGCTGATGAAGACCGTGCTGGAAGACCTTCGACTTCGCAAACACGGATAATGTGACTCGTCTGCGCAAAGTTTTGAACTCAGACCGTCGACTAAGTATTCGTTTAATTGCCCAGATGTTAAATCTACCAAAATCTGGGGTTCATGACATTGTGACACAGCATTTGAACATGCGCAAGGTGTGCGCGAAGATGGTCCCAAAAGTGCTCACTGACGACCAGAAATTGCGGCGTGTGGAAGTGTGCCAAGAACATTTGAACATGTGTGAAAGTGACCCCCAATTTTTGAATAACGTAATCACAGGTGACGAGCCGTTGATCTTTGAGTATGATTCCGAGACAAAGAGGCAATCTTCCGAGTGGCACACGACGGCGTCTCCTTGCCCAAAAAAGGGAAGAATGAGCAAATCCAAAGTGAAAACGATGCTCCTTGTCTTTTTTGACATCAAAGGCATCGTCCACCATGAATGTGTTCCTCCTGGACAAACTGTCAACGCCAAGTCTTACGTGGAAGGGCTCAGGAGACTCAAACGAAGGGTCAGTCGGGTCCCACAAGACATCGCAGCCGACTGGAAGTTGCACCACGACAACGCCCCGGCTCACACCGCCTTTCTTGTGAACATCTACCTGACCAAAGCCAGCATCCCAAGGCTTCCGCAGCCACCCTACAGCCCAGATGTGCCCCCCCCCGACTTTTTTTTGTTTCCTCGCCTGAAAAGGCTGATGGAAGGCAAGCATTTTGAGACGACCGAGGGGATCCACGCAGCATGCACCGCGGCTCTCAAGGCTATTCCGGAGAATCCCTTCCGTGACGCCTTCAATGCTTCGAAATCGCACTGGTAGCGCTGCATCGACGCAGAAGGAGCCTATTTTGAAAGTTTTCAAAGAATTGTAATGATTGGCTCAATAATTTTTTTTAAATCGACTCAGTCCTATTACTTTCCGGACAAATCCTGTATTAAAACAAAAGGGACGGCCAGCTTAACCTTCAAATTCGTATTTCACAGACTACAGCAAGGGCTGCAGCTTAAATGGCTTAATCAATTTTAGCATATGAAGCATTCCTATTTCACAGACTACAGCTTTTGGATTCTGACATATGAGGTGCCGTTGGATTTACCTTAGCAATGCGAATGATATCGAAATTATATAAAAACAAAATGAAATAGAAATAGAATTCCACTTCACTACATAATAATCTGGTTGATCTATTTTGACATATAAGGATTGTTGGATTTGTCTTAGCAGTGCGAATGACACTTGATAAATTAAAATTTCATAAAATCGAAATGGCGCATTTTAATAGAAAATTTGTGTTCAAACTTTGTCTCTAGAGTTGTCTTGGCGGCCGGTGTGATACCGAGCATACCAAAATTTCGTAAAATTAAAATATCGGAAATTAAACTTCAACCTTACTGCAGTCGGGCTTTTTATATTTTTCAAAAATATAGGTACTTGTTTAAAATCAATAAAATCGATTCCGTCCGATTATCCTTAACAACAGATAATGTTGAAAGAGAAAGTACAACTTTGTACCATGGTAGTTTAACGTGTCAAACATAACTGAACGTTGCCTTATGTCAGGTAATAGTACAGTACTTAGTGCCGCGGAGTGCTTTCCAGTAACGCTTTTGTGTGAGCTGTTATTCGTAAAATAGCCAAGAATATTCTGGTATACCTACAATCAGAACGAACTCATCGATACAGTTGCTGGTGATAATGATAATGCCTACATTTCAAGTCAGCTAAGAATCAGATAGATAATCAATTTCTCGTGTAAATAGTTCTGACTTGCTACTAAATTTCAACAGAATAGGTTAAAAAATACGACAAGGGTTCACTTGAATAGATGTCAGATTATGTTGAAGTATCCTGGTAATTAGTGCATTACTAATGTCTAATATCGATACATTAGGCAGTTTTTGGAAAGACTTCTAAAATAATGATAAGCCTGCCAAGAGGAAATCAGATGCAACAGTTCATTGACGAACAGAAGCTTCTATCCACGAAAGTCCTAATGATAGATTGCAAAAATGAGACAATACTGTATTTAATATATCATCTATGGCATCAAATAGAAGCTAGCTGTGCTAGCGATCATCATGTCAACAGACACTCTGGTACCTTTTTTTGCATGCGCCACTGGAATCATGCGACTTCTCCCATTTTATTATACTGCGGTAAACTGCAAGCGCGACCTCGTTGAATAACGGTGTAAACATTAACATGAAAAGTGCTGAATTCAAATCTGCCACCTCAACAGTTATTGAATATCGATCCACATTTCCGCTTCCTGTGTTCCGGATAAAAAAGTAATCGTCTTACCTGTATAGCGATTAGTAATTACAAACGAAATGTGGAAGACGGAAAGACATAACTGTTCCAATTTAAATCTTTTTTCATTACCCAGTTTTATAAACTTTTCAAGTATCGAACGTTAAGCTTAAATAACGTTCGGTCAGTTTTTATTTTCAATAGATCTTGTATAGGAGTGCATGTATAACTCAGCTAGAAACGCAGTACAAAGGCAAAAATAACTATGTCATTTAGAAATAAATGCAGCTTTGCATCACAAGTTATGTTTGTTTTTGAATACGTTCGGGCGTTTCACACATGTGTATAACCCTACAAATTCTTCTTTATTTTTTTGTAATGACAGGCAGTATGGTTTTTAGCACCAGCGATCCGCGTGGTACCGCCCTGCTTACGTCACGTTACTGTGGCGTAAATTCATCCAGTGTTATGGTGAGGCTCGTTTCGGTGCTCTTGATGTCACGAGTTATGTACTATGGCTCACTCTATACACTATAATTATTATATTCCATCATCTTGGAGTTATATTGTATCCTTCTATTACCGTTGTTAGAAAACTTGGAGTTATCTCATACATGCAACCTGATACGTTTTACATGTTTCTTAAGAATTTGCTTATGTGTGTATTCCTATTATTCGACCTTATAAAAACCGCTGTACCTTTTGTTTGGCAATCAGATAGCTACCAACTATTGTAGTGGTAGTTAGATTTCTCAGCGGGAAATAAAATTTATTGTTTAAATGATAGTAATAATAATAATAAATAATAAAAACGTTTATTAAGATACAACTCAAAAGGAAAGGGTATTAGACAGACATTTTTCAACCCTTCCGTAGGCATTAATATAAATAGATAAATTGCGAAATAATAGACATCAGACAGATATAGTTAAATAACGTGGTTAAAATATTACAATCAGTATATAAGAGTACATTCTATATTTAAACTGTATAAATGGACAAGTAACTACAGAAAAAAAATATAAATAGATAGAGATAAGGTCATAACGCCAAACAATAGATGGAATTCACGATTACAGTATATGAAACTGATACAATAATATCGTATTAGTACACACCTTTTTGCTTGTTAAGAAGATATAGCCTGTAGTATTTTTTAATCGTTATATGGAATTTTCGTCAAATACTTCAACCTCTTTGTTCAAAATGGTTGGAGCCATGTAGCTAAAACTACTTTTAAACTTCCTTGAAGAGTGCGTAGGAATAACATTTAAATTTTAGTTTCTCGTATCTAAATTATGAACATCAGAAAGCTGCGCTAAATTGTTATAAAGGTATGATGGTTTTTTATATTTGATCAGCTTATACAATATAGTACTGTATTGCAATTCAGCCTTTGAATCGTATTTCAGATAATCCAAATTATTGTAATGTAAAGATATATACTAAGTGACATATAAATCCGAACACCCAGTTTAAATGGTTTTATTTTAATAAAATTTTGTACTTAATGAAGCATAATAAGCAAATGATAAAAATTTCAAAATGATTGCACTGCTTTAAAGCCCTTTGACCTTTAATAATGTGTGGATGCACGCTGATGTGCTACGCGTTCTCCAACGCGCCTAGGCATGCTTCTGATCAGGTGGTCAATGTCCTCCTGTGGTATCTCATTCCAGGCAACCACCAACTCCTCTCGAAGTGCTTCTAGAGTCTGAGGAGGACGTTGCAAATTGAGCAATCTCCTACCCATCATTTCCCACACGTGCTCAATTGGGGATAAGTCGGGAGATCTTGGTGGCCATGGTAACAATGTGACATCATTATGTTGAAAGAAGTCTATTGTGACTCTTGCAACATGTGGTCGGGCATTATCTTGTTGGAAAGTTGGATCTGCCAGGGTGTCAAGATAGGGTAAAAGATGGGGTTCTAGAACTTCGTGGATATAACGCTGCGCGTTCATGTTACCTCTGATGAAGATTAAAGATGACCCAGAACCATAAGCTATAGCACCCCAAACCATAACTCGAACAGTGTGATGAACATGTTTTTCAACAAAAAACTGTGGATTCCTCCTTTCACCACGTCGCCTTCTAACCCTGGCACGACCATCGTGCATGCCTAAACAAAATCGAGACTCGTCACTAAAGACAATACTGTTCCATTCCTGATCCCAGGGTGACCGTTGTCTGCACCACTCAAGGCGATTACGTCGGTGTTCTCGAGTTAAAGGGAGGACCCAGTGTGGCCGGTATGAAAACAAGCCAAAACTTCTCATTCGTCGGTAAACACTTCGCATGCCAATAGGTCTTCCGTGTTCTGCAAACCATTCATTTGCAATGGACCTGGTAGTGGAGAAACGGTCCCTTAAGGCCAATAATCTTAGGCGGCGATCTCCACGGTCTGTTGTTCTACGGCGGCGTCCAGTGCCCTTTGCTCTTTGCGTACGGCCTTCTCGAAGCCAAGCCTGACAACACCTAACCACAGTGTCTACACGTCTTTGCACTATAATTGCAATTGCCCGAAAAGAAGGTCCAGCTTCCCGAAGTCCCACTATACGGTCCCTATCAAACTCACTAAGTTGGCGAAATCGTACAGGTCTCCGTACTCTAGGCATCGTAACCGATCGTAACGGATGTCAAGAACCAAAATCCGCCAACGTTGATTCTTTACTGCGGCTGAAATATTCATTTATAGAGCGTTAGTGAATTAAAAAAAGCAGTATTAAAACCGGAATGTCCAACTGATAAGGCTGAAAATTTTTTCACTTGTTATTAACAGTAAGATAAATACATTCACCAACTTTTATTAAAATAAAACCATTTAAACTGGGTGTTAGGATTTATATGTTCAAACCTGAACATTGTGTTTCAAGTTTAGCAGTTAAATATGTGTAAAAAACAATTAAACCGTAGTCCATGTTAGTAGTATAGATAGTAGATAGTAGTAGTAACAGCATTGACTATTCGCCATTTCAAATCGGCAGATAGAATATATTTGTGTCTCCAAAGGCTCCTAAACTTAAAATAACAGCTACTAATTTTACTAGTTATCTGATATTCAAATGTTAGATTGCTGTCTATTAATATCCCTAAGTTTTTGACATTGTCTGCTATATCAATAACGGACCCTTTCAGTGTAATATCTTGGGATTTAATTGTGAGAGCAAGGTTCACCATAACTTTACTACCGACAACAATCGCCACAGATTTGCTTGGATTTAGACGTAAATCAACTTGTACGGACCACTCATTTGGAGCATATAGATTTTCATTCACTTCACTCACTAGTCTGTTGAGGTCACTCGCTGCACCAGATTTGTAGAGTTGCGTGTCGTCTGCATACATTTGGATTTTCCATTCATAATTGAGGATGCTGGGAAGATCTGCTGTGTATATACTGAACAGTAAGGGTTCAAGTATGGTGCCTTGAGGAGACCCTGATGCAACTGTCCTTTTACTAGATCAGGGCTGTCCAACTTAATGTGGCCCAAGGGCCACTTCAAAAAAAAATTGCAGTTTGGAGGGCCGCATTATAAAATCTTTCTATACAACATTATTACTGAGTTTTAATAGGTATATACTATATTCGGTATTTGAGAGTAATTTATACATGTGATGTTATACATGACCCGTGAAGCGGGCCGCAAGAAAGGAGTTTGCGGGCCGCATGCGGCCTGCGGGCCGTATGTTGGACAGCCCTGCACTAGATAATTCTCCATTGAGCTTTACTGTTTGTTTCCTATTTGCTAAGTAACTTGTTATCCACTGTAATGCTGATTCTTTCACACCATAGTGAAACAACTTGGCTACCAGAAGATTATGGTCAACCAAGTCGAATGCTTTACTAAAATCGAGTAATATTAGTAATGTCTCTTCTAAGTTATCGATGGATGCAGTCATAACTAGTTCATCAATGCTGAAGTGGTGCTGTGATGCTTTCTAAAACCTGATTGAACTTCAGGCAGAGTATTATTGATGTTTATATAACATAACAATTCTGCTTCAATATTTTTTTCGATAAGCTTGGACATAGTTGGAAGTACATTTATTGCTCGGATGTCATCCAGTCGTGTGGCTAAAGGTACTTTGGCTAATGGTAGAACAATCGAGCGTTTCCATAGGTTCGGCATGATTGGCATACATGAATGGCATACAGCATGCTTGATGTAAGGAAAGATCATCTCCAGCATGGATAAGTTGATATCATCAATAGTTCTTGCATTAGAATTGATTGATTTGAAAACTTCCACCACTGTGTGCCACTTTACTGATTTCAGCCATAATCCCATCAAAGTGTTCAGTTAGATGATTTGACCTGCTAGAGGTGGTTTTCATGATCTTTTATTGATTTTCCGATAGTGGAGAGTCGGTGGAAGAGTGATAACGACTTCTCTTGAGACTTGTAAAGCAGTTGTCATACTTCCATTTTGTTGATGACTCATTATAAGTAGATATTTCGCCTGCTTCGAACCCACGCAGGTGCCATGGTACTTTTTGACGCAAGTCGAACAAACTATCTTTGGTTGCTGGGTGTTGATTTTCAGAGTACATAACTGGCAGATATCTGACATGTTGACCATAAAAATTAGATTGGTTGTAGTTTTAAAAACCCTCGTTCACCCCTGGCAAACATAATTGGGGGCTCAACCGGGATCCCTCGTACGGTGCGTGTGTTAGAAGAAAGAGTAACTCGGTGGTGCGAAACTGTACTTACTTCAAAGCTATTAGAAGTGTATCCAGCATCACCACCGCACCGGGCGCTATCAAGTGTTTGTGAGGGATCCGCCACTTCTGCCAGCCAAGTGGAGATAATCCAACATCCACGAACGAGAAGAGGAGACCAGGGCGAAGAAATCCACTGGCACCCGCCTGGTCAGAAGAAATAACGGGGGTTTTGCTAGAACCGGAAGGACCAGGAGAAAGCCGAGAATTCGGGCGCTTTCCACTATCGAAACGTTCAAAGGTCAACATCTGGCTTGGGAAAGGCAACCCGTCGAGGACGCCACCCCTCAGCTGAATGTTAGAAGTTGAGGACGGAGTAAGAATGAAGATTATTCTTATTTTCACTTTGTAAGACCCTATCTTTGTTCATTCTTTCTCTTGGTGGTTCAATTTAATATTTTATTCGTTATTGATTTATAGATTTTGATTGATATATTAGTACCATTGCTATTATTGACGTACGTATATATGTATATATAGTTTCTACGTTTAAACGTTAATGTTGGGTGGTACAACCGGTACAGGTTACCACTCAGATTCTGATTCTGATATCGATTTGCCCATAAGACATTCTGAACACGAAATGGCCGAGGCACAGGTACTGAAATAATGCCACAGATCTGCTTGATTTTATCAATAAGGGAGATCAATTTATCGATTTGCTTAAAATACCTGACGTTATCTGCGTGTTTAACAAATTATTGCTTCGTAACATTGCGTCCAAAATCAAAGATGAAGCACGTGTCTTAATTAATAATTCAAGCTACTCTACATGGAGAGAATTGAAAGAAATTTTAGTTTCACGGTTTGGGGACAAACGTAACGAATCTTCTCTAGCACAGGAATTGGCACGAATGTACCAATTTCCTAAGAAAAATTATCAAACATATTTTGGTAGAAATAATGGTCAGTACAAGGATTTGATTTGTTGCAAGTCAGTTATATAATTATATTTTAACTTTAGCCTTGCAAGGAATTCCAAATTTAAATACCTTTTCCAGTGAAGAATTTTAATTGATACAAAATCACCATTTAAAAATATACGTCAAAATGCTCTAATTTCTTATTCAAAATCATTTAGAACCGTAGTAGAGAAATGTGAAGAGAACGTCAAGAAAATTAACATAAAGGGTTCCTATATATTGAATAGCATATGTGATATAATAATTGATGAAGACATATTTTATCTATCAAATATCAATTTTACAATTAATGAAAGCTCTAGTTCGTTACCTGAACTAAATATGACAGCCAATAGTACAGTTGAATTGAGCAACTATCACTTTCTAAATTTGGAAGAATTGAAAACTACTCTCAAACAATGGAAACCAATTCCTTATCAAAATCTAAATTTTTATCATACTGGAATAATTAGCGGATTCTCCATATTTGACTTAATCATTGTTACTGGAGTAATTTATCTGACCTATAAATGTTGTTCAAAGACTTGTTCATTCGAAAGGGTGCTAATCTTCCTGTAACGGAAATAAATATTTGTGAAACTAAAAGAAACCGTAACGAGGACGTTTCGATCTAAGGGGGGAAGAGTTATGTACTTTGGCTCGCTCTATACAATATAATTATTATATTGTATCATCTTGGCGTTACCTTGTATCCTTCTATTACCGTTGTCTTGCAATCCACGTGTACATTTTCCTCCTAGCTCTATACGTGGTCACTCCTAAAGCTTGCTGGCTGATCCTGTCTTCACCAGAGCGTCTGCCGTCTCATTGCCTCTTATCCCAGCATGCCCCGGTACCCACATTAACGATACCGGATGCCTCGCTGCGAGGCAATCCAGAGCCTACCTTCATTGCAATGCAAGACTCGAAGTAATCTTACAGGCACTTAATGCCTTCATTGCAGCCTGGCTTTCGGATAAGGTCGTTATTCTTCTCCTAGGTCCACCCTCCTCCAGAATGCGAGATACGCAAGCCAGAATCGCAAAGATTTCCACCCAGAAAATAGTGGTGTATTCACTGAGAGGCAGAGATGGCCTAGTTCTAGGCCCTGAGACCCCAGCACCTGAGCCCTCTTCGGTGACCGAGCCGTCCGTGTACCAGACCTGCCCGCTCACTCCGGAGAGTCTCTGGCTACTGGCGTCCCACTCCTCCCTCGTTGGATACTCCACAATAAAATTGCGGTTGAAGCGATATTTAGGGGTAATACGATCACCCCTGCGTAGGAGGACGGGCCTCCCTTTGCAATTCGACTAAGATGGCAGTATGCCCCTTGACAGGATTCAAGAAGGCCCAGCTTCCATTGCACTCAATGGCGTTGTTCGCACTGCACTTGTAATGCTAATACAGGCCAAAGGCCCAATTTTATTGAGTTTGGCCTTGGTTGTCTCAGTTCTAATGCAGGGTCATCAGTCCAGGGAGCCATACAAGAGAGATGGACGTACTATCGTCGTGTAGAGCCAGCATTTTAAGCACCCACCTGACACCGACAACACGTCTACAGGCCCACAGTGTATTGCGAGCCTTACTAACCTTGTATTCAACATGCTCTCTCCAGTTCAGTTTGCAATCCAGGATAATTCCCAGATATTTCACTGATTGGGATAGAATTATTATAGTCCCAAAGGAGGTCGGCATGACCAAGTCGTCAAGCCTTCTTCTCCTAGTGAATATGATCAGATCGGTCTTTCCAGTATTAACAGAAAGATCGACTTCCCTGCACCACGATTGCACAGAGCGGAGAGCGCCCTGCATAATTTCAGAGACTGTTCTACAAAAACGTCCCCTAACAACTATGCTCAATTCATCAGCATAGGCTTGCACGTAGACACCCACACTGCTGAGCCTAACGAGGAGTTCGTTCACCACGATGCACTACAGTAGGGGTGACAGAACTCCGCGCTGAGGGCAGTCTCTAGCTACGCTGACGCTGGAGCTTACGTCATTCAGCATAGCTGTTGCTACCCGACCCTCCAGAGTAGATAGGACCCAATCTATTAGGATTGATCCAACCCCATGTCTAACCAAGGCATGTCTGATAGAGTCGGTTGTAGTGCAATTAAATGCACCTTCAATGACCAAAAGGGCCACGCTGATCTAGAGTCTTCTCCAGCCTACCGATCAGATTGTGTAAGGCC
Organism: Acanthoscelides obtectus; assembly: GCA_963669975.1. NCBI lineage: Eukaryota > Metazoa > Arthropoda > Insecta > Coleoptera > Chrysomelidae > Acanthoscelides > Acanthoscelides obtectus. The sequence continues at coordinate 48,605,340 of CAVLJG010000004.1, forward strand.
AGATCAGTCGATTTCCCAGCTTGGTATGCAAACTGATTTGCATGAATGACACACCTTTCCAGCGGGTCATCCCTTAAGTATCTATCAACTATCCTTTCCAATGTCTTAAGCACAAAAGATGAAAGAGTAATCGGATGAAAATCCTTCGGACCAGCTTCTATGTGTGAAGCAAATGGCCACACATGCTCGAAACACCGTCAACAGGTGAGGATCAACCGAACTCCGTCCCTGCTGTAACATGTCCGGAAATACGCCGTCCAGACCTGGACTATTGTATGGAGCAAACGAATCTATCGCCCATACCGTTTACCGTCCTTTCGAAGGTGACAATCTCCCTAGCCGTGCGCCAGTTCTCCCCTGAGGGCCTGCGCAATTACATGCACTCTATGATTGATCGCGCTACTGTGGAACCGGAGAAGTGTATTTCCATCAGAAGCCTCAGACTACCTTCCTCAGAAGAAGAAGAGTACTGCTCATATTATGTGAGGTGCTGCCGCACCGACAACATTATTCATGCTCGATTCTCAGGACCCTTTCGCAATGACGGGCCGTCGGCGATCTAGCACTCTTCTACTGTTATGCTAATGGGCTTTACTCCTCAGAGCTCTCCTGCATGACCTCGGTCACTTATCATAACCGTGACGAACTACGTACATTCAGATCTAGCCGATACGACTGCTCCTTTGTTCCAAGGGTTTCAAGGCTGTGGATTCATCTACCTAAGGAGGCCTTTCCTAGCTTTGCTAACCACAGACAGCTCAAAAATCGGATAGACAAAGTTTGTTTAAGTTCCTCATAGCAGCCACGGTCCAAGAGTCCAAATTTCGAAACACCTCTACTGTTACCGCTTGTTGGCCCGATTTTTGAACTCTCTGGGGTTAGCAGAACTGGAGAACGACTTTTTTGGCTGATGTCAATGTATCATTTTTTTATTGAGGTAGAGGGGTGCGTTTGTAAATCGCTTGGTAATGTAATATCGTACATAGTAATGGAATGTAGATTAACAGATGAAATTTTACTCTGGAATAGTGTGAAACTTTATTTTTAGAACGCCTAAATTATTACAGAGTCATGTAATGACACTTGATGACAGCCGACTAATTTCTAACCACGTTTTTTGCGACCATTGTAATTATTATGAGGGACCCTAGGGATACGGGGTAGCATTTATCAAGAAAAATTTATATTCTGCCCATTTTGAGCAGTTTTTGATAACCAAATAAAATAAGCAAACAATGAACCATGAGAATGGCAAGTGATATAACTCTTATTCCCAAGGTTTTGAGCTTTGGAAAAAAGCACACTTTTGAAGTTTCAGAAGGATTACGTTTCCGAACGCAAGTAACCTGTATGTCAAATAGTTACGAACGCTAAAATTGTTACAGAGTAGTACAAAGTACACTCTGTAACAATTTATGAACGCATGTCATGTCAACTTTATGGGAGAGAGTCAAGATGAATATATCCCTCCTCTCAACCATATCAAGTAGGAATGCTATAGTTTGAGCATCGACACTCCGGAAATGTGAATACTACTCTCAGCTGGGTACCTTCTAGCTATGTAAGATATCTCAGCTTCTTCCGAGCAGCTACTGTCATTGGTGAGATGTGTCTGTGTCGAATCGTCTCTTCATTAATGTGAATTCCTACAAGTCAAAAACAGTGAAATCTTAGCATATCTCTACTATCCATCAAAGCCAGATATGCGCTTGAGAACTTCTTATTAATTATTTGGAATGTTTTTTGTGAATATCTTTTACATCATTCATTTGTTTATGACATTTCCAGAGTAAGTTTTACCTCCGTTTTGGTGAAAATTTTAAATGCTTTTGTCTACTTTTTGTTATAGTACGTATATATTATAATGCGAGCTCTTTGCTAGTCTACCTCCTCTCTACCTCCTGTTTCATAATTGTCTTAGGCAATAGTGTAAATGGGTCATGCGCTCTCTTTCCTTTTCACCCGTCCCTTAAATCAAAAACCATACTAAGCTGTACAAACGTTCCTGCCTGCTTGATCAACCGTCACGATTGACATATAATATTTATTCCAGCCATTTTTTATTGGTATTGTAACGAGTTTCATAGTTCATGCAATATTTTTGTAATATATACGTTCTGAAGAAGAAAATAAACATTTTCGAAAGCTTGACATGAAAACAAACTTTCTTCCTGGCCCTCTGAAATTCGATTGCGTTAGTGCTGTAACCTCAAGAGTTTTCCATTTTGCATCTTATTAGTTAAGGTACAGTGTACCAGAAACTGTATCTATTTGCATACCGAAGAAATGCAATGTCGCTCCAGCTTCATACAAGAGCGGTTAAAACTACGTATTTGTCAAGGAATAGTTATTTCTTGGGGGAGTATATGCAATGCTTTGAAAATAATAGCACAAATTCTAGCAAATTGACTAACCACTTATTTGTAGAGCAATTCAGAAAAATGTCACAATATTTTTAGAGTGGAAAAGACGAACATCAAAAAGTAATAAAAAAGTCATATAAAAGGAGATCTTTAAACGTTTCATTAAAAATACGAGGTTTTTAAGTTTCTGAGGGTGCATGAGGATAAAACATGGACATTTCTTAAGTAACGCCAAGGTGAGTATAGGATTACTGTCCTTATATACTACATACAATTTTTATGTGAAACTTTACTAATTTCAACGTGTTTTCAAAGTTTCTTATACGCATTCTACGTTAGTAACGGTTGTCCGCAACGTAATGATGCCTTCAGTTTTAAGGCAAAAAAATAACTAATAATAGTAATAATAATAATAATAATAATAATAATAAAACATCTTTTATTAAAGGGCGAAGTTTAGTTCAATGCTATTCTGCCAATCAACCTTAAAAATTAAAAAAAATATAATAACGATTATAAATATGTAAAAGTAATATACCTAAATATACTAATAGTAAAAAATAAAAATCTAACCATACATGTGAATCTAGACAGAAAAGGAAACACTTTGCAAAATGAGCTTTCAAAATATGTAGGTGAGTGTTTTTCTCAAATAAATTGTTTAATTTTTTTTAAGGTAATTGTAGTTTATTGATTTTAATGCCTGAGGTATTTCATTATAAAGTGTTATCGCGTTGCATGTGAAGCACTTATGAAAGAATGAGGTTTTGTGAAGAGGCATTGTGAGTGTCTCAGTACACCGTATGTTTCTTGAGTGAATAGAATTTCGAGGAATCAGCTTGTTCTTTAAAAACAAGGAAATCGATGTAAGCAAGAGCTTATGAGTGTAAGCTAATAAGTGTAGCTCATATAGCTCACTCACCTTCAACCATCCCAAGTCTTTTGTATCGATCTCAAGGTTTAATTCATTACTCTCACACTAATCTATCACTTCCACACTTGCAACTGATTTATTACAAATTTATGACTATGTCGACTTGCCTATCACGTCCAACGCTGATGACTCGCTCTCGGCGAACGTATATAACCTCGAATCGATGAATGGCAGAAGGTTTACAGTAATAGATCGAGGCTTCATCGAATCTTGCTAGATAGCGTTCGATGTTTTTGGAAGCGTGACGAATCGAAAGTGGATCGTTAAATGTTTTTTTTTATTAATGACCTACCTGGGAGTTGTCTTTTATTTTCTCCAGTTCATCAACAGAAATAGATCTGGCACTCTGCACACCCGATGCCATCCGCGAAGCTCTAGATCAAGATTTATTGTGCAAGCAAGTAGGCCATCAATATGTAACAGAAACAATATTTGAACCGAAATTGAAAGAAAGAAGCGAATCCATCAATTATGATCGATATCTTACGATCTAGAGGCTCAATCATGGGACGGAAGTTTCCAAGTCATAGTAGAACTAGGCTGCCACTGGTATGCATGGAGCTTGGATCATGTCAGCTAGATGGGAATAAATCCAAATCTGTGTCTCTGTTTCCAACTAATGTACGAGATAACTCCATGTAGACGATTTCCATTGGATATACCGATTTTAAATTATACGACTCCAAATACACTCCCTTGTTTCGGTTCCTTGTTCAGATGATAACTATGTTAATGGGACAGGCTATGATACATATATATTACAGGTAGTTTGTGGAAATACGATAATAAATAACGTTAAATTTATCGATTAGGGACGCACGCTATCAATTCCAGATTTACGGCGCGCTCTCTGGATTTTTCAGGCCGCCCGGGAGTTTGTGAAGTTTTCACGCGTATTTCATCCAACGAGAGTAATAAATCTTCCTTTTTTGTTTATAACAGTCTCTCTGACCTTTATGTCAGTTTAGACACATTTTCGCTTATTTGCATTATGGTTCGACAGCGAAGGCAAAAATGGTGGCTCCATTTATCCAAGGGTTTGTGTTGGAGTTCTTTGTTATCGGGTAATCTCAGTCAGTCATCGCTTTTAAAAGGTGATATACAGGGTTTGTCCGGAAAGTAATAGGACTCATTTTCTTCCGCCATGACTGTACTTCGGAGCATGCGCGCACCGACTGGATTCGGTAGAGGGCGTTCCTAGGTAACGAATAAGCGGCGGGTCAGTTGTCTCCGAGCACTTGGAGAGTCTGTACAGGCATTTTTCGCGCGACGTGTTTCTGTGAGTGGTGCAATCCGAAAATGCAGCGTTTGTTAGAGCAGAGGTACGTGATTAAATTCTGTGTGAAACTCGGTAAATCTGCGACAGAGACGTTTGATATGATCAAGCAGGCTTACCCAGGTGTTGATTTAGCAAGAAGTGGTGTATTTCGGTGGCACCAGGCCCTTTTGGAGGGCCTGGAAGAGGTCGCTGATGAAGACCGTGCAGGAAGAACTTCGACTTCGACAAACGCCGATAATGTGACTCATCTGCGCAAAGTTTTGAACTCAGACCGTCGACTAAGTATTCGTTTAATTGCCCAGATGTTAATTTTACCAAAATCTGTGGTTCATGACATTGTGACACAGCATTTGAACATGCGCAAGGTGTGCGCGAAGATGGTCCCAAAAGTGCTCACTGACGACCAGAAATTGCGGCAAGTGGAAGTGTGGCAAGAAAATTTGAACATGTGTGAAAGTAACCCCCAATTTTTGAATAACGTAATCACAGGTGACGAGTCGTGGATCTTTGAGTATGATCCCGAGACAAACAGGCAATCTTCCGAGTGGCACACGACGGCGTCTCCTCGCCCAAAAAAGGGAAGAATGAGCAAATCCAAAGTGAAAACGATGCTCATTGTCTTTTTTGACATCAAAGGCATCGTCCACCATGAATTTGTTCCTCCTGGACAAACCGTCAACGCCAAGTTTTACGTGGAAGTGCTCAAGAGACTCAAACGAAGGGTCAGTCGGGTCCGACAAAGACACTGCAGCCGACTGGAAGTTGCACCACGACAACGGCCCGGCTCACACCGCCTTTCTTGTGAACAGCTACTTGACCAAGGCCGGCATCCCAACGCTTCCGCAGCCGCCCTACAGCCCAGATGTGGCCCCCTCGGACTTTTTTTTGTTTCCTCGCCTGAAAAGGCCGATGAAAGGCAAGCATTTTGAGACAACAGAGGGGATCCAAGCAGCATGCACCGCGGCTCTCAAGGCTATTCCGCAGAATGCCTTCCGTGACGCCTTCAATGCTTGGAAATCGCGCTGGCAGCGCTGCATCGACGCAGAAGGAGCCTATATTTAAAGTTCTTAAAGAATTGTAACTATTGGCTCAATATTTTTTTTTAAATCGACTCAGTCCTATTACTTTCTGAACAAACCCTGTACTTCGTCATCGTACTTGAGGTTGTTGCTTTATTTTTGAAAACAACATGCGAAGATGATTGCCGGATAACGCAAACTCCAACCTACTACGTACGTCTGGCTAAGCCTTGGGAACCTTAAAGCCGGTTGCAAGCGCGTCAATCTGTTTTGAGAAAACTGAGGACAGCCGTAACTTTTGCTTTAACTTGCCTTTACTATATAAATAATATGAAGGTCCACAAATGTACATACATATGTTACACATCAAACGCCTTTCTTAAACCACTTTCGTTTGTGTTAAAATCGACACACGGTCAAATGGGAAGCATCCGATGGCAAGCCTATGCAAATCAATAAAATGAAAAAACGTATTTACATACATTTTTTTAGATATTAATAAAATAAGCTAAAAATGTAAAAATAATTGAAAATGTTTAAACGAGCTCTTCGGTCTAAAGTTTTCAACTGAAAGTGTGTTATACCCTGTCAAAAAGTAACACATTTCATTTGAAAACTTGAGATGAAGGAGCTTCATCGTTGTTTGAGTATTTTTCCAATGGGAAAAATGGTTTTTTAATGTTTTGTTCATTTTCTTAACAGCTAAACAAACAAAAACAGTGTTTTTAAAAGTGTTTTCTAATCTTTTAACTTTTAGTATTCATGATCAAATACTTAGTAATTTCTGTGAAATTTTCATATATCTTAGAGATAGGAACCCATTCTTCTTACTTCTTACTTTTATTGTTTTACAACAATTCGATAGATTTAAATCATATAACGATAAACAGATATGTCGTCACTTTGCTTATTGCGTTTCTCTCATCAAACCGTTTCATTTGATACCCATATCATAGTGTCCTTTTTTTGGACTGCAGGCAATATTTCTTCCACACAAGAATATATTTTACTAAAAATCCGAAATTGTTTCGTTCTATTAGTTGTCGCCTAGTTGAAACTATCAGCTATAGTGTATTCCTGTAAACTTTAAACATAAAATGTAAAAACGTTTCAAAATTGACTATGGACCAACCATAAGCAAAAACTTTGTAGTTAGACCATTAGACATCCCTATTATTACTATTTAATTCCCATAGGGGGTTACTATAAAAATGATAAATCACCATTTTGTAACATCCGCTCGTGATCTTCTATCGCCATCAGGTGAACTGGCGAGCATGCACCTTTATTGACTATGTACATATACCGTTTGATGACGTAGCCGGTGGTTCGAGGTGATGTGTCCGTCGGTCTGATCGGTTGAGTTGCAGTTGTTTGATGCTTCTTACAAACGATTGCCATTCTGGTTTAATTTCAACACTTGGATTACTGTAAACATTTTCATTCATTATGATGAAGGCCGCTTTCTTGAATTTTCTCCTACCACCACACTTCGCAGAATTCTCACAAAGACAAAATCTGTGAACAAAAGTCAAAACACCAAGGATTTTGTATACCAGGTATCATGTGAATGTGGAAAGATATAAACGGTGATCCATCTGTTGGGTAATTTTTATATCCATGGTTAAAATGGAAACGCAGAGTTCTTTTTCCATTTAGGTTTTTTCATTTATTCACTATCCTTCCGGTTAATGATGTAACTCAATCTCATTCATATGCGCGCCACGGCTGAGCTTGACAACCGATTCTATCGACCCAATTTTTCAGTACATTATCTTACCAATGGCTGCATGAATATTGATCTTCACGTGCTCAATCTTCGCTTTCCCACAAAAAATAATCTAACGGCCTTTAATCGTAGCTTCGCGGTGGCCAAGTCGCATCACCAAAACGGCTTATTACCAATTTTCGAACAGTTCTTGAAGAAGTGCGATTGTTTCGAGGCTTGTATGGCAGCTCGCGCCGTCTTGCTTGAACCATACGCTATCCACGTCTTTTTATCGGTTTCCGGAAATAAATAGTCAGTCAGCATGCTTCTATAGCGCACACCAATGACCGTGACGGCGCGTCCGCCGTCATCTTTGAAAAAAGGGCCAATAATGCCACCAGACCACAAACCACACCAAACAGTCACGCGTTGCGGATGCACTGGCTGCTAGGTAATTTCATTTGACTATTCTGAGTACCAAATATGGCAATTTTGCTTATTGACGTACCCGTCAAGATGAAAATAGGTTGCATTCGAAAAAATGATTTTTTGGTAAAATTTGGGGTCCTCGACCAAGCTTCCAATTTTTAGCGCTTCCCAAAGTTGTTCAATCGTATATCGATCCATATTCGTTCACCGTAGACTCTTTACTAAATTCCTGTCCAAACAGAACTGATGTAAGTCTTGCCAACCGTGAGATAAGCCCTAGTTTAAAAATTAACCAACAGATCGATCACCCTACATAGAAGAAAATTCAAGAACGCCACCTTCATAGTAATGAATGAAAACTCTTACAGTAATGCAAGTGTTCAAATTAAACCAGTATGCTATCCAATTGTAAGAAACATCAAACAAATGCAACTCAACCGACCGGAAGGAGGGACATGTCACGATGGCTTAAGTAGTCAGGAAAGGAACACGTTCACCAGTTCACCTAATGACGATTGAGGATCACATCAATCAAAACGCCGTGGATCAAAAAATCTTATAGAAAATGGAATTCCGGGAAACAACATCTCAATCATGCACAACAGTGTATATAGATTCATTTTATATTGTGACGTAAACCAAACATGTGAAAAAAATTTCAGCCCAATTGGTCAAGGCTAAATGTTTCAAAATTCAGTTCCAAGATTTGTCCGACACTAACAAACCGGGCAAGTTCATGCAAAAGCTTACAATAATAAACCGAGCTAAACAGGCAATCTTCATGAAATTCTGATGGCATACCAAGGTTCGCCAACCGGGTCGATTCCCCTCTAGCAAAAGACTTCTATTCCCCCTTCTACATTTTTCATTGCTTTTTGAACAAAGTTGGTGGAGAAAAGACAGTGTAGCTTATTCATAGTAAGCCTCAAATCAAAATATTTTTGATTGTAGGTCAGTTTAGTTACTACGTACTGACAACATGGGAGTAATCATTATAATTATATCATGTAACTATAATGGAAAATGGGGTTTTGTCTGAATTCTTTATACATGTTTCGCTCTTAAGTTTTAGCTTTCCATCGTTCACCTGAATATTTCAAACTACTACATCATCCTTTAATAACATTTACACCGCCCTATGAATAAGTTCAGTATACCCATTGATTAACGTATTTTCCTGCCGATAGTCAATCTAATAATATATTGGCGTGTCTGAAAAATTATCAGAGATGAAATGCGAAACCGTAGCGTCATCTATGAGGATTCGTCACAACTATGTTTTTTCTTCATTTAAAATTAGAAATTTGTTTTGAAACGTGCTTCGTGGATGGTGCTTTAGCTATATGCTTATGTGCAGTTAATTAGAGTGCCGTCTATGAAATACTAGCCCTTTCATAGTAGATTTCTTATTCTTACGGAGAGGAGAAGAATAGCTGTGACAAATTCTCATAGATAACTCTACGGTATCTCATTTTAGCCCGTATAATTTTGCTGACGCGCGAATATAGTATCAGGCTGCTTATATTCACGCAGAATAGGATAATTGATGGTACTTACATCGGAAACTTGAGTGACCACGAGGTAAAATAGATTGACTACGTGCTTACCACACATCCTTTGTTTTGGTTTGCTTATATCTTGAGGCCCAGATAAGACCTAGCCTTGAGTACTGCACACATGTTTGGGGTGCTGCCGTTCCGGTTACATTATCCTTGTTCGAGGCTGTTTAGATGAGGGCTGTCAGACTGATCTATGATTGTTCTTACTGAAAGTTTCGGGACCCCTACGCACAGACGGACCGTCGGCGATCTAGTTCTCTTCTACCGCTACGCCAACGGGCTTTGTTCCTAAGAGCTCTCGCCCAAGATGGCGCCGCGCTATGTCCCTGCCAGACATACCCGCCTAACCGTGTCGATCTCTTCTTTGGCCTCAAGCAGTTCAAAAATGGGGTAAGCAAAGTTTATTTATGCTCCTCATACTAGTCGTAGTGAGCGACTGCTTGGGTATCAAAAAAGTACCTTTGTTAATAATCACGCAACTGCGAAAGCAAGTTGAACTTACCTCATGAGTGTCTTGTTGATTAATCTCCATGTTTGACTGGCTGCGAAATGAATCCACAGATGAAAAAATGTCAGAAAATTCAATTCAAATCTCAATCCTGGATCTGTGGTTTCATTTGGAGGCCTGCAAAAGTAAAGTTTATCTCAATAATGAGGTACCATGACTACTATAACGAAATTTAACTGGATGCGTTAGCAACAAAGAAATAGCAGTACTAGCTAGTTCTGAGTGTATGGAATACGATTGTCCGCAAATGAAGAATGTTTAATATTCTGGAATGGATAAAGAGAACATAGACAATGATAATGTCAAAGGATGAGATGAGCAGCGAACGGCGCAGTGCACGACATTCCAAGGAAGGGAGGGGATAGCTTGGGAAAAATATTGGTAGGCAAAAGTAAAAGTTAATGTGTTGTAGACTATCTTAAAAAGGTGGTAAAAAGACAGAAATGCACACGAGAACATTGTTTTAGGAAAAAATATTGCTAAAAACAAAACAAAAAATCGTTATGTATTGTTTACTCCAGTTGAACAGAGACAACATTTCAGCAGGAAAAAGGGAAGAAAAATACCTAGCTAGTGAGACCAGGCGGTTAACCGAGTCCAACAAATAAAGTATCGTCATCAACGCCATATGAAATACGTAAATAGATCGAGTATCCGTACCATGGGCGGAACACTGCGCAGACTAATGCTCAACGCATCTGCTACTCTCTCCGGTTCGCATGAAGTGGGTAACGGAGCCCGCTGTCTTCATTCTCTTCCTGGAAATACTCTAATAAATTTAGCACGCGCTGTCGGCCTTCTCCATTGATCGTATTTCCGAGCATTGTACAATTTTATATTGAAGATTGATAACAGGGCAACTGAAATTCCACGCCAAGTAAGTTGTCACTCTGACAAATATGATTGAAGGGCACTCATACGTAACGACAAAGCTTTCGAGACGGAGACACACAACTAAAAAACGTATGTCTTTGAGCTTACCGAACAAACGTTCACACACATGAGTAGGTTGCATGTGTATGTATGAGGGAGACGGAGATATATCAAGAGATACTGGAAGTTTTACTTTGACCCGCCAAGAAAGGTGTCTACAACTGTAGCCATATGGCTATTGTTAAACATACCATGTATTTATTCAGTAATGAACGCATGGTGTTCAAAAAGTGAAATACTCTGAACTTTAGAAAATGATTGCAAATATCTGAGTTTTTGTTAAGATTATTTGGCTAATCGTTGATGTGAATCATCAAGAAAAAGTCAAGAAAAAAATATACACGCACTTTAAGCATGTAAATTTTTTGAAGTATGTGAACATAAAAAACTGTCGCATCTAGGGGTAGCCGTCTTACATGGTAAGTTTGCAAAAAGAAGTTATCGTAAAACGCTCTGAGGATCAACACGTTTCTTTTCACTTCTCTCGTTAATAGATGTGAAAGTATATATCAATCTCAGAAAAGAAGGGAGTATGAGACACTTTTTACCACTGAAAGTTGGTCCAGTGGATTATCAAAATTGCTTTGTAAACAAGTTTTATGACTGTAACTCAATTTTTACTTTTTGTTAGACAAAATTGGTCCAATATTGCTTAAGGCCAATTTTTTTTTATAAATGACGTGAGAAGCATTTGAAAGCATATCTGGCTTAGTTACCTCTTTCCTTGACTACGGTCCTCAATTAGATTTGTCAGTTACTTCTAAACTTACTTTAAGTGGAAGTCATCATTTGTTCCTGACAGTCGACATTTCGAAAATGAGATGTTATGTTTTTTCGATATTTTATGTAACATGTATACGTATCACGAAAAATCAATCATGTCACTAATTTCCGTTGGTCTGTCGGTCTGTTTGTCCGTCCGCTAATCCTTGGCCTTTCTATAACTTGGGAAACACCGGTCAGATTTCGATTACATTTTCATTCAAGGTTACTATTATGCGAACGTTGAAAAGGCTTTATATTCTTCCAAAATTGATCCAGTGGAGGCAAAGATGAGCAAAAAAAAACAAAAAAAATAAAAAATCACTCAAACATCGTTTTTTGACGCTTCAGAGGTGCGTTGGAAAAATTTTGGTGGTGGGGGTTGTAGAGGGTTGGTGAGAGTCATCTAAACGTTTTAATGTTAGTATGTTAATATGCTCTCAACATCGGTAGATATTTACGCCTATTAGATATGTTTATTGAGGAGAGGCGACGTTGCCAGATGAACTGTCGGTAGGGCAGGCAAAGAATGTCTGTGGATCAATTGTGTGGGCGTGTTTAACCAACCTGATCCATTCAATTTGTCTGTTATACATGTTTGTAACTAGCTTTTTTTAGAAGGTGTAATTGGTGCTGAAAATGATACTTTATTTATGTAACAGTTCAGCTTTGTATGGAACGGAGTAACGTGAAGTTCTTGATTCATTTAGAAAGCTGCGTTTGATGATCTCTGACAGACTGAAGCTTCTTTTTGGAACTAAGCGCATATCTTGTTAAATGCGTTACAATTGATTACACATAAGCTTTAGAGGAAAGAATGTCGTCAAAAAAAAGGATGATAAATTAATAGATGAGAATAATCTAATATCACTGAGCAGAAGACGCTGGCGTATGCAACGTAATGAAGGGAACTATAAAAGGTATCATCACCTGCTGGGAGGAGCAATTTAGTCGGATGGTGCGAAATTTTAAGCGCTACCCCGCAAGCTCATATCCCGAGTTTCCTAACTTTACGGGGCAATTAACACGATTATTATTTTACCGAACAAAAGCAGTTATTCTTAGCGTGAGCAGACTGAACTTTAATTTTTGTTAAATTTAGGAATGTTTGCTTCCTTCTCATGCAGTCAGAAGTATGGTGTGCAAATTGATCCTCAGTAGGATTAAACGTCAAACGCTCTTTAATATTAGTATCGAAATGGATAGAGATTTATAGACACAAATACAACATCTTCTCATGTCCATGTTCTTGGTATCATGAGGAGGGTCAAACTTGCTAAAGCCACACAACTTGACATCTCCCTGGGGTATTTGTCTATATATACTCCTCAATAAGTGAAAGATAATTTATTCAGAACTCGAATAGAAGAATAATGTTTTGATACAGGTTTGCAAAGAGGCTAAGATCTACAAAACTCCTTCTGGTAGCTGGTTCTTTTTCAATATACTTGGAGTATAATAGCAAACAAACTAATCGGTTCTTGATATACAGAACAAGATCTAGTCATTATATGATATAAGATTCTAGCGAGTCCGTTTACCAGAATTAGAATACTGCAGCATTATTGAAGCAAAATATGTGGTATCTTATTCCAGCCAACCACCAACTCCTATCGAAGTGCTTCTAGAGTCTGAGGAGGACGTTGCAAATTGAGCAATCTCCTACCCATCATATCCCACACGTGCTCAATTGGGGATAAGTCGGGAGCTCTTGGTGGCCATGGTAACAATGTGACATCATTATGTTGAAAGAAGTCTATTGTGACTCTTGCAACATGTGGTCGGGCATTATCTTGTTGGAAAGTTGGATCTGCCAGGGTGTCAAGATAGGGTAAAAGATGGGGTTCTAGAACTTCGTGGATATAACGCTGCGCGTTCATGTTACCTCTGATGAAGGTTAAAGGTGACCTGGAACCATAAGCTATAGCACCCCAAACCATAACTCCAACAGTGTGATGAACATGTCTTTCAACAAAAAACTGTGGATTCCTCCTTTCACCACGTCGCCTTCTAACCCTGGCACGACCATCGTGCATGCCTAAACAAATTCGAGACTCGTCACTAAAGACAATACTGTTCCATTCCTGATCACAGAGTGATCGTTGTCTGCACCACTCAAGGCGATTACGTCGGTGTTCTCGAGTTACAGGGAGGACCCAGTGTGGCCGGTATGAAAACAAGCCAAAACTTCTCATTCGTCGGTAAACACTTCGCATGCCAATAGGTCTTCCGTGTTCTGCAAACCATTCATTTGCAATTGACCTGGTAGTGGAGAAACGGTCCCTTAAGGCCAATAATCTTAGGCGGCGATCTTCACGGTCTGTTGTTCTACGGCGGCGTCCAGTGCCCCTTGCTCTTTGCGTACGGCCTTCTCGAAGCCAAGCCTGACAACACCTAACCACAGTGTCTACACGTCTTTGCACTATAATTGCAATTGCCCGAAAAGAAGGTCCAGTTTCCCGAAGTCCCACTATACGGCCCCTGTCAAACTCACTAAGTTGACGAAATCGTACAGGTCTCCGTACTCTAGGCATCGTAACCGATCGTAAAGGATGTCAAGAAACAAAATCCGCCAACGTTGATTCTTTACTGCGGCTGAAATATTCATTTTTAGAGCGTTAGTGCATTAAAAAAAAAAACAGTATAAAAACCGGAATGTCCAACTGATAAGGCTGAAAATGTTTTCACTTGTTATTTACAGTAAGATAAATGCATTCACCAACTTTTATTAAAATAAAACCATTTAAACTGGGTGTTCGGATTTATATGTCACTTAGTATAGTTCATTAGTGTTGTATTTTTGAGCCACCACGCAAGTCTAAATAACTACAGATACCGGCTATGGGAGGATAGGAGAAGACATTACGCGGAACATACCATAGGAATACGTGTGCAACATGGACACATTTTGGGCCCACCTTAGAGATCCGTCCTCCACACAAGATCCACAGTCAGCACTATGTCACATCAATGCCTGAATTTCTTAAGTACATGTCTTGTTCTCCTCCTTTTCAAAAATGGCAAAGTGTATTTGCTATCAGCTAATTGAAAAAGTGCATTATGTAGGCTGAATCCATACTTTCCACGTATTGCTATCAGTTTGCAAACAATCGTTTTGTTCAGTGTATATCGGTACTTCTAATGAAATTGCCAAGTATCTTACAAGTTCAGTTACTAATTACTAACATGAGAAATTTGAGATATAGAAGTCTTCCCCCACAACCACTCATCTTCAATTTCAACCGCTCTGAAAGGTAAGGTCCATTACTCCGCCGGCATTGTAGTACCCTTGCGTAAAAGTTCGACAAAGATCCGAGTGGTACACTGAACTGGAGTCTGAAATTACTGTATAGTCGACGAACAGATCGACGAAAATGAATAATCATGTCATAAAAAACCCAAGGAACGTGTAAGCTAAAACTCTGTTTGTTGGAGATAGAAAGAATTCTTTGGAGTAAAATACTAAAGCTGATGTCTTCGTCTTTGTTGGAGGTATGTATAGCAGTCGACACAAATAAAATGTCGGAGAGCTGGATTGGATCAAGGTAGTTATCATACTGTAGTGGTGTTATGTAAAAGAGTATATATACCTTGATGGAGAAGTATGTATAGATTTTTTTGTCACTACTAATTGTGGTAAATTACCAGATTTAGTTAGCTACGGAGTCGGTTATCTGCCCCAATAAAGAAATTAATGACGACGGATCCCTCGAGTACTAAGAATTCCTGTCGTAAACTCTCGGAATGTCGAAGTGGAGGGTGAACTCGAGGGAACATCATAGAGGATAAAATTTGTTTCACTAACATCTGCTGGATTCACAGCAACATTGATGCTGTTCATCACTATTTGCAACCCATAATTTTCTTGGCGGAGGCAAACATCTCAGAGTCATTATTCATTATTCACCTTAGCTCCCCAAATTACGAGGTGATGCATTCCAATCTGAGAAAGAGCGGGGGCGTTGTGGCTTTTGTCCGCAGCAGTCTTTCCTGCTCCAGAGATGTTTCTTTGGAATCAGACCGGAACGACATTCTGTGACTTCGCCTCAACTTCGAAACATCCCCAAATTTATTTACTGTCTCTGTCGCTTTCTCTGCCACCATAACAGGGCCTACTTGAACGTCATGCTATCAAAATCGACTATCTGAACATCACACACCCCGCTTCAGAGGTAGTTCGCCTCGGTGACTTCAATATCGACAATGAGCTCTGGTTGGGCTCAAACAAGACCGATGCAACAGGTTGTGCAGTTGAAGCGTTATTTATTACACAAGGGCTGACCCAGCTGGTGACGACCGCTACTTTTTCTCCCGCGTTTCGTCACACGCCAGTAGCCTGCTGGATCTCTTTCTGACCGCGCATCTTGTTCCTTATAGCACTGCTGTCTCTCCTAGCTAACTCAAATCATGGTGCTGTAGAGGTTAGGCTTAGGTAGAACCCTTTGTGGCAGCAGAAACTCGCCCAAGCCGCAAAATTTGGCATTACGTATATGCCGTCTGGTAGGGCTAAGAGACATCTTCTCCACCTTTCCTTGGAGATAAGTTTGTTGTGCTGACGCGGTTGCGTCGGTTGTCTGTTCATCCATAACCGAAATTATCTGCGTTGGGATGATACAGTGCCTGAACCACGGTCCAGCGATTGGTTCAACAAATCGTGCAACATTGCTCGTCAGCAACAGATCAAGGCACGCGGAACCTTCTTACAAAACCCTACTGTAGGAAACAGACAAGGTGAGTCCAGAAAAGAAATATATAGAAGACCAGCATGATATAAAAGTTAGGCACAGGGTAATGTCGCAGCGCTAAATCATCCAAGATCCTTGCTGCCAACTCCACCATGCAAGTCCCCACCAACTTCCAAGTGACTTCGATTCAGAGAGTAGTCTACACTATGCGGGAAGTAACATATACTCGTAGGTATAGGACCGTAACATGTGTGCTTTTGTCGCTCGACATTAAGAAAGCTTCTAGTTCGGTGTTGATTACTGCCGTTGCATTGAAGAGGTGTGCAGCGCAGCTGGCTCAAGTCCTTTCGCTTCTCTTCCAGGTATCTTAGGAATCCGGTACCTTCCCAGAAAACTGGAAATTTGCTTATGCCCTACTCATCCCAAAAAAAACGATTTAAGACCGACCCTTACAACTACAAGCCTATAGCTCTGCTTTCTGTTATACGTAAGGTGATGGAGGATTACATAAATTGCGAGCTTCTAGACTACCTCATACGTCACGGTTTGATTAGCGACAGGTAGTATGGTTTCCGGCACCAGCAATCCTCAGGGGACTTCCTAGCTCATGTCACGCAATTCTGGGATAAACTAATTCAGCCTTATGGTGAGGCTCATGTCGATGTTTTTGATATCACGAAAGCGTTCGATCAGCTGTGGCACGCTGCCTTCTTATGTATCCTTCCATCCTATGGCCTTCCAGACAAGCTTTGCAAATGGGTAGCTGACTTTCTCTTAGGCCGCACTATATCCATCGTAATGGACGGGTTCTACTCTTCATCTAACGTCATCGGGAGTGTTCCCTAGGGATCAGTCTTGGCTCCGACACTGTTCTTCTCACATATCAACGACCTCCTTTCCAGTACCGTCAACCCAATCCACAGCTTTGCCGACAACAGCACTCTGGATGCAGAAATTTAGAGCGACAAGCCGATTTAAGCCGGTGAGCTGGAAGAAGACTAGCAGCGGCTTCCTCTCTAATAAAAGACCTGGGGAGGTTATCACTGCTTGGGGACGCAACAATCTTGTACAGTTTAATGGTAAAATTTCGTGGCATTTAGGCTTTGCCTACGCGGCTGCTTCGGCGTGAAAGAATAGTCCATTAGAGTTTGACTTTAGCACTGCCGAGGATTAATTAATATTTGGTAACACTGAAAGAATAAAGTCGACACACAAAGCCTGTATGGTGCATAAGAGGGGCACGACCGCTACATGACAGAATTCGGCAGAGATAGAGGATGCTGCGTATGTCGATAATTCATTCATGCCCCACTCATTTTACAAAAGTCCAATTTATCATGTAGCATGGGACTTACAAGCACTCAAAACACTGAGTTGAATAAATAATTTCAGTTACAAAATGGATTTTGTATTTGCTTGTAATAAATTATATTAAATTACTAATGTTCAAAAACCTACTGTTTTCCTCCATTTTCATTATACTAATAGGAGGAGAAATGTAACTTCCCCTCATAGCAATGCGGTAAATGATGTCGATTTATCAGGTCAGTAGTGAAATAGTACGTCACATACCTAGGTTGAGAAGTAATCCCTTTTTGGTTTATCACTCTTATAACGTGAGGTGCAAAGCATATATTATGCGAGACCAATAACCGTCTTCTCGATGGATGTATGTATATAATTCTATCAAATACTAATACCATATATATTACTAGGATTTGTATAACACAAATACTTTGAAACCTCTTTTTTGGTTTTATTCTCATTATGCTAGCATTAAAAGCTATAAAGTTAGCAGGATACAATTTTAAATGACATTATTACCTACATTTGTGCTTTTTGCTTTCTATACCGAAGCAGCCGTAAAGGTTACTATTTTATACTTTTTCTGGCATTCTTTCGTCGATTTTTGAGTTTTCTTTTTCTAGGCAGTGACACGATGCCTTCGATGCCTTAGAAGAAAAGGGGCAGTTTATTGGCCAGTTCTCGTTGTACAAGAAGTTAGAATGGGAGATTGGCGGTTTCGACTAACAGGCCCAAAGCGCGTCATAAAGAGTCTGAGGAAACATTTTCATAGATGAAGCCAGGCGCTTAAAAGTGGTAAAATCAATAAATCAACCTTTCACATCTTATAGTTTCCTTTTACGCCCGCCTGAGCTCATGTACGGAAATGCATTCTGATGTAGCATCTCGATCACGCCACAAATCTGCTATAGGAAATAAAGTTCGCTATTTAAGGCCCGTATCGTCAGTCGACCCTACAGTTGTAGGGCGCGTTTATGGCCTTCTTGATTGTCATACTCCTTTCTCTCCTTTAAAAATGTCTAGATTACACTTGTCCCGTGTCAGCGTCAGCGCTCTCCTATTATGAAGATTTGTTTTCCTTTTAAATTGTGGGAAATTTCAGGCTGATAAAACATGATATAACTCAAAACCAAGCACAATTTGATGCAAATTGATGTTTGTGACATAACCTCAAAATAGAGCGCTGACACAGAGAAGTAGAAAACTATGACAATAAAGGAGGCCATAAAGGCGCCCTACAATTGTACGTCTGAGGTCAGGTAGAATGCTTTTCTGATCTTTTAAAAGCTTGAAAAACTCTAGCATTCTGGGTAGTCAGATGTGTTGCGGCGTCGAGATAATGGCACATCGGCTCGAAGGGTCGTGGCCTCCAAGTTCCCTTTTGGGCTGTGGATGTCATGCTTGTCTATATACAAATATGTACGCACCTCGGTGCAAGAGCAAACAGGTACGTACATCATATCAACAGGTTTATTCAATAATCTGTTGCCAGGAGATAAGCAAGAAGGCAAGAAGGGTCAAAGGTGGTCTAGTCACTGCTACTACTACTGCTACTACTACTACTACTTTTTTTCAATACCGACGCCAGGCCGAAACCTGCAGCGGATCGGTCCTGACGTGCTGGAACTGCCGCTGATGGTATCTTCTCGCACGCAGGCTGTATTTTTCTTTATTATCTCCATCTTCTATCGCCCTCTTCTTTCGCACTACGTCTCCCTTCCCGGATCAACCTAATTAGGAGTTCGGGGAGGTTGAATGTGTTGATCCTCTCGTCTCATTTGTTCGAACTGATTTGTTTGTTTCTCTCTGTTAGTCATCTGACATGTATCGATCTGGTTAGAGGCTTCGCATGTCCTGGACCTCTATCACTTTCCTTCCTAGTATGCCTCTTTGCCATATTCGTTACCACAGTCCAGTAATCAAGAGACTGCAGTATCGAGTTGACAATGTTTTCCAGAGTGACTTCCGTGTCTAAGCACCGGCTGCATTCTTCTCTGTCTACCTCCCATCTGAGGGAATCGTTCATGGCTCCACAGAATGAGTCGCAAATGACGAATCTGTTAAGATACGCTTGGAAACATCCGTGCCTTGTCAATAGTTAGGTCAGGTAGAATTCGCCACGCTCCTTTTTAACCCATGCCTCCAGATTTGGTATCAGTGCCCTCGTCCAGAGTCGCTTAGTGGTAACTTGCCGTCGCTGCTGCCAGCTTCTCACCAGTTGATTGTACGCTGCTTGTCTTGCAGAGTTAGTGCGATCTTCATGCCCCTGCCTTCTCATTTTCACTGCCAGGTCTATTGGTAGCGTATTAGAAATTACCCCCAACATCCTCAGCCGATACCGTACAGTATGCACTACTAATTCGCAGCCCTATCGTTTTACTCTCTTCAGCTTGGCAAGATGACGTTTTACCCTCATGGCCCCTTTCCAGATGGGTGACATGGGTGATGCGTATAGCATAACAGAGTAAGCCATTGAACCTAAGGTCGCTCTCTTGCTCGCTCGCGGACCTCCAATCTTGGGTATCAGTCTAGATAGAAGTGCGACCAGTTTTGCACCCTTGGTCGCCATCCTGCTTATATGCTCTCCAAAGGTGAGGCTACAGTCAATCCATACGCCAAGGTACGTCAATGTCAAACCTCTTGTCTATCTACCAAAAAAGATATTTGCTGCAATTTCCTCTTCTTGGTGATTATCACTGTTTCCGTTTTTTCTAGAGCTAAGGACATAGACCTGCTTCTGAACCAACAGCTGACCTCTTCGATAGCCCAGTCAGCCTTCTGTTTCAACTCTATCTCACCTCTGGCAACGACCACTTCAGCGAGATCATCCGCGTGTTATACCTTGTGGCATTTCTAGTTCTAACAAACCGTTGTACAAGACATTCCACAGTGTAGGTCCGAGAATCGTGCCTTGAGGCACTCCTGCATTCATGTCTATCAGATGATCCCTGCCAAGTTCTATCTTGATCTTGCGGTTCTCCAAGCAACCCACAAGCAGGCGCAACACACCACCATCTAACACATTGTGTTTCAGCTTGGTAACGATTTCGCCTCGGGATGCCACGTTGAATGTGTTTCATACATCCACAGTGCTAAGAGCGCACAGCTGCCTCTCCCTATCCGAAGGGCCTAGATGTAGTCTCTTGACCACTATTTGGTATCCTTTGCTCCATACATCATTGTCTACATCTGCTAAGAGTCTCTTCCAATAGTTCCATTTAGATGTTTGAATTAGTTTCATTACATTTCTGATTTCCGCAGTCGAGTTCCTCTTCGTTGATGCTCTCTTGGCTTTAATGCATGCTTTTCTGGATTCTGCGATAACCTGTGTCCACCAGTGGACATTTTTCTTCTGTGACCACGACTCTGTCTTCTTGGCATTGAGCTGTCACAAACCTTGCCTAACAACTGAATCAGCTCCTCTGCTGTTGTTTCAGTGTTCTCATTCGCACGAAGATATAGCTCATTCCGAAACTTAGTGACGTTCAAATGTATCAGGTTCCATCCACGTCTGATCTGCGGCACGTCCTCCACAGTATCCTCCACAACAACCAGCTTGGATACAATGTAGCTATGGCTTAGGCTATCCAAGTCTAATACTTTCCAGTTTTGTATGTTAGTGGAAACACCCTCAGCAGCTAGAGTCAGATCCAAGATAGATGCAGCCTCGCCTCTTGTAAGAGTCGGTGCTTAGCCTTACCCCTCTCCGGCGCCTTCGCGTTGAAATCACCACACATGATAGCTTTATTCCTGGAACTTGGTACAGCTTCTCCCTAACGGTATGAATCAGCCTGGAAAATATCTATTTTAGCATTAGGTGAACAATAGCAACTAAAAATGGTCACAGAACCGATGCCAACCCAGACAAAGCCATCCCTTCTACCATGTCTATGTATAACGGTTTGTCGATTCAGAATTTTTATCGCAGCATCTTTTCTAGTATCTGTATACCAGCCTAAGCCATCTGAGTACCTTATCTGGTTCCGCCACCACTACTATATCTGCCTGTGTTACGCCTGCCGTGTGTACGAGGAGATCGGGCGCCTATCTGCCTCTATCCACATTAATTTGTAGTAATGTTAATTCTAGGCCTGTCATTATGTTCTTGTTCGCAACATCGTCTTCCTGCTTGATGCCCCCCACGTTACATATAGGATAGAACGCTGGATTATTGTAGTCTTTCGCCCTATGCTTTAGTTTAACGCATATCAGACACAACGTAGACCTTTCCGCACCTTTGCACATATCTGGGAGCTCTCCATGCATCCAGCGCTTCCATCACCTACTACTCTCGCTACATGCATGGATCCGTAGTGGACCAATCCTATGCGAATTCTCCCTAATCTGGTAAGTTTATCTGCCACTGCAATCGACCTTACTATGGTTGCCTTCTGGCTTTTGCCATAGGCAGGTCTGAGAGGCGACAGTCTGAAGTCCTCTTCTTCACCCAACACACCATTTATGGCTTCCAGTACCTCTTCCTCAGTTGTGGTACTGTTGAGGCCCGCTACGTGAAGTACCACATGCCTACTTATCTTCAGTGTCTTCACTCCGCTTACCAGTTCATTGGTAGCCTTGCTTAGTTCTTCCGCCTTGCCCTTTCCAACTTCTAACAGGAGGTCTCCGTTACGAGACTTACGCATCTTTGAGATTTTCACCTCTAAGTTTTGTTGATTCACCTCTGCTTTCAGACGCTTTAATAGGTCTGCATAACACTTGCCGTCACTTTTTACAATGACCCCTTCCGTCTCCTTGGCACTACGTCTCATCTTTGCATTACGTGCCTTTTCTGGCCTTTCCTGACGAGTCTTATTTGCTTTGTCTCTCTTTGGCCTAGTTTCTCTTCTGTACATACAGATGTCCAGATCGGCTTTCCGAAAAACGAATTATAGTATGTTCACTAATACGTTGCACCTGTATGTCTCAATTAATGATATTGCAATCATTTTTCTGTTATTCTCTACCATCAGGTCTCTTAGTTTAAATATGGCCTTATATACCTTTTCTGTTTCCGCAAGCCCTAAGAGTTCTTCCTCGACGAGCAAATACCATATGAACCTCTCTTTTTTTCAAGGCCTTTGCTTATTGGGACAGCGATAGAGCTCACCAGGTAAGCCACTCCACCCGGTTCCTACCCGTGGGATTTCAGCTCTTCCAGTCCGTTGCACCGCTCTTTAAATCTTTTTCCATTCTTCCAGCGAGGATCCCTTGTCTAGCTTCTCGCTGATTTCTTGCATCGCTTTCCACTTCTCATCGTCTATTGCTGCAGTCTGGGTAGCAGCATCCTTTGTAATAATCCTAATGTCTCCTGTCTGAATTTTGGCACCTCCCTGACGCGCCCATTCAGTTTGCGGCTCGCATTCCCGCGAGTCGCTAGGGCTACTACGTCGTTCTCTATACAGACGTTGAATCTTGAGTGACAATCTTCTGATTCCTTGATTGAAAGCAACACTTATGCTCGCTTTCCCTTTGAAGGATTACCTTCCATGGTGCTGACTTCTGTCATTTGCCATGGCAATTTATTCAGGGAAGCTGATCTTGTCTTCCTGGTGACGCCCTCTTTAAACTCTCCCTCCTCTTACAAGGATAAATCTCCACTTCCAGTGGTCCACGACGCTGAAATGATCCTCTTTGTCCAGTTCATCACAAGTTCGTCATTAATCAGCCCACATCTGAGTTCTTCGGGTCAGTATTCCTAGACCGGTTGTCTTCACCACGACTTCAGGAGTAAAGTCTACCTCTTGACAGTCGCTCGCTCCGGTCAGACACTGTCGAAGCAATACTCCTCTCGCCACCGGGGTTGGCTACCCGAACTTGATCATCCAAACGTCTAGGGGCCCTAGCTCGTTTAGCACCAGCCGGGATGCACGTGCAGCATACATCGGTTAGCTACTTGCGTAGCAGCCAAGGACACGAGCTGATCTTCACATCCCACTACTACTACTACTACTACTACTTCTACTACTATTACTACTACTACTACTACTACTACTACTACTACTACTACTACTACTACTACTACTACCTTTGAAAGGAGGGACTCCTTACATCGAACGCCTCCGAGAGGCAGACTTCACTCTTGGGCAGGAGATAACTCCATCTTCACTGTCAGTCAGCCGCAGAAGAGAGCGCGGGAGGAAACCCCTCCGAAGGAGAGTCAGAAGGCAGCAAATATGGAACAAGAAAAGCTGATAGGGGAAATGAGAGGTCTGTTGCAAAAGTTGTCACGTTCCGGAAAGGAATTGACTGACATCGTGCCTACAAATACCAAGGCTGAAATCAAAAAGGGAGTCAATGTGATGACCCGAATTGCGGATACGGTGTTGCTAAAGCTACGCGAGTTTGAGGAACTACGTACAGAGCATCTTAACTGCCAGACCTCAGAAGCGTATACGCAGGTCGAAACCACTACAACAGGAGAGACGGGCTGTAGCACCAAGGACGTAGGGACGCAAGTGAACATCGACTATCAGGCAACCAAAATTAACAAGGAAGTAGAAAATGGGAGCTCCTTCGAAGAATTCGCCACCCTCTTGGACACTGAGTGGCCTGAATACGTGTATAAAACCACGGAGTGCGTGGGGCCTAATCCGCTTAAGGCAGGCGACGAGTGGGACATGGCTCTGGTTATAGATGCTGCTAGCCCGGCAGCAAAAGGAGCGGTCAAGTTAGTCAAGGAACGATATCCAGAAATTTCGGACTTAATCGGTGGTCAAGTATTAGAGGGTGGAGTAGAATTCATGGAAATGTCGACCAAAATATCGACGAGCCGTGGAAGGCAGGACAATAAATCGAGATTTATCTTCCTACTGCCTTATAAAGTGGACCCTGACGGAATAAACGATATGCGAGACCTATACCAAGTCTTATGCAACTTGAGGGAGGAAACCATAAAGCATAATCGCCACAAAATAGTTGTAACTACTCCGGAGGAACTGGATAAAAACTACACTAGAAAACTGCTGGAGTGTGTTTTCAGGAAAAGTGGGATACAGGTGAAGTACGCTGTACAAGGAAAAGTAGCAGCTGAAGTAGGCAGGACAAAAACAAAGCCACCAGACCGACAAAAAAGTCGAGCACGTCAGGAAACAGTGGTGGTTAAAGGGCAAGGGAAAACTTTTGCGGAATTGGTCAGAACAGTTAAAGAAAACGTTGACATCAAGAAGATTGATGTAAATGTCACAAGCATAAGGAAACAAGAAAATGGTGACCTAGTCCTTGTGGTGGACGGAGAAGGTAAGGCAAATGCCTTAAGAGATGAAATAACGTCGAAGGTCAAAGAGGTGGATGCACGCACAAGGAACTCGGACGTCACTCTTTTTGTGTTTGGCATCGACCCTTCGGTAACGACGGCAGAAGTCTCGCAAGCCATTACGACTGACACCGGCATTGAGGGCTCTCGCTTTCGGATAGCCGCACTAAAAGTGGGTAAATTTGGAAACCAGACGGCGACGGTGGTAATGGATAAGATACCAGCAAAGCACCTAATTCAAAAGGGACGTATAGTGACCACCTGGTCTATATGGCCGGTGAAGGAGCGGGTCTCGATCTTGCGCTGTTTCAACTGCCTAGAGTTTGGCCATAGAGCTGAAAGGTGTACTGGAGCAGACAGAAGAGGTGAATGCAGGAACTGTGGCCAGGCAGGACACCAGCGGAAAGACTGCAAGAACACCTCGTTTTGCACTACCTGCAAGACAGCTGGACATCGAGCAGACCAAATTAGGTGTCCTGGTTTTAGGAAACTGGTGAACCAGGCAAGGATATCAAGCCTGGTGTCCAGAGGATAGAAGGATTAAACAACAGCCACCAAACCCATGGCCTGTATCCTCCAATGTAATTTGAACAGGTCCAAGTTGGCTCAAAATGTGCTTCAACAAGCTACGCAGGAATACGCGGTGGACATGGTCATAATTTCTGAGCAGTACAAAAATGAAAAACATTCCAACTGGTACACAGACCAAACCGGAACTGCTGCAATTTGGGTTATCAACCAGTCCAACTTCCCAGTATCCGACTATGGCTTTGAAAACGGTTTCGTATGGTTAAAGACTGGAACGAGAACCTACGTAAGCATCTATTTGTCTCCGAACGACAAAGTTGATATATTTCGGGCGAAGTTAGACAAATTGGAAGAGACTTTACAAAACTTGGGCAACAACGTTGTCTTAGCTGGCGACTTCAATGCAAAATCGACCGCATGGGGTATGGATTGGACCTGTTCGAGAGGTACAGCGATCATTGATCTAGCAGCTAGATTCGATCTAACTATCCTGAACACTGGCAATACATCCACTTTCAGGAGAAGTGGTCAAAGAGGGTCAATTATTGATATCTCTCTGGCATCTTCTTCAGTAGCGCGCGCGGTGACAGAATGGGCAGTTCTGGAAGATTACTCCGGAAGCGACCATCAATATGTCAGGTTTAGGATCCAACTAGATGGTGGAAGGAAAGATAAACCTACGCAAACCACTATTGGGGGATGGAATATTTCCCGTTTGAACAAGGATATCCTGAGCAGACATCTTACCAATATCGAAGTTATTGGTACTCAAAATGCAGAAATATCTATGCAGAATGCAGAGGCCTTGGTGGAGAACACAATGCAGCAAATTATTAACTGCTGCGACGCCGCCATGCCTAGAAGATCTGCCAAATGTTTCAGGAGACAGGTTTATTGGTGGAATAACGAGATCGCAGAACTTCGTAAAAGAACTCTGCAGCTACGACGCATTGTACAAAGGGCTAAGAGAAGGGACCAACGAGATGTAGCCATGGAGCAACAATTCAAGGAAGCCAAAAGGCAACTGAGAATAGAGATTCGTGCTAGTAAGAAGGCATGCTGGAAAAGTCTCTGTAATGACGTAGACCAGGACGTATGGGGACTAGGCTACAAGATAGTGATGCGACGTCTTGGACAGCAGAGACCTGTTGGCCCATTTGAGCTGGAAAGAATGAAGGAAATCGTAACCACTTTGTTCCCTGAACACCCGGACAAACCCATTAAGGAATTTCAAGTCCACGGAACCTTTGATCTTTTCACTGAAGAGGAATTGAGAGCCGTCGCTAGCGTAGCGAAAGTCAGGAAGTCCCCGGGACCCGACTGTATCCCGATAGAGATTATCAAAGCTATAGCGCTCGAACACCCAACTATTCTGCTGAATATGTACAACACTTGCCTCCAAGCAGGTATCTTTCCAACAAGATGGAAGGTACAGAGGCTAGTACTGCTAGACAAGGGAAAGGGTCTACCCATAACACCGTCTTCGTTTAGACCACTATGTATGCTGGACGATGCGGGCAAAATGTTTGAAAAGCTTATTCGACAGAGACTACGTGATGCAATCGAAGACGCTGGAGGATTATCCGCCCATCAACATGGATTCCGACCGCGCCATTCAACAGTAGGAGCACTGCGTGAGGTGGTGGAACAAGCGTACACGGCCTGGCGAGGAAATCACCGCAGTCGCAGTATCTGTGTTCTGATCACCTTTGACGTGAAAAACGCCTTCAACTCAGCAAGGTGGGTCGATATCATGAATGCCCTAGAAGAGCGCTTCAAGATCCCGGCATACCTACTACGGGTGATTAACGACTACCTCTCCAACAGAAGTCTGACTTACGAAATCCTAGAAGGTCAGCAGGTTCAGAAAGTCACTGCCGGTGTAGCCCAGGGTTCTGCGCTTGGGCCTGACCTATGGAATGCGATGTACGATGGGATCCTAAGAATCGAGCTACCGAAATGTGTCCAACTAGTGGGGTTCGCTGACGATATCGTTGCCGTGGTAACTGCCAGGGACATGGAGACTGCACGCCTAGAAACCGAGTTTGCAGCGCACTCGGTGCACTTTTGGATAAAACAACACGGCTTACAAATGGCTGCAGACAAGACCAAAGTGACCGTGCTTACCAGACAAAGACTACATTCCCTGCCCCTGGTGCTAAACTTTTCGGGAGTCACCATCACCTCTCATGAAACGGTGAAGTATTTGGGAATATGGTTGGACCAAAAACTGACATTCAAGCAACATCTCACAGAAGTGGCAAACAGAGCCACAAAAGTTGTGACCGCGCTATCTAGGATTATGCCAAACGTCGATGGTCCTAGAGCAGATAAGAGGCGGGTACTGATGAACGTCGCCAATTCAATGATGCTGTACGGAGCGGAAATCTGGGCTAACGCAATGACAATCGAAACCTACAGAAGAAGACTCGCATCAGTTCAGAGAACAGCAGCTCTGCGAATATCGTCAGCGTATCGCACTGTCGCTGAGGGGGCCATTTTGGTAGTAGCAGGCGCCATACCGATTGATCTTTTGGCACTGGAACGTCAAAGGTTGTACGACACCAGTGAAATACCAAAACCTTTCACTGCAGTCAGGCAACGGACCCTGCGTGAGTGGCAGGCAAGATGGGAGAACGATCCTAAGGGCTCCTGGACGCACACACTTATTCAGCAGGTTGAACCTTGGTACTGTAGGAGGCATGGGGATGTAAACTTCTACATCACTCAGTTTCTTACAGGACACGGGAACTTCAACCGATACCTAAACCTGCGTACCATTAAGGATAGTCCCTACTGTCGCTATTGCCAGACGGACATCGATTCAGCCGAACACACCTTCTTCGACTGTAGGAGATGGGCTGTACTGAGGAGCCAGTTGGAACAACAAATAGGTTTAACCTTCACACCTGAGTCGGCGGTGCCCACGATGCTTGCCAGCGAGAATCACTGGCATATGATCTCATCTTTCGTGGAGGAACTACTAAAACTGAAGAAGGCAGACGATGGAGTACAAACATCCCCGAACTCCTAATCCGGCAAGTCCGGGATGGGAGATGTAGGGTGCGATTGGACGACTACTACGAGGACAACTGAAGAACAAGACGATGAAGATAAGACAGCCTGCGTGCGTGAAGTTATGCCATCTTGGCGGTTCCAGCACAAAGGCGGTTCGTAGACCCACTCGCTCCAGGTTGCGGCCTGGCGACGGTCCTATAAAAAAAAAAAAAAAAAACTACTACTACTATTACTTCTACTACTATTACTACTACTACTACTACTACTACTACTACTACTACTACTACTACTACTACTACTACTACTGCCTAGTATTTGGTAAAAGCCTCTTTTGAAAAAATGCGTGGTTTCGAAATTTTTGAATAGTTGACAGATACCAAAGCAAGCCTTTGGTCTTAAATTATTCATAGAAAACTTATTCAAGGTCACGCTAGAGAAATCGTACACAACTCAATGTTAAGGATAGACACCACATTATTTCCTAATCTGCCGTTCCTCCCTATTCTAGCATCATTCGCTCCATACCTAGAAGTCTAGAAAACGAGCGAGGCGTGTGACTCGTAATTAAATCAAAGAAGGCGCTGTCGGGACTTCCTTGACAGCGTCAACCGTCATGCATTTTCTTAGGCGCACCGGAACTTGCCCGGATACTCCAAGGAGCGATTTCCCCTGCTATTCACACTCACCTTCTTTGAACATTCGTTAGCTCACAACAAGATATAATGGTGGGTTTATACTGCGGCAGCAACGTTAATCATTGAATATCTTGGAACGAGAAGTTTTTTACTGCCTTGGCATGGTTTTTGTTTATTATACAGGAAGTTTTCGGAATATGTGGCAAAAAAATCAAAAAGCAGTACTTTTTATTATTTTAAGGTTATCTTGTCCGTTGACTATATTTGAAAACCAGCATTGTTTCAAATATAATCGAAAGGGGTTTCTTAACTGTTGGATGAGCTACACTTTTGTCTGCTTCCCAGCATGTACAGTTTCTTGGATGCATTTGTTTTTTTTCTGCCTGTTAATTGGAGGCAATGTATGGGTTCTAATTGTATTTTTTGGACCTTTGTGCACAGCAGGGAGAAATTGTGTTGATATCACTCGTTTACATATACACTGAGAGCCAAATTTGACCGACGGCGACGGCTTGAGTACAATGTGTTCGAGCGAGAAGTGTGTATAGACACATATGTTAGAAAGAATCAGAAGCGAGCTCGATAGCGAAGCCTAGTAACGCTGACGCGGCAATGTGCCGCATTGCTAATATGTCACACCAGTTCCTTGAATTAAGATGCATGTTGAAAATATGCGTTAGTTTATTTTATACGCTCAAATAATGGACTTATATTGAGCATACATATTTTTGACTTGTGACTTGTGTCGAGCCTGATTAGGTCCTAAGGGCGCTACGCTTTAGGTCGTAATGAAAGGTCACGATCACCACAAATTCTGTAACATTCCATCATTGGTTCGCTTGGCAGCACCGCATCTCGTAGATTCCAAGGCAAGGTTTCCACCTGCATGATCATAGACCAGCGATTTTATCAGTACCTATCTAGAGCTCATTGGGGACTGTCATCCTGCTTCGAAATGGTTTTCGCTGCATACACGCAGGCAGTGATAATTTTATTATTTGTATTGCGTAGCGTTTCAAGCTTGTTTGACTGCGGTTCTCAGACTACGGAATATTTCATATATTAATACGCAGTATTCGACTTTCTAGGAGATTGTGGAGTGATCACCATACTTTGTTTTTGTTAACAGTATATTCAGTCATATTTTCAACCAAAACGAAACCAAACTAAACTAGAACGATAATACAAAGACTGCTAAAGCTGTTTGAAATCCTCGTAACTCCGATGTCTGGGGGCTGGAGATTTTTCTCGAGATGACAGTTATGTAAATCGACTGACTTATTACTGGGCGAGATTTGTGTTAGTCGGACTGTGGAATGCCTCACTTCGCACTTGCATTTCGTCGGAATATTGTACTTGCGGTTCTCTCATTGTGATTTATGGTCTACGTGATAGCGAGCAACGAGACGTGATTTTCATCCGTTGAAATTTATCGTCTAGCGGTGTTTTTTCGTTTGTTAGTCTCCGTGGATCAGCGACTGAGGAGTAAGGCGGCGATGATGCACACTGGGCCAAATGGCTGATTTTGGGGCATTATAAGTAACGAGAACGATGAAACAGAACTATTTTGCTAGTGTGAACACGAGGCATTTAAATAAAGTGAAACAACAACCAGAGATCTTTGTGTTTCAGCTTCATACATTAATGTACAACATATTCACGGTTCCAGATTAGATCAGATAGCCGAGTGGCTCTTAGTGCCTTAGCCATACCAACAGGTACTCTTAGAAAACGTAGACAATTAAACAATTGATCTAGAAACGTTCCTTACCCGTAATTAATTTTTTTACTATTAAAGGTAACTAAATTATTTGGTTCAGTTAATTAAACTGAACTTTCTGGGAGCAGTTTAATTGAAATTGATATGCGATTAAACTAATTAGCTTGAAAATAGCAAACCATGTACTTGTTTTGTTAAACTGCTTAATTAGTTTAGGTAATTTAGTTTTTGTAGAAAAAGTATACTTAAAACAATTAGTCATTTTAATAAAACAGTTGAACTGCTTATTAAAATCGCGGACTCAGCAGGATTTGGCCCTTTATTCGTGAATGATCGGGAGAATGTAACAGACGCAGTACCGGTGACGCGCTTCGAACTCATTTGTGATTTTCGGGCGGAGCGTCATATTCGAATGTTGCTCTTGTTGGTGTAGTAGGTGTACAGTGGTCTAGTTGTAATGACTATGTAAAATACTATAGCATAAAGCGCTTAGTGACCTATAATCATGTTGACGTGAATTTGAAGAACTTGGAAATTTAATTTATGCAGCTATATTCAGAGCAATGAGGGGCATGTATACAAAACCAGTACTTAACTAAGGATTGATGTGCTCTTTTTTTAAATTGTATATAGGAAGCGGGGCCTCCTGTTTGTGCATACTTTGCGGTACTTGAAATTATCCTAGTTTGTTTAACACTTTAATGTCGACTTCATTTATATATGTAACTGCACTGAATGCGGATTAGTGCAATATTGTTTTATTATAGAAATAAAAGTACGATTTCATTACTCATGATCGGGTGGCCTCCTTATTCAGTCTCAGGTATCCTTTTCCATACTTTCTGAATTAATTACAAAGAATTGCTTCTAGTGAACGGTGATATATAATAATCGGCTTCTGTACAAAATCACACAAATAATTAGTAAAACTTGATCCCATACATTATAAGCTTCCAAACAACGTAAATGAAAAATACCGAATTTTGTTGGGACCATACAATTCGGAAGTTTTTAGTTTGATTCAAAATAATCAAATATCAATATCAAGTTTTCCAAATTGTATGATATCTGAGATTTGTCGTAGCACAGCCGTCATCATACATTAAGATGCAATTGGTCCTTTTTAATTCCTAGTATATTTTTATATCTAAATAAATTGAATGATTGAAGCTATGCAAATATTTTTACCTAAGCTAATCAAACACATTTAATAAATATAACTGAATTGCTTTAATTGGAGCAGGTTAAGTCGTTTTATCACATTATTAATTTTAAGAAAATTGGTGTACTCAATCTAAGTAAACGGTTTCATAAACTTAATCGAAAGATTGCGTTTTAATAAACTAGTTTCATAGATTCAAGTAAACTGTTTCTGAAATTGGAGTTTAAACCAATTAAACTTGTTAGCTCCCTCATGGTTAATAAAATTTTGTTCTCGGTGTAGTTATATGAAGATATGATAGACAATGCAAATAAAATTAAAAAAAGTTCAGTAGACAAACCAAAACCATGGCGTCCAACCACATGTTGTTGTTGTATGGCGAAATGCTGCCAGATGGATATTTTTTGGGTGGACTTAACTAGTTATTAGATCTGGCAGTCATATTTTAGGGAATGAAATTCTTGAAATGCGTGCTTTAATTATTATTATTATTACTATTATTATTATTATCACTGTACCCCGATGGGTATCAACAAAAGATATAGATCAGAGTAGTGAGAACACTCAATTTAAAAGAACACTGAGCTCATTTTCAGGTTTCTTCGTTACAAAAAAGCTTTAGAATATTCGAGGAATCGCGTGACTAGTTGAAGTTCTGGAAATTTTAGAGCCCTACTATGTAGTGCAGTTTTTCTTTTCTAAAATGCTTAATATTTGGTATATGAGTTTCACGAATCTCTTACCAAGTATCATTGGAGCGAAAAATTGTCGATGAACGATATAGTCTCACTCTAAAGAAGTATTATGTAGTTCTGCTACATGTTGTGAAATACCCTGTACAATTTGCTACAACCCCAGAATTGTCCTGTACAAATGTTACTCCACTATAACTTCTCAAGTCAGCGTTAACAAAATTAGCTAATGTGTATCAACGACAAAAACAAAGTTGCCAATTCATTTCCGTATTCAAAACCGGCATCACGACTCAAAGCGGCACATCCAACTTGCAAGCGGAAGTCTTTTTGAGCAGGAGCAGCTTTGAATTCGGCTAATTGAAGGAACAACTAAACAAAATTAGCATAAGGCTTTATCTAACTTACGCCCCAGAATAAAAAACACTGAATATTCAAAAATAAGGAATACTAATCAGTGACAGGATGAAGTTGAAAACATTCCAATTACTTATTCTGTGTCCAACGTACATTTTTAATGCTTTTGTGCAAGCTCAATCTGGGATTAAGCTGATATATATATATATATATAAAAACGTTAAAGGTACGTTAAAAAAATGATCTTGAAGCAATTTACTTGTTTTTTATGATGCATTATTTCTTCAACGAGATATGGCACATTTTTTCCACCCCGATTTTCTATGTGACACATGACCATCAAACCACAGTTCTTAAATTTCTCGTGCAAAATTTATAGAATGAAATATCACAATAATTAGAATATACGTCTTTACATCCTCACAACATTGTAATGCAGCTAAGGTAAGACTTAAATCCCAAAACTTGACATTTACTACTCTTACATTTAACCATAAAAGTCACTAGCAGATGTTAATCATAATGACATATTATTCACAATGAATTTAAATGTCTGGTAATAAGTGGTTACAATAAAGCGGTAATTTACATACTTTCCAAAGAAAAGTACACCAAAAAGTTGAAAATCAAAGAAATGGCCAGAAATGTAAAAAAAGCATTATGTGTAATCAAGTGATTGAAGTAATGATCATTTCACTTTTTGTCGAAAAGCTGGTAACGAATTGTATGTGGTGGCAAGATTGTAAGGGAAACGTTGAAATGTGGATGTTGAATACTGAGATAACCAGATAATTTTATTACTAAGTGGTCTAGAATGACTATCATGGTTAAATGGATTTTTTTCGCAAGTCAGGCGGCTTAGATGTAAGTAATAATTTATGGATGAAAACAGACTAGTAATGTTTAATCAAACTATTTATTTTTAACCAATTAGTATTGGATATTTTGCTGATACATGGTCAAATTTCTGGCGTCAAAAAATAAAACGGACACTATTATTTTTTATGATTTGAGTTAGGTTTTTGGTATAGCTGTCTAAACGAGTATAGTATACTATATTACAGTAATTTAGAACAAATATGGCCAAGCATTCATATAACTTTTTTCGCCTTAGATAAGCGTTCGATAAATCTTAATTTTGTGGCAAGAATTTTTGCAGATTCAGAGAACCTTAAGTTTTGATTACCTGTTTGTACCGTCAAGCGTGGCGTCAAGTCATCCTTCTTTTTTTGGTCACAAAATAATAATATTTTAGACCTTTGAGGGTTGACAGCCAGATTATGATAAGACAAATGTTATATTAAATTATTAACATAATTTTGTAAAACTTCTATAGTATTTTCGACATTCTGGGGATAAAAATAATGTAACAATTGTGTATCGTATGCGAAAGATTGTATATGTGAACTATCAGGGATTTTGTTCAATTCAAGTGTAAGTATATAGGGTAAATCGAGGATAGTTGGCGCATCAGATGAGATGACGCAGGAGTGGTTTTGGTCGTATCGTTAAACACGCATTTATTCTAACAGCAGGGCAACGTCTCTTTAGTCACGTCATTACATTTTCAATGAGTTGCTGGTGCAGTTCGCTTTTTATTTGGGTGATTTTTTGGAATATCATTTTAAGATACTCCGAAAATACCTTTATAGTGGAATAAGATAGTGTACAAGTAAGTTTAGTCGCATTTATATTAGGTTTTTGATTATGTTATAACAGTTTAGTGATGTTTAATTATTCTTAACCTCAATTTATCACGATATTGCAAACCAGTTATTTAAAATTTAATACGTCATCTCTCTTG
This sequence comes from Acanthoscelides obtectus, assembly GCA_963669975.1. Taxonomy (NCBI): domain Eukaryota; kingdom Metazoa; phylum Arthropoda; class Insecta; order Coleoptera; family Chrysomelidae; genus Acanthoscelides; species Acanthoscelides obtectus. The sequence goes on from CAVLJG010000004.1 coordinate 48,639,992, forward strand.
TGTGGTAAGGTCACTCGACGTAATTACTGATGAGGTGAGTCGACGCACTTTTAAAAATTGGTTTTACTTGAAAAAATATTTGTTGGCCAATAACCAATAACAAACTTATCTGGTACGTTTCTTTTAGCATCATTACTGAATTTTAAAATAAAGTTAGACATCACTTGTTCCCTTATCCTCTCTTGACGAAGTGAAATTATATTTTTTACAGACATGCCTACACAATACAAAAGAAAAGGAAGTGTTTCTTGGGGCAAGTGATCAAAACAGCATACATTTTTTGTATCTATAGATACTCTGTTAGTTCCTACTTTGGTTTCAAGTTTGTTGAGAGTTAGTTTTTTTAGTTTTGTGTTCAATGAATTACTTTTTATTTTTTAAGTTCGCTTTTCTGTAACACAGATTTGTTTGGCAATAAATGCGTTAATATAATGACGTAATGGTTTATTAAAAAGACTTAAACACGTTTCACAAATTATATTTTGGAAGTGTGGTTTAAAACTAGAATGGGTCAGTTCACCTTTGGCTCTGCGTCACCTCTCCGATATACATAGGGTGAGATGACGCAACGTTAAGAAAAAATAAAGCTTTTTACAAAACTTAAATTTTAATGTCAAATTCTTGATTCCTAATGAAAACCTAATACATTGCTTCGTAAAAATCTGGAATCTTTTTTTTCATTTTTATTAAAGTTTAGAATCTAGACCAGTCCGAAAAGAAGTGCGTCATCTCTCCTCGATTTACCCTACCATGAATGATAACGGCCTAACACAGGGCCTTGGGGTATGCCTGAAGGAACTGTAGTAACACGAGAAAATGTTTCATCAATGCAAGCACATTGAGTCCTTTGATCAAGATAACTTCTAAAAAATGGAAGAGCTGAGCAATCAAAGCCGATGTAATTTAATTTAGATAACGGTAATTCATGATTGATGATGTCAAAAGCTTTCGAGAAATCTATAGATATTAACATTAATGCGATTTTCTTATCTGTGGCTCTTAAAACATTATGTCGCAAATTGAGAAGCGCGGAGGATGTTACTATAATTTTGACTAAACCCAGATTGGTATCAGACATTACTGAGTAATTTTCCGGTATTGGTAGTAAACTGATTTTTCGGTTTTATAGGTCGATAAACTTAGCTGTAGCTTTTGGGGGACTATTGCAATCAAAGCTTGCTTCCGTGCTGTTGGAAAGAACCCCTATTCTAAATAATAATTAAGGATGTCTACGATGTGAAAGAGAAAAAAACCGGTAGGTCGGTAGGCACACCCAGATCATTGATTAAGATAGACCGTCAATTCCCTTTGCATCGGACTTTACTGACTTTACCGCTTGTAATACGTATATATTCCATATTCTATATTATACTCCAGTAGTAGAACCTATATTTAGTCCTATCGATACAAATTTCCAAATAGCTCCATTCTTTTGAAATATATGGGAGATAATTTTTTTTCCATTTGAATGGTAATATTGTTTAAACATTAATATTATTCAGATGGGATAAGGGTTGATTTCTATTTCTATTGTAATATCAACTACCACATGCCCTGTTATCGATTTTCTCATATTAATACCATCTTGTTTTTGAGTAGTTCTCAAAAAGCTCCATTCATTGATTGTCTGTTCAACGGTGGTCGCTTTCCACACAGAGATTAAGCTGTTTCGTTCCATAGGTAATATGGCAATATTGTGTTAGACAAACAGTTCTCGGTGGACTAAAGTCACTGAATCTTATATAATCCTGCCAACTCTGACCAAAAATTCCACCTCTGTTTTAATACCACTCGCTAAAATATCCACGCTCCTAGAAGTACTGATTCGGAAACCAAGAAAATACTCTCTTCTCACCCGAGCATTCCTCTCTATTCCCCTCTGCTCGCACAAACTAATAACGCACATTCATTATGCGTGTCCGACGGTCTATGGTTCCCGAGGGATGCACGATGGTAATCGATAAGGATCGGGGATCGTCGAAAAATTGGATGGCAGCCCTGATGCTTGCCTCTTGCCTCCTCTCTCGAAAAGAACTTTGAGCTAGACATAAGCTATCCATACACGTTAGGGTATAACTGACAGGTTTGCATGAACAGTTGGACGATACAAGTAAACCGTTATGTGCATACGGTAAAACTGTGCAAATGTCTACACCTCATAAAACTCAAATATCTATTTTTAATTTTTACCTGTCCACAACAGCTATGCAGGTCAACTAAGTGCGCTCAAACTGAGCGTCTGTCGCGCTCGCCTGTCGCAAGCAGTTGTCTGATTACTTTCTTCACTGTTAAAAATGGCCACGGTATCAACTGAGAGCTTGTGCAGGTTATTGTTACGTGAATGTCCTCTACGCAGCACAGGTCAAGCTGATTTGGCATGTGTAACATGGATGTAACTGTATAACCCGACAGTTATAGATTAACGTGTATGGATGGCTTTACGCTTGTGCTTTCCGACCGGAAAAGTGAATGGGTGGGCGGAGAGCCCATAGGAACAGGTTGATGATGTCGATTTTATACTCTGTGCATAGCGTTGTCGTGATTGGGTTACGGGTATTGGAAGTACGAGTACTAGGCCATAAGGTCATTGTTATGGACTGTGGATTAGTGCTGATCTGGTTTCTATATGTACTTTTATACCACGAAAGATGAGTCTAACTATAAGAACTTGACGTACCATGTGGATGGATAGATAGATCGTCAGATAGGACAAATATGCCGGTTCTGATTACACGGTGTATCTTCACTACTTGCCAGCAGAGGGGTGTTACGTGTCTTGAATAGTGACATTATGTCGGTTTTTTGAAATGTAGGATTTTTGAGACAGTATGTAGGTTTTCCCATGATACGTCAACCAGCAACTTTCTGTTGTTTACGTAATATGCACTCGTTGTATACTCTAAGATGTGTTATCTAAAGCCCGTGCCGCTTGAGCTACCATGGCTCTGAAGTGACATATGCTCTAGAGGTAGCATTATTGGAGGTCTAAGCTGTAAGTTGTATACTGTAGCTGGAAGAAAACGGCAGTGCATAGTGGGCGGCGCGCCCATGCCTTTGGTGGTCGTGATACTGCCCAAGACTGAAATGTCTCAGCAAGTGTTCAACGAACACCAACTGCTGGGACTGGCCATTCGAGTTGAGGTTCAGAAGAACTCCAGACTCATTGGGCAGTGTCACCGCTGCCAAAAGTATGGTCATGCGCGACTGTGCAATATGACTTTGCACTGCACCGCCCAAATTCTTAAAATGTGCAAAGGACCACATGACGCATTTGTGCCCCCTCACAGAAGCTCGGGAGGCAACCTTGCCTGCCCCCTCTGCCCAACCTCCCATGAGCACCCAAAATGTGGACCTGGCAACCGCGGTAAGGTCCTTACAACAAATAGTAAGCCCACTGATTAGCGCTACCCAAGCGTTGCAGGCGATATTTCCTGTAAATGTCTAGGTACAATAGTAGACAGCCTGCATTCATCAAAATTCTTTTCTGGAATTGTTTGGGCATGAGGGATATTCCAAAAAAACGGGAATTTCATCAAGCTCTTTTGGATGAAGGTTTAGATGTGGCCTTGCTGCAGGAAACGTTGCTTAATCCGGGATATCGTTTAGCTATCCCGAATTATGATGTTATCCGAGGTGACAGATTGAATGGTCGAGGCGGTGGTTTAGCAGTGTTGATTAAACGCGGTATAGACTATTATAGAAGCACTAATGCGGAGATGCATAGCATCGAAGCAGCTTCAGTGGTGGTCAATATGGCGGGAGGTGTCTCGTTGAAGATCACATCAGTGTATGTCAGGTGTGTTGCCAGGCTACAAGAGGCGGATCTGGAGGTCCTTTTGGACTACTCGGGTCCGCTTATTGTGGCAGGGGACTTCAACTGCAAACATGAAGCATGGAATTCTAGGTTGAATTCCACTAGTGGGGTTTGATTGTACAACCATGTGATGCGAAATGGGTACCTTATACATAGCACTGAAGAGCCGACACATCATCCATTCAACCATCTGCAGGCACCAGATGTCATCGCGATATCTAAAAACTGTAGATACAGTATCCCTTCTGGAATCTTGTATGATATCTCTAGTGACCATCTACCTGTTGTCTTGGATGTGGGCAATGAGCAAACTTCTGAGGAGGCAGCTCCTCCAAGGAAACGCATTGATTGGGACCTATACAAGTTGCTCCTTAGAGAGTTTCCCAATATCTCGATTATAGATGATGAGTCTGGTATAGATGCCGCTCAAGCGGAGTGGACAAGTTTCATTCAAGCAGCTCTACAGCGTGCAGCTGTATTTCCTGTACAACGACACGGCAGACTTTTTTTGCCTGCGGAAAATCTCTGACAAAAGAGCCGCTATTAAGCAGGCTAAAAGGTCTTGTCATCCTGATGACATTCGTAGGGCTACAAATCTTGTCCATGAAGTGAGAAACGCACTGCACGAACTCCGCAACGATCAATGGAGCGACTTTCTGGCGGGAATGCTTGATTCAAGTATTCCTCTCTGGAGGGTCGCAAAGTCACTCAGAAACGGAAAGCGAGAACAACGATCCGTCAGGAGATATTTTAGGGCCAACGGCGTTAGCGGAGGCACTGAAGATTCGTCTGAGGCTCCACATAGCACATTGGCGGAACCCTCCCACATTGCACACCAACGGAGCTCCTAAGTCATATTAAAGACCTCAAGGTGCATGAAGCACCTGGGGAGGATCAAATCACCAACAGGGCGTTGAAGCTGCTCTCGCCGAAAGCCCTGACATAATTGGTGACAATAATCAATGCGACGCTCAGAATCCAGTACTTCCTTTGATAAGGTGTGGCACGCGGCCTCCTTTATAAACTAATCCAAAGGGGTTTTCCTTTTTGGCTTCTAAAATTACTGAAATCCTTTCTTGAAGGAAGGAAGTTCCGGATCAAAATTAACAATGTTTTGTCAACAACACGGCCAGTACGGGCCGGTGTTTCCCAGGGTTCCGTCCTAGGACCAATTCTTTATTCGCTTTTTATCCATGATGTCCCTTGTCCCAGCAGCTGTGAAGTCTACTTCTATGCTCACGACACTGCACTTGTCGCCCAGTCATGTACTGGTGATTTGGTTACGATGGGTTGCAGAGTGCGGTGGAAGAAGTACTAAAGTGGGCGGAACGGTGGTTGATTAAAATTAATCATTCGAAAACGCAGGCTATTTATTGTTCCAAAAAACGTCGCGGCCCCCCAGCAGAGGTATATGTAGACGGCAATCGTGTACCATGGACAAATTCTGCCAAGTACCTCAGTGTCACCCTTGATAAAGGCATGACCTGGCAGAAACATACAGCAGCCTTGAAAACAAAATTCCCAATTGCGTTTCGGCAACTATATCCTTTGTTATGTAGATCCTCGAAATTGAGTTTGTGCGTCTGGGTGTTTTCTTGCCACGACACACATGCAAAGACTTCAAGTACTGCAAAGCAGAATTTTGCGGACAATTTGCAACGCTCCATGATATGTCTCAAATGAGACACTACACAGAGACCTTGACATTCCTTACTTGAGGGATTATGTCAAGCTTCAGGCGCAGCGACGTTATAGTCAAGCGGAATCGCACAGCAACCCTCTGTTGCGTGACTCAGTGGACTACACAGTGGAGCAAGTTCATAAACATTCAAGGCCACGGCTCGCACTGTAATCAAAAGTTAGCGTCAATCTTTAGTAAACTCAAAATTACACTCTAACAAAACCGAATCAGAGAATTTGTTTAGTTCACCTCAAAATTAATCCGTGTACCAAGTCAAAAAGCCTAGGTGTTTCCTCTTAAACTAAGCATATCTGTTTTTCTTTGCTCTTCTCCTTTTTTCTTTTCATTCCCTTTCTCTTTTTCCTTGACTTTGTCTGGATTCTGGGCAACCAGGACTGACAGATTCGACTAACGTACATCAGACAGTGACTAATGGGCAAAGATCCTACGGACCGCCCAGGCAAACAAATGATGAATAGTTACTGAGTACATGGTGAAAAGTACACCATAGCACGCATATATGGAATTGTAAAATGCAGTAAGTAAATCTTGATCGGCGGAGGGCACACTGACACCTAAATACGTCGACGGACGCTTGATGTCCAATACATGTAGATATTCTGGAATAACAAGCTAAACGAAACTAGTATGTCATTCAATTCAAATTAACAAAAGGGATGTAGCATGTATTTGCATTTATATGCGTTTCTACTGGCCAAAGTTTGTGAGGTTTTGTGCTGATGCCGATAGAACTGCTTCAAGGTAACGTACTTCATGCATCGAGACGTAGCGTCTAAAATCAAGACGGTGAAGCCTACCTATCACTTTACGAAATTCGCTTTCTGTAAAAGAAAAGTACGTACTACAAAGGTGCTTGCAATGCAACACCTTAATAGATAGAATAGTCACCACTACCTTATATGTAGATTGTGCAAGGAACAAAAGAACATGCAGTTTTCAGTCGTCACCTTGTAACAAGCTCTAGCGTGGGACTGACATTTGTACCTTTTATTATTTTTACTGTAATGTCGTTGTCTTGGTAAAAAGATGAGATGGAAGCTTGACGTTTTCGTCAATAACATGAGTAGCGATATTACCGGTTTAGCAGGTTAGGGACTGAACATTTGAGTAATAAATAGTATTGTACACTTATAGTGTATATGAAGATCTCCTGCAATATCGAAATATTGAAAAGTAAAGCAGAAGAAGAGCAGAAGAAGCAGACATTTCAGCTGTCGTTAAAGTAAAAGAAAATCATTTTTTGTACTCCAGACACTGCGAGAGTTTAACACTTGTTTAGTAATAGTAAAGCTTATATCCCCATTTTCCACCGAAATTACTCTGTAAGTGCAGAAGACTGTATGAGCATGAAAATGTCGTGTGCTACTCGTCTTATCAGTACCGTGCATTTTGTAAACAGTTACATTGCCATAAATCTGTTGCTGAACTCCTATTTTATGGTAAACTCCCACCCCTGCGAGCACAATAGGATGTCGGAGCGAGTACGTTTTGTTTGTAGAGCAGCGCTTGCTCTGCTCGATAAATCCGAAATTATTTGAACGCGATCGACTGGCAATTGTGTGCTTTTTGGCGGCCAACTGCAAAATAAAATTACAACCCGTACTGTTTGATTTCTCTGCCCCTACACCTTTTTGAGGGGTATGCTTTGAGCCAAATCCGTTTTTATACTTGCGCTTTTGTGCCAGTGATCGGACGTCCAGATTTTGATTAATGGCACAGTCCTGTATTAATTTATTATCTGCTATTCCTGCTTTTCTAACTACGGGTAAAAAATGAGGAGCTTTTGAAAGGGTCGGCCCGTTACACGTATTGTAACATGGATCATTTGTTCTCAGAAAAACATTATTTTAATATGCGGAGGACCATTTAAGCTATCATAAACGATAACTAGGGTATACTAATTAGATTGGCTTCTATATTTTCATACATTTATGGCATCCTGTATAGTAAATGTTATATGGGATTGTTTGTACTGTTCTGCTTAGTAGTAATTCAGTTTTCTGAAGCTCTAAGTAGTGCTTGGACAGGGTACTTTGAAGTATGAACGGAAATTCAAGACTGATTGGATTGATTTACTAAATGACACCTACAAGGGGTGCTGTAATTTTAAGCATACTTTTACAACATTTAGGTATACTGATAAATAGAAAGTGATTAAAATTTCAACTTGAAATTTCGCAAAATAGCTGAGATATCCTACCTTAATGTTAATAATTTCTTGAGGCTCTTCAGTTCGCTACACATTCGTCGCGGCATTGGTTGGACTAGGTGATTGATGTCTTCTTGATGTATTGTATTCCAGGCCATCTGAATTTGATTTCGTAGGAGCTCCAGTATTTGTGGAGGGTGCGGCGAATTTTGCAATCTTCTTCTCATCATGTCTCATACATGTTCGATGGGGGAAAGGTCTGGAGATCGAAGAAGCCACTGAAGCATATTTACTCCGGACGCTTCTGAAAAGTCTAAACTAATACGTGCGACATGAGGCCGTACATTGTCCTGCTGAAAAAGTGGTTTTTGCAGATGTGGTTGTAAAACATTGTGAATATAGTGCTGGGCAGTCATGATTATCGAATGAACATTCATCGTGACCTGATGCCGTAAGCAATGGTACCCCATACCATAACACCCACAGCACGATGACTATGCCGTTCGGTGGAATATGCCGTCTTTCACCACGTCTCCTGCTTACTCTTGCACGGCCATCATGTGTGCCGAAAGAGAATCTGGATTCATCACTAAGCGCGACCGAGTTCCATTCCATATTTCATTCAAGTACCTCCCTACTCCATACCAATCATTGCCGATGTTGCTGTGGGGTCAGAGGTAGTGCAAAATGAGGACGGTATGAAAAAATCCAAAATACCTTATCCCGCGATAAACTGCACTCATTGTTATCGCCCTTCCGACTGGATTAAACCGCTGGTTCGCAACTGCCTTCCTTGTGGAAAATCGATCAAGTGCTAGTTGCCTCAAATACCGATCATGTCGCCCTGTAGTCTGTCTTTGACGTCCAGTACCTCTGACTTGTCGATTTTGGCCTTCTTGGAACCACTCTCGACAACATCTAATTACAGTAGCTTCGTTTCGATTCACCCGATTAGCGATACCGTAGACGTAACCCGATTATCCGGTCCCTCTCAAACTCGGAAAGTTGAGTGAAATGAGCGCGTCTGCAAACTCCAGGTATGATAATGCAATGAAACAACAATGAAACAAATGGAACCAACGCAGAAAAATCACTGGATATTAAATAAACATGTTCATATTGTTCGGACCCTGACAAAAAAAGAAGTTAGAAAATAAAGTACGTCTCGGGATGGCTTTAACACTTTACCAGCGTATACTTCCAAGACAGCAAATATGTTTACAAGTATTTATCAAAATTCAATAAATAATTCTGGGTGTTGCATTTTATATGTCACTTAGCATATATAGGAAATCCCCGCAACTTTCTTATAAAAACTGACAAGCAATTGCACTGAAGCTGGAGAATGTTCACTGAACAAGTGTATACTTTCAGAAGCTTCAAATGTAGTTTAAGTTTAAAGGCACTCAAGTGTTTTTTGAAATCACGTCAAAGTATAAGCATAATCTTAGAACAACGATCGCCTCTTCTTTAACAAGGTCAGCGATTTATTTTTTTCACTACAACTACGCTAAAGTGCGTGTATAGAAATCCATCCCATCATCCTAATTTCTCCGCACTGGCACTTGTACAATGCTTGTTCATAACATAAGATAACCTAATCAGTCATACACCATTGTTCTCATGCCTGACCTACCATTAGTCGGATTGCAGAATAATTGATGTAACCTAATCTTAATTGGGCAAAGCACCTGTGTCTTCCCACAACACCATGCAGGATACTGAACCAAACGATAACCGTTTCAAGCATGTACCTAGCACAATGGATTCAATGCAGACTGTGGAGCTAACAACCAATTTATGTACTTTACACTACCCAGATTTACGTGTTCTGTTAATTACAATATGGACAAGGTGTTCCAGAACCTTTCGCACAGAGTGGACTTCTTACCTTTTGTTTCAAATATATTCCGCCACCGGAAACGTTATGTATTTTAGTTTGTTCCTTAAGTAATTCGAGATTTATTGAATATTTTTGACATCTGCTGAGCCTCAAGCACTTCATACACATATTTTTTTCGTTAATGTGTTTATAGCGATTCACGTACTAATGTTTCATTTCGAATTATTTATAAAAAATTGTCGTGTTCCAATATTGATATTACAACACCTCTTCTAAACATATAATATGTAAATATATACTGTAATACCTATATAGTTTGTGGTGTGGTAACCTAGTCCAAAATGCGGTGAAAGAAGTTTTAGAGTGGGCGGAACGATAGCTGAGTAAAATTAACCATTCGAAAACGCAGATTGCCTTCGTCGTACAAAAAGACGTCACGGTGCCCCGTCTGAAGTTTCAATGAACCTCGTATACCAATGGAAAGCTCCGCTGTGTATCTCGGTGTCATTCTTGACAAAGGGATGACTTAGCGGAATCATAATGAAGCGTTAAAAACTAAATTCCAAATTACATTTCGACAGCTTTACCCATTATTACGTAAACGGTCTAAATTAAGTTTGATTAACAAGATTCGACTGTATAAGGTAAGACCAGCAATGATTTACGCTTGTGCGGCTTGACCTTTTATCGCCAAAACACACTTATAGAAATCTGCAGGTTCTGCAAAGCAGGACGTTGCGCACTATTACTGACGCGCCATGTTATGTCTCTAACGAAACTCTTCACAGAGACTCCATTAAAAAACAGGCGCAGCGGCGCTATAGCCAAGCGCAATCGTGGAGCAATCCTCTGTTGCGCGAGTCAGTGGACTATACAGTAAGGAAGTTCGCAAGCACAAAAGGCCGCGGCCCGCACTGTAGTCAATATTTTTAGACCATATCAAAATCTGTCCAGTGATTTTAACAATGCCTAAACGTTCCCTGTCCTAAAATATTCTCTTCTCCCTCTTTGCTCTCGTTCTTCCTTTCCTTCCCTTTTCTCTTTCACATTGTCTGGTATCTTGGTTACCAGATCTGACTTACAAACCGACACTATGACTCAAGAGCGAAGGTCCCACGGACCGCTGTCAACCAAACATGACTTGACTCTCTATTCGTCATTGTCTGTCAGAGCGGTCTGTTGGACCTTTGCTGTTGGTTAAAGTCTTGTAAGTCAGTAGGTCTGTCAGGTGTGGTTGCCCAGACACCAGAAAAAGTCGGGGAGAAAGAAAGAAAAAAGATAGAAAGGGAGGAGGGGAGCAAAGAAAAAAGTGCGTCAATTTGAGGGGTGCCTTGGCATTGATAATTAATATTTGGCAATTTGAATCGATCCTTAAACTAATTGAGAGATTGGTTGTTGACTAAAACTTATAATTTTGGTTGGACCTGAAGTCGCACGATTTAATTTTGTTCACAGTGCGAGTCGCGGCCTTGTGTGCTTGCAAACCTGCTCGGCTGTGTCGTCTACTGACCCGCGCATCAAAGTTTTGCTATGCGGTTCCGCTTGACTATAACGTAGCTGCGAGAGTTCTTTGATGTAGTCCCTTAGGTAAGGGTTGTCAAGGTCTCTGTGAAGGGTCTCATTTCTGCAAAACCTGCAGGATACGCAAATGCGTTTTGGCGAGGAAATACCAAGCCGCAGTTGCGTAAGTGATCGGTGGTCTAATAACCATCTTCTTTAGCCGAACTTTGTTGACCAAACTTAATTTTGATGTTCTATATAGCGTAGGGTAGGGTTGCCGAAACGAGATTTGGAATTTTGGTTTTCACCGCTTCAGTGTGCTTCTGCCAGGTCATCCTCTTGTCACCCGAGCTCCATTCACTGAGACCTCAGATGGGGCGTCGCTACGTTTTTTAGTACAATAGATAGCCTGTGTTTTCGAATGATTAATTTTGATCAGCCACCGATTGGCCCATTCGAATACATCGTACAGTGCACTTTGCAGCCTGCTGTGAACTAGATGCCCAGAACACGACGTAGCCACCAGGGTAGTGTCATCAAGATAGAGATAGATTTCACCTTGCTGAGGCAAGGGACGTCATGAATAAAAAGTGAACGAAAACCGAACCCTGAGGGACACCGGCTTTGATGGGCCGTGTTGTCGACAGAACGTTATTAATTTTGATCCCAAATTTCCTACCCTCAAGGAAGGATTTCAAAAGTTTTAGGAGCCAGAAGGAGAAGCCGTTATGGATCAATTTGTAGAAGAGGCCCTTGTGCCACACCTTGTCAAATGCCTTTGAGACATCCAGAACCTCCCTGGTTACTTGCTCAACAAGCCTAACCGCGTGTAACTCCGTACTATGCTTAGACCGAATGCCAAATTGCACGTCAGAAATCACAATGTGGTCTGACGAGAAATTATCAAGGTGACGTAGAATCACCTTTTCAGCGAGCTTAGAAGGAGCTGACAATAGACTAATGGGGCGGTAATCCTGGGGGAATATCGAAACCACCTTCTTTGGAATCAGTATAACATCAGCGGTCTTCCACGCTGCTGGGAAATGCTGGGTTCTTAGCATGGCATTGATTATTGTCACGAGATAAGTTATGGACTTCCGCGAAAGCAGCTTCAGCGCCTTATTAGTGATTCGATCCTCTTCAGGTGCTTTGCGCACCTTGAGGTCTTTAATTTGACCTTGAAGCTCTGCTGGTGTGCAATGGGGTATCTCAGGAGATTCCGTTGATGTGCCATGCAGCTGTTAAGTTGAGAAATCTTCTCTGAGGAAAAATCACTAAGACAGGCGCTAATGCCACTGACGCCGTTGGCCCTAAATATCTTCTGACGGATCTTACAATGTGTTGCTCCTCGTCGAAGTCATTATCAAGGTCATAGTTGGGAGAGAACTGACTTTCCATTGCATCGGCGAAAACCTCGACCTTTTCCTCTGTCCTACAGACTATGCCCCCAGAACCGTGGATGTGCGAAAATTGTTCTCGCTTTCCGTTTCTGAGCGACTTTGCAACTTTCCAGCGAGAAATACTTGAGTCAAGCATCCCCGACAGAAATTCGCTCCATTGCTCATTACGGAATTCATGAAGAGCATTTCTCACTTCATGAACAAGATTCGTCGCTCTGCGAATGTCATCTAGATGACAACACCACTTTGCTTGCTCAATTGCAGCTCTTTTGTCAGAAATTCTCTGACGAGAGATGTTCACATGACACCATACCTAAGCAGGTGTTATGTGGGTATGTTGTCAGTTAGTTGTCAAGTAATAGGTTAATATTTTTTGTGAGTTTATGAGCTAATAAAGCGTGGAAAGCCGAGATGTATTTCAGTTCAACTGCAACAACATGTCATTCATGACAATTGGTACTCGAAGTGATACATTCAGTGAATCCCCGAATTTTAAGAGGCAAGTCATGAGAAGTTCATTGATAATCGATCAAGAAGCGTATTGAGTAAGGATTTTCTACTTGACTTGACTTTTAAGCCTTAAGCTCAAGTCAAATATTAGATATTAGCACTGTAAATAGGATCAACTAGTTTTTACGTCAAGTTCTTGAACATTAGATCTTGATATTACTTTGAATTAACGGTGGGACTTTGTCACAAGTTACAGAGAAAACAATACACATTGAACAAGATAATTTGTTCATCGTTTAACAAATAAAAGAACGATAAAGCTGTAAACTCAAATAGAAAAAAGGCATTTCTTCATCAGCTGATACAAAAAAATGAAAAATTCTTTTTCCGCTTTTCATCACCTAACCATGAGTTAACACACATGAGGGTTTATCACGTCTTCTGTTGCGGGATTCTGCCCTGCAAATTCCCACTTAATGGGCACGGATGCTGCAGAACTCTTGCCATTAAAACTAAATTTGCAAATACATTTTCATGGCTTTTTCACCACTCATGATAATTCGCATTAAAATACAAAATACTCACCGGTTGTACAAATAAATATCACTGAAAGTCTTTAGTAAAAGAAACATACAATTTGCACAACCTTAGGGAATTGAAATAAATCATCAGCAATGTATTTTTAGCCCGAACATTACTTTAGAATCAAATGAAACGCCTGATAGATTGTATGTATTTTTATTGGTACAACATTGACACATTTGTCTGTTGTATTCATGCTATAGAACAGAAGGGTTAATGTTCAACCACATAAATATTAAATATTTTTTATTTGCTCTGCCTACAACTAGAGGAAAATATTATTCGATATATATTGGTACGTATACCGCGTACGGTTATATCCCTCAATTTAAACTGAGACAATTTTTATGTAAACTACTTCTCAAATCATATATATTCTAATATTCATCGATTTACAAGCGTTACTTGTGTTACAGCTAAAATCGGATTCCAATATCGTGCGATATATTGGCACGTGAAAGGTACTTCGAGACGTATTTATCTTCATTTTTTATTCTTTATATCTCTGGAAACTAGGATATACCGATTGACAGTCTCCTGCTTACAATACACGGAAAGCAGCGCGCCAAGTAAGTTAACTCTGTAATTGACGTACGGTTGTATCAGCCTAAGATCGAGTCCTAATGTATCGATTACTAGTAGTACACTGTTCGTTCAATATTGGCTGCAGTCTACACTTCTTAAGGAACACAATCAAATATGGTAGAATATGACGAATGTTTATTTAGCTATAAGCTACACTATTACATTAGCACGAACATAACAAGAATGACATTTCACTTGGATCTAAAATATGAAGTCCTCAATTTCTTAATACCCACCAAAAGGAGATGTTTCTGCTATTTTTAATAACTTGTCCTTTCTTTGACTTTTTCAATTTGATTTAAGTAGCTTTAGCAGTTTTTGATAAATACACATATGAAATATTTGGCATCTTTAATATAATGTGTGCATATTTAAAATTACTGCAGGTGTACTTTTGAGCCTTCGTGTAAGTTTGCAGTATGGACATACTTCAGCAAAATCACACCTCTCAGCAGGAATGCCCAAATCGCCAACATTTGTAACATCGAATAACACTAAAAATATGAAGAATTTATGATTATTACATCCCAAATATAGTGTCTGTTTTTTGTCCTATTATCACACTACATGCTTGGCTTCTCCTTGTAATTACTTACTTACTTAATCCGTTCCTCTTCTACCGGATCTAGACAGTGTAGAGGATGGCTCCTACTTTCTCCTCTTTCTATATTAGTGAACTACATTTACTTTGCTACCCTTTAATTCTTAAGGAACATTTTGCTCCAAAATTTAGACGCAAATGCTTCATCATCCGATTCAACCTCGCAAACATTAACTATTTTTATATTTTGTTTAATTGTACCTTCAATTTTTATTTCGTGCCATTCTCCTAATAATAGTTCCACAATTTTGCTAATGATATTTCGTCTTCTATGTAAGCATCCTTGCTTTGCTTGTGTTATTTTATCAACAGCTATTCCTAGGTCTGCAAGATATAATTTTTGAATTAGAACATTTTCTGTATCAGTGCTACTTTTGTTTTTGACTTTTTGGTTAACTACCGATGGTTCAACTTTTTTGCTTACATCTGCATATTATCTCCCACAGATTTTTTACTTTCTACTAATTCGAATAATTTTGAAGATTTCTTCAGTAACTGGTCAGTTTTAATTTGAGTTTCTGCGTTTTGATTAATTCAAATGACTTGCTTTCTTTCGTATATCATTTAAAATTTTATCGATTCTATTTGGAGTTTCCATAATTCTTCCCCTTTCCTGATGTTTTGAACAATCAAGTCACATTTCTGCTTTGCCGTTGGGTTTTCATTTACTAGTCGTTCTATTAGTCTATCTCTACCAGCTGGTGGATTTTTATTCACTCCAATTATTAGTTTTAGATCTTCAATTTTGTTATAGTTTGACAGCTATATCTACATTGTTTACATAGTAAAGTCGATTTATGTGAGCAATTATCCGCTTCCAACAGTTTGAACTGCATCTGTATGTTTGTTTTTTATTCTAGTTTGACTGAAATTTGACTGTTATGACGTAGGTTATGGGAGAGTTTTCTTAATGGCTACCATTAGGTACCGAAGTGCGTTATATTCAAATCAGGCATGATAGAAATTTCCGTCAAAACAAGTAACTGAAATGTAGATAGACAACTATAACACTAATTTTTGTAGTAGAATAAATCATGACGAGCATGTTAAACATTTATTGGAAGTGTATAAGAATATTGAAAACGACATTAAGAACTTTATACCAATTACTTGAATTTATTATTTTTGTTGCAGGTACGTATTGAGGGTCCACATGAGGTATTTCAAGCGGTTCGAGTCTTAAAGGTAACTAACTACTAATACTGAAATCAATCGCTGAACGTTATATCCGTTTGATATAAATGATTATTTTGTGCTTTGGTAATGGTATGTCACCAAAGCTTGGTATTTCGCAAGAAAAAAGACATTGAACTACTGCAGCTAAGTTAAAAAGAAATAATAAGCTACACGAGTTTCCAATATTACGCCATATGTTTTCAATCAATTGTCATAACTTTTTTCTGACATAAGTAATAGAATTCGATATGAAAGATTTATTAACAGTAGGCAATAGAGTCTCTAGATTATAAATGTTTTGTTTTGATAGCTAATCCTCCATGCTTCTCTGGCCAATAAAACGACATGTATTGATAGCATCTTCTTCACTGTAAACGTTTCAATCACAAAGGTGATCTTCTCCGGTACAATGACAATACATTTTATGTATATATCTTCCAGCTGATAGTTCGTCCATTTCTACTTTTCATTATTACATTCCTATACAGCATGTTACTACAATAGTCTGAAAGTCCCACAGCGTGCTGAGATCGCGCGAACTTATCATTACGAATTTGAAGATAGCACCATGCAAAACCAGCATAGCAGAGGATCGCGAGAACGGGGCAAGGGTATTATGTAAAAACCTATAAAACGTCAAAAAATACCTACAAAATGTCATCTTGCAGACTAGGCAGTTTATAGGGTGTAAACAGTCGCTCCACGTTTGCTCACTAGGATCGATGCGAGCGTCCATCTATGGAGGAATGGCTCAACTACACGCACTGTTAGTTGCATATATTTTGTGAAACCGAGTAGTCTGTAGCTTTCATCGCTGAGAAGAAAGTTGGTTGAAGAGCAAGATCGCATCTGGATGTTTATGTGTAATGGTCTGCATGTTTATAAAATCAGTAATATTTGCTGTGTGAGAAAATCATTACTGAATAGTCGTTCCTACAATTGTAGGACGTGGCCTCCTTGATTTCCATAGTTTTCTACTGTACCGTGTCAGCGCTCTATTTTGAGGTTATGTTACAAATATCTATTTGCATTGCAATTAAAATGCCTTTGATTTGTCTCATCTCTTATATCAGCCTGAAATCCAAAAAGAAAATATAGCCTCAGAATAGGAGAGCACTGACGCAAACACGGGACAGTAGAAATCTAGAATTACCCCAGCCTTTCTGAAGAAAAGAAAATGCTATCAAAATTAAGTATGCCATAAAGGCGTCCCACAGTTATAGGAATGACTGACGATACGGCCCTTAGTTAACATCTTGTAGAATAACCTTCATAATGTCACAAAAAACCAATACAATGTCAAAAAAATCTACAGGATGTCACTTTTCAAAATTCGTAATACCCGTGCGGGTCGGCATTCCCGTTCTCAAAATAGTACCCCAGCCCTCCCAAACGACAAGCGGGCCTGAGGCTATCTGTCATTTTCCAATGTGATGGATACATCACCATCGCCTATTGTCTTGAAAACGCCAAAATCCCATCAAAAAACGCGAAGACCCACCCAGAGCTGTTGTCATAACACACCGATAAACTGTTATGCAATATTCTACTAAAATGTAACATTACCTCTGATAGCTGATATCCATCTATACTTTTCTAAAGAACACCATCTTTAGTCATTCCATTTCTGATAAAATGCCACACCTTCACATTACCTGAAAATTCTTGGTTTCCATCAAGGATGTTCCACTTCACTTATGTCGGCAATTCCTTAATCACAATTGGCTATATCGATCCTATTGCTGCTTACTGTGTCCGTGGTAGTTTGATATAGACTGCATTAACCATCTTAATGACCCTAGAATACTTTAAACAGCACTACAACCCTGAGCGGGTTTTGGTTGACTTTACATTGGTGCAACTGTTATTGTAGTCCATTGTATAGGGAAAATATTCTAATCGCCGTCTCGATATTTAGGTAACATTTTTTTGTATTCTATGATGTCTTCGTCACGTAAACACATCTCATTTATTTCTGCTGGTAGGTCGGTTTGTCTGTTAATCTGTTAGCGTTCTTATATCTAACTCCATAATCTCAGCAACCCAGTGTTGATGAAACTTAAGCAGCAATGTGATACAGTACCATAATAGATGGAAAAATATCTTATTGGTCTCAAAGCTGTCAAACCTAGTCATGATAGTCAAAAACGTTTTTTGATTGAAGAACTTTCCGATACTATTGTGGTACAGCCTCAGAAAATGAGTTCCAAACATGTACATATGGCTGGTACAGTTGTATCGGCCCGTATCGTCAGTCGTCCTACAATTGTAGGGCGCGTTTATGGCCTCCTTGATTGTCATACTGCGTTCTCTCCTTCAAAAATTTCTAGATTACACTTGCCTCGTGTCAGCGTCAGCGCTCTCCTATTGTGAAGATATGTTTTCTTTTTAAATTGTAGGAAATTTCAGGCTGATAAAACATGATATAACTCAAACGCAAGCACAATTTGATGCAAAATAGATGTTTGTGACATAACCTCAAAATAGAGCGCTGACACGGAGAAGTAGAAAACTATGACAATCAAGGAGGCCATAAAGGCGTCCTACAATTGTAGGGACGACTGACGATACGGGCCTTAGTAACAATAAAAAATCGATTTTATCTTATGGGAACCACCCTTGGTAGCTTACTATGTATGCGCTTATCTAAGGTTTCTAGATACTATCCAAAACTCATCACTCAGATCCAAATCTCCGAACTGGAAATTTAATAACTTCACTGGATCCCGTCACTTTGATTCACGAGACATGAGTGAGAGGGCTTGTGTAAAAAATATATTTCAGGGGTGCTTCCGAAAAAGAATAAAAAATCTGCCCGCATTCGCTCAAAATAAAACGCGCTGTTCACAAAGGGCGGTTTACCAACTGCAGCCCTTATTTGAATAAATATTAACTTGACTGAATCTCTTCGAAAGTACCCACAACGAACACAAACGCGCAGAGAGCGCACACAGGCGCGGTAAGGGGAGTTCATCCTCTTTCTCACTTATCACCTACATTCTATAAATAACATACTTTTCACCCAACTGCCTCATAAGGAAGCTTATGTTATGTATGTGGACAAGAATAATCCTATTTCATAGTATACCGTCCAAATGGCTCCATGATTTTTGACATATGCGGGGTTACCAGATTCGTATTAGCAGCAAGAGAAAAAGTGGCCGTATTAAGATTTTACAAAATCAAGATAGCAGATTTGAATCGAAAATTTCGACTTAATTAATAATAAAATTAATATTTACATGGGCTACAGCTTAAACGACTTGATGTATTTTGACATTTTAGGTGTCTTGATAGCACAAATAAAATTTTATTATCTCAGATTATTCGGCAAGACTGCATTTATCGGAGAATTGTTTTAGCAAACCTTTCGGGGTAAAAAAAAAATGTCGATGACCTCAAATATAACCTATTGATTTATTTGGGAATGAAATTTGAACATTCAAACAGGAACTAAGGTTGTTGCCAACACAATCGTGTGGAGGTCAAATTTTTATATCAAATTGCATTTTCATACATAAGATTAAGTGAGCATAAGTGGCTCAATCAGTATAGCCTACCCTAACGCCTAAAAAGTACACAGACATACCGAAAATTTTTATTACAGCAATTGCAAGCCATCAAAAAAGCAATTTATCTTTAACCTCTAATATGACCCAGATATTGACCTTGGAGGTACATAGAGGTCAAGTTTGTAAATCCGATTTTGACAGCAGGTTCGCGCAGAGCTTAAGATTTTGCATCAAAGTACTTTTACATTCGTAAAGTTTGAAGGATATAAGTGGTCTAATCAGAAGTACTGCTGTAACGCCTGGAAAGTACACCCAGAGAACTTGACATCCGAACATTTTTTGTAAAAAGAATTTAAAGGTAGTTTTACGATATCAATTTTTACCTTCAATATGACCTAGATAATTACCTCAGGGCTCAAATAGAAGTACTACGATGTGCCCTGATGGAGAATTTGTAGCACTGCACGAATCTGCTGAGTTCATCCACAAATAACCTCTGAGATGATTAGATAGATCACATTTGAGGCCTACAAAAATTGATTTGATTTGATATCCTGTAACTATTGCTTGATTTATATTTTGGAGTTTTTTGTATAGGTATTTCTAAACGAATTGATTTTTTGTAAGCAACAAACAATGCTTGAATTTTGTTTCCTCAAATGTGATATGCTAAATTGGGATGTTTTTAGTTTGAGTCCTGTATATAAAGACCATTTTGCGAGAGCCACGCTATATATTTTGAGATAGGTACACAAAAAAAACTATTTTTCGAAAAATAGTTTATTTATCTTCAAAGTATTCTCCTTCAGCATCAATGCACTTCTGTAGCCTGACCTTCCATAAATTAAACGCTTCTAACCAGTCAGTTTTTGGAATGCCTAAACTGGAAAAATGCTTGTTCGATTTCCTCTTCGGACGAAAATTTTTGACTACGCAGCTTTTTGTTCAAATTGTTGAGGAGCCAGAAGTTACACATTGCCAAATCAGGCGAATAAGGCGGATGTTCCAGCATTTTGATGTGGCGCTGGCGTAAAAAGTCTACAGTTAGTCGGGCAGTGTGGCTAGAGGCATTGTCGTGGATTGCACGCAACAAATGAAGGTGATCATGCAAAATGGTGTGTACTGTTGCGGATCCCACCCCAATAGTTGCCTCTATAGTCGCATATGTGCAGCAAGAATCTTCTTCAATTAGCTGCTGAACAATTTTTTCTGGAGTCACACTAGAACATGGCCTACCACTACGTTCTTCTTCGTCCAATGAAACACGTCCTCTTTTAAATTCGGCATACCAGCGAAACACACTTGCCCGGGACGGAGCTTCATTACCAAATGCCTGTCATTGGTGGTTGACGTATGTATCAACGCATACAGATATACTAAACTAATGAAGTGGTTAATATGTTTTGTTCTAAAACATATACTGACAAAACTGTTTTATTGTCCTTCACCCCTTGGAAGTTGATACCTCTGACACCTATATACGTGCCAATCCGCGTAGATATATATGCATACAGAAATCCCCCTACCTTTCCAAGGGTCTAAGGTGCATGAAGCGTTGTTTAAAGAGATAAAGTCTCAGTGATGAGGCGGGTATTATGAGCAACTTGGGTGGGTAGCGTTGAAAAGTTTGACGTGGCTGGGGATTATGGATGTATTAACCTCATTCCACGTCGTTCACGCTTATTGTTTATAAGATAATATGAAATCACCAGTATGGATCTTGGTAAAGTTCACTCATAGCGAAATTCATTTTGCCGAACGATAGCTTGTTCTATTGTTTCTATTCTTTGTATATGTTCCTATATTCTATAGTATATTTACTCCTTTTTAATGTATTCCTTACAGCTACTGATTCATGTTGTTATGCTAATGTTTGGTAGGGTAGTCATGGATAAAATTCGCCATACTATGATTATTTTCTGAATAAAGACATTATTATTATCATAACCATGCTATCACCTCTCATTTCACTTTGTTCGTTTGGCACCTTCTGTTGTCTAGCAAAAAAGCATCTTCATGGGAGTGGATCAGAAAAATTTCATGAGCATTCAAGACAACGTTGCAATACCTCTTCATCCCAGGAAAAATATTCGAATAATTTAAGCTATTGGAAATCCTAATAATGAATGAAGAAGCAGTTCTGTCGGTTTTCATTAACCGCATTACTCGTCATTGTAGATACCAAACGCGTATTTGAATCATTGAAAATACGACGTGCTTAAGCCATAGTTTAAAATCTAATTGGCTGCTTTTAGAAAACAACTTGACAACGGCTTCTAGTATATGCGTCGAATAAATTAATATCATAAAAGTGTTTTTGTAGCAATGATAAAATATGAACATCTACAAAATGTAGTGACCACGCCTACATCTCCGGCAGTTCTCTCAGTTTATTTCTAATCCTTCCAATAGCTTTCACACCACATTTCAATGGTGATTTCCAGTGGGACTACATTTTGTCAGTTTTGAAGGAACTGTGACAGGCTTCACTTACCCCAAGAGCTTTCTATTAATGAAATAAATTGTTGACACACAAAAAGATGACATATATGGTATATAGACGAGTGATCGTATATATGTATCTTCATGATGTTGGCAGGTCACAGTAAAACCACAAGAATTACTTTCATACGTCCATCTTTCTGACACGTACATGTGCAATACACGGACGTTTCTTTGTCAGTATGTTTCTTAGTTTCGTCTCAACGCCACTGTCTTGAAGGTGCTCTTGTCAACGAATGCGTCTTTCATTTTTATACTTTTATCCTTTTATGCTACACTGTCAGTATAGCGACTTCCTTGCCATGAGCGTACCATTTTTATTTACCTTTTGTAAATCTTCAACATGAAACACCACAGAAATGCCTGAAGATGCAAATCCTCTGATTTTTTTTAATATAGCAGGAGGTGAGTGGAAACAACGGTTTTCTATCTACCAGCTCATGCGTGCGTTGAATAGCGAAGAGCAGCTTGCAATTTCCCTAGGCTCCGCGTATGACATTGTGACGGAGCCACCAAAAGCCATAGAAAGACGTCTAGTTACATTTTCATGCTATACATACACAATGATTTATAGAGTTGGGCGAGTAGACATTTTTATAAATCTTGACGTGAAGGATGTGAATCCGGTGTCTGTCTTGTTGTTCGACAAAAATTGGGAAAAATGTATCATTTGTCTCCAGCATTATGCTTAACAACTCCGTGCCATGGGAATTGTACAATTCATTGCCACATTCCGAACATGTTTTATTACCTGAATAATCAAGTTAGCATGGTTACTTGTTTTAAAAATGGTGAATGTCCTAAGAAAAATGTACAGGGTTGACATGGACTTTGGTTCCTATTTTTTATGTATGTCCTTTTCAGTGTGTTATCGGACGATATTACAAAATATATCTAAAATAGTTACTTATAAAAAATATAGCCAACAGTATCCCGCTCTCTAAAGGCTGACTCATAACTACGTGGCAACATAACCATAATTCTTTTGAATGGAGTAGAGTGCATATCTCCTTGTATCTTTAAAGTCGTCTTCAAGGGAAGAAGCTGATACCAACGAATTCGAATAGAGTAAAAGGAGTGGAGCACACACACACACACTGCGTTGTTTGTCGCCAAACTTGCGTAGTTTTAGTGTATATAGTTTTCACTCATTTGTCTACCAATGTCGACCAAAGTGACAGCGTTGCATCAACATAATAATAATAATACTTACCGGTGGAAACACCTACCTTCATTAGATTTGTGCAGCTTTCTGCAAACTATGTAAGAGGTACCATACCATGTCTTGAAACCACAATAATCTGTAAACACCCGCACTTTTAAAAATAACACTAAATATAGGATCATAGAATGACAGAACTATGACAAAACTGACTCACGTGCACTTTGATCCTCACTACAGATTATGAGAATCAGACGACAACCAAATTCATGACTGGCCCCTTCTACGTAGTCTGAATTCGATGGTTAGTACATAGTTTGAATTGCTACTTTTGGAACCACATAGGTTCTAAATCTGCGACTTTTGTAAGCTTTTCACCAAAATGAGGCTAGTATTGCTTAGTTTTTTGCCAATTAGGTGTTTTTTAAAATTTCTGCATTATCCATACAGGGCATTTATAATTGCATAATGTTGCTTGAGGAATTTAAATGGAATACTGTATATGTTCGCGGTTTTAGATTGTCCTATTCATAAGCATGAGGAATTTAATTACCGAAAGGTTAATCCAAAATCGTAAAAATATAAATTCCAATTGAGTTTTTGTCGAAAAGTACATTTAGCGCCCTTTATAGATGATGCACAGAATTTCAAAAACCTTTGAGTTATGACAAGTCATGGGATATAAGGCTCACTTTGGCGGAATGATTATTACCCTATCTGTAAAAGTGACTAACTTAAAAGCTGCCAGATTTGAGTATTTCATTATCAAAATATTCTGCAGCTCCAGAATAGCCATCCAAATCTGATGCTGTATCAAATTTCTTGCTTTGAAAAGAACGTTCAGTATCCATTGAATAGTATGAGTATTTTATTTGAAAAATGTATGTTTGTGTTGCCACCTAGTCATGAAGCACTCTGCCTACATTTTTTGTTACTATTTTTTTACATATCTTTCATAATAAAGGATCTACATATTTTAAAATAACACTTCATATACTGTCTCTATCGAGGTTCTATCAGGATAATATTGAGCTTGTTATTTTACCAGCTCCCAGGATATCAAAAGAAATATATTGTTTCCTTTAATTTTTTAAAATCATAACTTTGTGTTATCAAAATCCTGTTATTCATCGTTACCTCATATGTGACTTTGTGAATATTCCTAAAAATGATGAATGTGCCAATATTGCTTTGAACCCATTTACTAATGATGAATATTTGCATGCTACATTTTTGACTTGCTGAATTTTGGTCTATAGGTAGGTGTTGGGTGCAACCTATCATACATCCCAAATCAGAACAATAATGCAGTTCAAACTGTATTTGGCTTTGGGCGTGGCTTCATTACAGATTCCCTAATGAGTCTTCTTGAGCTGAAATTTTAAACGGCACCGGCGCCCTCTGCTAGATATGGGCAAAATATTTTTTTTTAATATATGTGATATCTGGAACCGTTACTTGCTTATATCAATAATTTAAAAGTGTGACGTGATCAAGACGACAAATAATGGGGGAGTTACTGCTAAGCCGTCGTACGGCACGGGTATCATGTAAAAAACCTATAAAACGTCAAAAAAAACTTATAAGATGTCAAGTTGCAGACTAGGTAGACTTTAGGGCGCAAACAGTCATTCCACGTTTGCTCACTAGGATCGTTGAGAACGTCCATCTATGGAGGAATCACTCAACTAAACTACGCATTATTGGTTGCATAGCTTTGTGAGGATGAGTGATCCGGGTCTGTAGTTTTTATCTCTGAGAAGAAAGTTATTTATATGTTGTGCTTTATGAAGAGAGGTTATGTTCAAAGTTATAAATTACGAAAAACTGAGGACAATTACGGGAACTCATCACTGCGGCCGAGTTGTGTATAATTACTGTTAGCATGTATATGGCTTGTAATTCGACAGTGCACAGTGAATATAATTATTTCTTTTCTCTCTCATTTTTGAAATTGAGCAAATTTGTATATGTAATTTCCAGAATGGATAAGAAAAAGTGGATGCGAAACTAATTTCTAGCTTTGAATCTCAATTAAGTGTATTTGAGACAAGAACCCAATGTAATTATCATCAAGACATACAACTTACAGCTTAGACCTCTAGTAATGCCATCTCAGAAGCAGATTTTACATCATATCAGAGCCAAAGATTGATAACTAAAGCATCATGACGTTTAGGCAACACGTAGAACTAAGTGTTAAGTTAACATCTTGTAGAATAACCTACATAATGTAAAAAAACAGCATAATGTCAAAAAAAAATCGGCATAATGTCACTTTTCAGGATACGTGATACCCGTGCGGGACGGATCGCACCATGACAGGCGACAGATCCTGCTCTCCATCCCAGTGGCATGTAAAGCCATAGCTATTTTTGGCAACGTTCAATGTTTGATGGAATTTTTGTGCTATATTATGGTATCGTGTGTAGTGGCGTACAAAAAATTGTATTTTTGGTAAAACTTGATGCGTATTTGATCTTACATGGGGTTATTCAGAGCTCATAGTTATATTTAAGAAGAAGTTACTGGTATACTAATTCATTCATACCCTGAGCAAAACACCGCGACAAAATCGCATGTTCCGAAAGGCTGACCATCTCACGCACATCCAAACATTATGGCCAGGATCCAATGATACAGTTCGCAGTTACCGTAACGCACCTAGTTCTCCAATCGTGATCACGTCACGGTATTTTGTGAGAGCCGTGAGTCGTGATTTAGAAATATCAGTCTCTAGCTCACAGTGTAATATTTGCCACCACTACTCTGTACTGTTCTCTGTAGGCGAGTTAAATATTGAAGCAATCAGCTGCGGCATGCTACCCTATTATGGAAACGTCCATTCCATGACCTCCCAGACCTTTGCAGAGTGATGGCTGACTTCATCCCACAACGCCAACACGGGTGTTCCTCAGGGTTCTGTCATAACTCCGACATTGTTCCTCTTACATATCAACGACCTGCTTTCCTGTAACATCAGTCCAATCCACGACTTTTTTTTGATGACAGAACTCTACATAGTACCCCAGTCAGAGGTGACAGCGAATAGAAACACTATGTTGTGGCGCGGCAGAAATACGTGTAATACCATACCAGATCAAGAACTGGAGAAAAGAAGACTAGCAGCGACTTCCTCTCTGACGAGAGACCTGGAGGTTATCACTGCTTGAGAGCACAACAATGCTTCCAAAACACAGTACTTTACCTTGACTAACAATAAGCGTCCTAGCGCTCTTTCGGTTTCGATGGGTCGAGCTCTACCAAAGAACCATTTGTTTCGGCTGGTCGGAGTTCAGATCACCGATGACATGATGTGGCATGAGTAAATCATCAACAGCGGCAGCCACTGAGAAACAGTTAGACATTTAGCCTCAAGTACTGCTCACATGTTTTGGGTATGCTGCCCTGACTACATTATCCATACCCTTCGCTGTTTAGAGGAGGGCTGCCCGACTGATCGATGACTCTTCTCTAATGGATAGTCTCGCGATCTGTCTGTCTGTCGGGCATCTAGCTCCTTTCTACCGCTAAGCCAAGGGGTGCTGCTCCTCAGAGATCTCCTCCATGATGCCGCCACGCGATGTGCCTGGCAGGCAGACCCGCCTGACTTCGGCCTCCCATCCTAACTGTGTCGAACTTCAGACATCTAGAACTGGCCGATAGTACCACTCCTTTGTCCCTAGGGGATCCAGACTGTGGAACAATCTGCAAGATTTTCCCAGTTCTACTAAGGACAGTTCTTCCGTCTAAAAAAACACTTAAAATTACAGTAAATAAGGGGCAAAACAGCGAAGTTGTACTTATGGTGCACGATGGTTATCGATTTTCAGACACAAGAATTTATGAAAATCTGTTATTTTTGTATGCTTAGCAATTATTTATCAACTAAGATACAAGCTTTTGTAGTCATTTTTCTCATTTTTTCTTTCAGACGACATTAATATACAAGTGGTGTGTATTACTACATGGTCGAATTTTAGGTACATTGTCATAACTACTGACATTTTGGCGTCTTGCATATGTTAACACCCGCTATGTATCCTCCAAACTTTCAATTCAGCATATCTATGTTATTAAAGTATTATTTATATGTCGTTGTCACATGGGTAGCTTTGAAATTCAACGGATATTTCAAAAATGGTAAGTTTGTCGACACGTATAAAAGATGGTGAATGCTACAAGTAAAAGTTTAGAGTTGACCTTATGGATTTTGGGTCCTATTTTTGACTACGTGTAGGAGCAACCTATCACACAACACATCTATAGAACGATGCAGTTCTAATTGGCTCTGGCCGTAGCTTCATTAGAGTTTCTCTAATAAACCTTCTTGAGCTGACATTTTAAACGGCTCTCGCGCTCTGTACTGTTCCCTCTAGTCGACCTAAATATAGAAAGGCTTCGATTTACAATAAAGACGCGGTGAAATAGTGATGTGGGCGGCACATCGCCCGTCTCGACGTCCCCGTTCTCGTTGCCAGGACTCAGGTCGAACGTATATATTGGCGGAGAGATGCGCCGCCAGTTGTTCTAGATTGAATTTACCTCGGTTCGTGCGCCGGCCGTAAAATGTTGCCGTGAGACTCCATCGCGGATTTGTCATTGCCACGCTATCGAGCTACGTCGTTCGAGTCCACCTGCATCTACAGGGTGCCCAGCATTTATTTATACAGTGCTGTTCACAAATACCCCCATCTATACTTTAAACGGGTCGAATTACCAACCTAAGATTCGGGGCGAGTGGTTGATGCATAAGTAATATATTTTAGGGTAAAAGTGAAATTTGATAATTCCAGGATGGAGGCTGAACGCTTTTTTAAATAAATGCTTACGAGATACATCATTCTGAAGCACTGATCTACTAACAATTCGATAATCCTAGAATATAAAATGAACATTTTTTGTAGATTGAATCGCTCATAACTCAAGAACTAATCGTCAAAACGTTGGATGTCATCCAATTCTTCTTCTTTTGGGATAGTTTATCCAAATATGTAATACAATATGGAACATTAAATATGAAAAAGAATTCTTAAAATCTGGCGGTACACGTCATATTTTATCATCCACTCAGATAAGCTTTTCCACAAAAAAAGAGATTTATACAGGATGTTTCACAACTTATCCGGCAAAATTTTACCACATATGCACTGTTACGAAAGAAGTTAATTTCTCAAAAAAAATGTAATAAAAGTCCTACAGAAATCGAGATATTACAATAATACAGTTTAACAACTCACTCATCTTCGGCATCTAAAACGCATTGTGGGCGAACCCGATCCCCATCCACTCCACGCCTGGGGCGCAAACCTCTACTAACACGTGCACGTAAAACAACCGAACTAAATGTTTCGTGATGTGGTATGTGCCTATTCGGAAATCGGTGTGCATAAAAACGAGAAGCCGCTCGCGAATTTTGCCCTGCTTCTCCGTACGCTAAAACAATGTCCACTAACTTCTCATTAGTGTACACATGTGCCATTTCTACTAATAAATAACTAAAAACATAAACTAGCAAAATACTATCTTACTTAACTTCACAAAAATCGACCGCTTTTCATTCAGATCACCCACGATACATATTAAACCTCATTACACGTTCTTATCAGTATGAAAAAAACAAAAATTCCAGGTATTTTGTTTTCGTCTATTGTTTGGTACAACATTTGCTACAATAAACTTTTAATGCGTGTTCTAATATCCCGACGATGAACGCAAAATACAGATATTTATTTTTTAATTTATTATTGAAACTCAGGTTCATAACTTAATTTCTGCAGGACTTTTTTTACATTTTTTTTTGAGAAATCAACTTCTTTCGTGACAGCGCATATGTGGTTAAAATTTGTCGGGTAAGTTGTGAAACACACTGTACACATACTGCACCGTGAGGATGACTGATTAATAATAATAATAATAATAATAATAATAATAATAATAATCTATATTCCAAATTGTACAATGACATTACAAAAATTGTATAGCCACTACAAAATGAAATGTTGCGTCACTGTCACCATAACTATAGTAGTTTACCCGAGACCTTTTTTTTGTGTTACATGGTTATTTATCTTAAAACAGCTACTATCTTATACTATTACACCTCCCATAGAACTCATCTATTGTATAAGGCTCTGACTGTACTAGAAATTGCTTAATAGTCTTTTTAAATTTATGTAAACTGTTTATGTTTTTAATTTCATTTGGTAGATTGTTAAAAAAATTTAAACACATGTAAATAGGGCTTTTTTCTGTGGAGGATAATCTGTGTATTGGATAAGTAACATTGACTGTTCGAGTATCATAAACAGTTTACACCTCAAGCTCAAATAAATTTTTATTCTTGAAAAAAATATAAGACACTCATACACATAGATGGCATACACAGTCATGATTTTTTCAGTTTTAAACACCCCCCTGCAAGTTTCATTGATATTTAGTCCCCTTAGCAGACGTACTGCTCTTTTTTGAACAACAAAAATTTTTTGAATAAACCTATTGCGTCCCCAAAAAATTGGGGTATAAACAAAAACCTGTTCTAGGGTTATGAAACGCTCAAAAGGAGCTTCAAAATGAGGTACCACGAGTGCCCCATTCTCTTCTAAAATGTTCCAAGATGACGCCCAACCACCATTTTTGAATGTTTGGTCTCCACTATTACACTAAGTACACTAGTATTTATGCATTATCATGAATTTCAGCTGGCTAACTTGACCTGCTACAAAAAATAATCACTGTGCGATGAAGCTCTCTCTTTGCAATGGTCTACTCTTGGAACAATATAGTAGTAGTTCATTTCTCAAGACAGCCACTTGCTTAATATGCTTCGTTAATGATCATGATCATCTATTATCTTCCAAAGCTAGCATCAATAAACTACGCAATCAGACAGCGTCTAAAATATATTAAATATCACCACATGCTTTGAGACAGGCAGTATTATATTGTTTCCTATACTGACGATCCCGCTGTCATGCATCATAATTTGAGAGAACCTCGTCCGCCCTTTTGGAAAGTCTCATGCAGTTCATGCAGTCTATCTCTTCATATTTATTCTATAATCCCCTGGATTTGGCCATCTGGTACATCAACATCCTTTTGGGAGCTGAGTGTCTACCTCAAGCGGTCTTGGCCTATGCTGGTTGTGCCTGGTGCTATTTAAAAATGTAGAGTGATGGCTTTGCGCAATCTCGATATGTTATGGACCTACCAGACTATTATAGTAATAACTGTATATGAATCTGAAACTGAAAAAAGAAAATGAAAAGTCACGTGGAAGACAGATTAATGAAATATTGTCAAAAGTGACATGTACTACAGAAGGCCACCATTGAGACCGAAACGTATACTACATTTAATAATAATTCCAAATATATTTATGTGGTTTCCTTGCCAGACCCACATGGAGGATTATTGACATTAAAACGACAAGATAAGTTTTAGATGTTGCACTACTCGGTTTGTCTACATTTCATTCACAAGGGGCTTGAGACAACCCTACTTTGCGCATATGCTGACTAACCAGTGGCCAGTCAAAACCCCAACGACTCTCCTATGCTTCGACTCTTGAGCTTCTCCTTAACAATTTTTCAAACTAAGTGTTATCCGCCTGCTCTGTCCATCTCTTTTCATGTCTACTTGACAGCTATCACATAACACCTACTTTATAAGAGAATCTGTAATGCTAAGGTTTGTCAGTAAGTTTGTAGCGCCATCCCTGGGATATACTCCGAGCTTCTTAGAGAACCTATACGAACTGGTATAGAACCCTTTAAAAATATAGAATACCTAGCGCCATCTTTGGACTTCCCTCTTACACTGTGTGAATTAATATTCAAATTATATACAACATATTTTAAGTAAAATAAGTCTCGACCTGATTTTGTGAATATTTTTTTTAATACAATACGTAAAAATAACAGTTATGCAAGTTGTTAGTAACCTAAAAATAATCGGTATTACCGATGTACCATGTAAATTTACAATTAGCAATTTCTCTGCTCCCTTCATCAGTTTCGGGACTACTCTGAACATTTTACGAAACCATACCTAAGAAAAATAATTGAATTTCATTATGCTTATGCTAGGTAAATTTTTCAAAAAATTGTGCAAGCCGTAAATACTGTGAAAATGTTTGAATCATTTATTCCTGATTATTCAGTGATTACACAGTGCATGTACCTTTATATACAGGGTGACTTCGAAGTTGAGTCATTTATTTTAACAGTGAGTAGATCTGATCAAAAGAAATGTTTTTTCCTTTACCATTTTTCTGGTAAAATTAAAGTAACAAAGTTATAGCCCTTTGGAAGTTTGAGTACCGCCCTGTCTCAATAATAATATGTTCGTGTTTGGCGACAACGGATATAATCCGCCTGACCGGTTCATCGCATCGGAAACAAAAAAGCGAAAGAATTTGAAACGTTTATCACGATGTTTTTCGTCAGTCGATAACGCGTTAGTGAATAGTAGTGTTTGTTGCGTGGCTCAAACGAAATCAAAAATGGCACATGTTTACGAAAATGCTGAATTTGTGGACATGATTCCTATTTACGGGGGGGGGGCAGTCTTTACAAAATGCTCCCGGATGCATCACGGATTTATGCGAATCGGTTTCCCAATCGAGTGCAACCAACCCCTCGTGCCTTTGTTAATGTAGTACAAAGGGCTCGTGAATCAGGTGACTTAAGACCTCACAGGTCAGGGCATGCTGCTCCAAGACCGCACGATCAAATACAGGTCCGCACTGAAATACTTGTCGGGACGATACTTTATTAAACAAGGTAACATTTTTTTTTATTTATTTTTTTATTTTTACACACATATTTTGGTTTATCTTCCTTCTACAATCATTATCTGAAAATTAATGACTCAACTTCAAAGTCACCCTGTATGTAATCAAAATTATTACCTACTTGATGATTGAAGTTCAAGAAGATGTAATGTAGGATAAGCTGTTCTTTTTAGACCTCTCTTGGTTCCAGGCACTTTATCATACACCAAATGTTTTTTATAAATTTGTTCGTGACTTTTATTGTCCAAAACTGGATTTCGCACTTGTTTGATCCATTTGTTAAGAATAGGAGCCTCACATTTTGGAAATGTACGCCTTTTACTGATTGTCTCAGTACAACTAGGTACCCGACGCACTTTTTAAATCCCCGCTTTCGATAAGCCTCCGTTACAAAGATTAAGTTTGTAAATTTAAATTCAGCTTAACGCTCAATAGATCTCAGTATCACCGACACAAAACTAATTAAAACGGCGCCGCCGCACACAATTCAACTTTAAATTCAAAATTACGAATACATCAACGTCAAATCATTGAACATTGGACTGTCGACGAGAACGACGGGAAAATCCAGCATCAGCCCAACTCTGTGGTTGTACTCCTTGCTAACTATATAAGATTATTTGGTTGCCTACCAAACATACCTTCAAAGTCACTCATTTAACTTTCTTTAAAATACCACTGGTCTCACACCATGTTCAAGGTCTGAGCACACATTGATTTGATCGGCTGCAGAAGAGATGCAGATGAGTGGTTGCATTTTCTGGTCGTGAAATGTCTATCATAGTTGATATATTCATCTGTTTGCTATCGATGTCAATGCAAGATATTTCGTAAAAATAAGATTCAGGTTTAGCATCTGTCTTGAACCCATGCAAGCATCCAGAATGACTAACCTTTATTGGTAAATTGACGAGAAGTAGACTGGTAACGGTTTCCTCTGCGCCAAGAGACATGGAGGTTATCACAGACCGGGTTACAGTATATGATACAATGTAGTACTTCTGAAACTAGTCCAAACTTCAGAGAAATATGTCCTTTTCAATGCGTACTTCAGAATCAGTTTTGGTCACACGCGCTATTTCCCAGATCACAAAACAAAATTTACGTATTCACTTCCATGCAGTTTCAAATTAGTCTGAACAATCGCTGTGTTTCCTGTTTAGTATTTTTGTTTACTAGCCCTCGAATGCAGAAATATGGTCTCACCTAATTTTGCGAGAGGTGCGAAAAATCTAAACAGTACAGCAGGCACATTGAAAAACCGATGATTCATACGAAGATTTGTGGGCATTAATAACCCCAGAATTTCGGCACAGTTGCGAAATATGAGCAACAGAAGATTTTCCGCACTACAATAAGCTAAACCTGATCTTACGCAACTTGAACTTATTCTAGTATCTACCTCTGTATTCCAGGTATATTTCCATAATTTTGTTTACAGTGTGTGTGGTCTTGTTTCGTGGGTAGTTGTGATTCACTGTATTTGTCCATTGTATGAATTTACTCGACTTGGTGTGTTTTATTTTTATCAATAATATCTGTTCTCCGATAATAACTGGTGGGATTCGATTAGTTCCTAAATAATAATAAATGTGATAGGTATCTGTGGGCTGTTAAAGTTTCTTTGATGATGCTAAAACGCTAAAGCTTCAAAATGTATGCTATATTTGTTGTTTCTTTCCTAACAATATGAGAAAACAATTACGATAGTTTTAAGTGTCCACTGTCAGTATGTATTATCAATTTACGAGTTCAATACACGCTTAGAAAGCATAAGTTTTTGATTCCACTGTCTTTCATGAACATATCAACAAAAATCGCATGATACGCATAATACGTTTCTTTCAACAAATGCTTCACCCTTTTGACTACGAGCACCCCAGTTTCGCTATAAATCTATAGTTTAAGTGATAGGAAACGTTACATTGGATTCGCCAATGATACAAGAGAGCTTATCGTTCGTAGGAATAAAAGCAATGACTCTCACTTCTATAAAAACCAGTGGGAATTTGGAGATCAAGTTTCATCTTCTAGAATTATTTCTCATCAACAAACAGGCCCCCCAACGAAAGCCCTGATTTATAAGATGATAGACCTGCAGCAAATGGCTGTTCGCTTAAGCTTTTGGAATTCAAAATTACTGAAAACATTGCGCTCTGCAATTCTTCGCTGTTCACCACTTGATACTGTATAATCACTTCAGTCAGCACTTTCATGCAGTGCAGAGGAGAGTGCCTGTCAATGGAATAATTTATAGTATAATGTACTAACATTTGTGAGGAGCGCTGAGGCAGCTTGATCCAAATTTCATGGAGTAATTCATTTCCAGAATTTAAAATGTGAATACTAAATAATTTCATGTAATAGATGATTTGTGGTGAATGAATCATTCTGATATCAATCCCTCTGCCACATGCCATCTCGCTTAAACCCGGCACGAGACCCCAAAAGGGACGATCCGATTTACGTCATGGTCAAATGAGCCATGCTAATCTCATGTAACGAGCTATCACTGTCCTGTTCTCACATTCAACAGTTTGCTTCCATATTTATTGGGTGCCAGTGCGTTTACAGTCGCTGTTTATCTACCGGTGCGGTGTCGGGACGTCTACAGCTTTACTCGTGTTATGTAGGCGACAGAATCTGTGGAGCCAAAATGTAAATACCAATTAGTACTTCAGAGGGGTTGGACACGAATAAAGGTGAGGAAAATTGATGTGAATCAGTTATTGTACAGGAAAAAGTTGCGGAAGCGGGTTATTCCGTTAGTCTGATTTTTGAGCAGTCTAGGGCTTAGTAGAACTAGAGAAAGCCGCGTCTGGTAGACTGTTTTACATGAACGAGGAGAAAAGAGGCAGACCATTGACTTCCTGCCATCATAAGAAGGGCTCGAGGCTGTCTGACGAAGAAGACTCTTCGATTTGTCGGATAATCCTTATTTTGTCTGCGCCTTGTTTGGAGTGAAGAGTTTAGATGGGCAAAAGTACTTTGATGATCTGAAGAGATAATTCATCTCTTTCTCAGCAAATCATGTTGTCGGTAAATCATGTCCTCAATAATCTCAAAAAAAAAATTAGGACGAAATGACCTCCGGCGAAGCTAGTCCCTTCTACCATAACCTGAATCAGATCTGAAATAAGTATAACGAACTTCCAAATAGGGTATCTCTTGTACAGGCCAAAGAACTTTTCACGTATTTTAAATTCAATTTTATTCCAGATTCATGATGGATCATTGGTTACGACGATGTTATAGCCTCTAGGTGTCTCAAAGTGCAGACTATTGTTTTTTTGTATGTTATTAGTGTCGTTATATTCGTCAAACACCTAGATAATTCGTATTCCATGACACAAGGAACTCATGTATATAAAAATTCGTTACGATGAGAATTCTTTGGTAATATTAATATTGAACTCCAGATTTTTGTTTCTCGCTGTGTAGTCGTACCTCGTCTAATGGAAACTAGGGTAAACTAGCATCACATGTAATAGTACTTCAAACCATTACTCTTGCAGTATGTTACAAATTACGTTTAACTGTCTTCTTCCGAGACAGTCCCTGGCTTATGCCCGAATATCATGCATTCCTAAAACTGAGCTGGGACAGAGAAAATCGCGATGATGAATTGTATAACATTGGTTTCATCGATGATCTCGATTCCATTTAGGAACATATCACGGTCGGGTACAAGTGGCTTACGACGTAAAGTTTTTTGTTGAACGTGACCTGCACCATAATGTAGCAGCTATGGCTTAAGGCGCTATAGGATACAGTGACAAGTCCAAAATATATTGGAGCCCCACTTTCTGCTATTCTTCCAAACACTAGAAACCCTTACTTTCTTATAAGATAATATTCTCTTCCATATTACCAGAGCTACAATTACATAGTACAGACTACAAAAAAAAAGAGGTTGGCTTGTTAGCCTTAATGTCACTGCAATCCAAATGGATCTATTGTAAGCAGCACCATATAAACTTTTTCAAGCACTGTAGCCTTGCCTGGTCTTCATAGTGATACTGGTGATACACTAGGGTTACATCATGCTCTATACGGAAACAGCATGAGACGTCTTCTGTCAGATCCAAGAACCTCACATGTCGACTTAGACGAGAGTGTTCTGTCAGGAGGACCACTATGGCCCTTATAGCCTTTCTATTTAATCAGAGTAGGTCATCTGTAAATGCGGGCCTTCGTTCTTTGATGAACTCTTTTGCCTGCCCTTGCCCTTTTGGACGTGCCACGCTTCTAGAAGCTTTTTCTTGGTCCAATTTCTTATGGACTGTTTAGTGCGTGTTCTCATCACGCCGCATACGGACATACAACACGATGTTGCGATGAACTTAATGCTTTTAAGCTGCCCGGCTGTTTGAGCAGATGACGATCGACCGATTTGCAGTCTCATTCCTTAATCATCTCTTTTGCCCAGACTTGTATGTACCTAGACTAGATCTCACCTTTTGGCCTTGCCCCATTAATCCCTGCTCCAGCTACGTCTTCACTTCTCGAGCCATTTGTGTACCAGTAGCTTTTGACAGATATAGGAGATCCTTCCTCCCACGCCTTCCTTTCTTTTGCTATTGTTCTATAGTTTTTATCGAAATTTTACATTGGGACAGTTGTATCCGAGAACATTACCAATATAGGAACCACCTTTAACTACGTGTACAGTTTTTGATGGTTTTTTCCATTATGTTCACCGATCGGTCATGGGCCTTGAGTTATTCTCATAATCACGGTAAGAGCAATACTCTGAATTAATGCTGTTAGGTCGAGAAGGAGCTCTAACGCTGCAGTGGGAGCGGTATGCATGGCCCCATGGCGCTCAAGCAAGCTAGCCTCTGTACGAATTAATAGTCTTACAGCTACCGACTGTGTAATTTTCCACCATGTCACTAATCCATATGTTATCATCAGTCTCACCACGTGATCATTTTTGAGCTTAACATCCAATTTCTCGCGCACTTCAGTCTACACCTTCCTAGGACTATTGTTGCTATCTGTGATATTCTGTTGATGTGAGAGCTACAATACATTACCTCGATAACGCTCAAATCCGCCTCCTTGCTTGGCCTCCTAGATCTCGAGACGATTTGTCCACTGAATATGTGTGGGATATGATGGGAAAAAGAGCGATCACTTCACCTGCACAAACGCTAACAGAAGACATAGATTTCACTCAAGTACAAAATTTCACTCAAATAAAATCATTTTTGATTGGAGCTCTATTTTTCTGTCATTGAGTATAAATAATTGTTTTTAGCACATAAAACGATCATTTTTTTCATGATATTATCTGTTTTATGATTTCACGTCATTTGTACATCAAAATCCAATAGCATTATATGGCGTTGTATAGTTGATAGAAGCGTATTCATAAGTATAAGCCAGTTAGACAGATAGGTATTCTTTTGGCTGTAAACACCATTAGCTACGTAAACAGAATATTGACGTGGCATCATTCAAATAGAAAAACAAAGCTGATGAGAAAGCTATGTTCGTACGGAAGAGGATTTTTGTATGGGCATAGATGGAATTGGATATAGAAGATCCTAATGCGTTTCTGATCGACTGTCACCTTGAATAATACGAATGTATACTAAGGTACCTGTACCAAATAAGGCCACATTAACGTTTGGATAGCTGTAACTGCGTAAATATTTGCGAAACGACCTTGAAATTTTAAAGGTATTATTGTAGATATGTTTATTACACAAGCTACATCGAAGAACTTAGAGACCTTTTCTTTTCATATAAAAAAAATATATTTTTCGAAACACTACCGTTGGCCTTATTAGGAACCCATGTATCCAAATAAGGCCACATCTGGTTTTCAATAAAACCACAATCAAAATGTAAATCAAGACTGTATAATAAACGAAGCTATATTTCTAATTAAACAAAATTAAAAAAACACTTAAATCTAGACAGATTTAAATAAAAAAAGTCAACTTGTTTAAAGAAAATCATACAGAATCTTAGATTTTGCCTTCGCAATGATGACAAACAAATGATACTTTATCACCTCTACGCAAGCCTACACATTCCTCATGGACATATCTTAAGCATACTACACACAGACGCATGTCACGTACTTCATCCTTATCGCATATGAAACAGTACCAGTTTTCGTCTTTATTCTTTCGGGACCTTTTGCTTTTAACGGTTCCAGACTCACTAGATTTTTTTATTGTTTTATCTAAGCCGGATGGACCTGGATTTGGGTCTTTAAACAAATCTCTTACGATGATTTGCGAAGTAGAATTGATGGCTTTTCGTCTTTTTGTGGCGTTGGCCTTCCATTCGGGTGTGGGAAGTACTTCCCTGAAACTTAGATAGAATTGATCACTGTCTATTTGACCAGTCACAAGATTTGTTGTTTCAAGAACTGCAAACTTTTGAGTAGAGGTTATTTCTTTTTCATTAGAAGTAGCTGTTATCTGTAAAATTGAAGTTCCGTTGGCCATCAATAGTGCAAGGGGTATGTCATCAGATTCTGTAAAGCTGACATCATGGTTTTCCTCATTCTCCTCCTGAACATCTGTAGCTGCCGTATTTGAATCGGGCCTCTCTGACTAGGTGTAAATGCAGTCTCCGGGATAGAAGCTGGGTCGTGTGGGTATATTCCTGTTGCGCGAAATCCTGACTGAAGATTTTCAGAAGACATAGCCCTAGGATACACTTTCCTCAAAATTTCTCCAAATCTTGCACGATTCAACTTCCTGAAAGGATACCGCTTGTAATGGTTAAGTATTTCATTTTCCCAATGATATTCGAAACTGCGGAAAACACATTTATCCAGCGGTTGCAGCACGTGTGTCGTGTTACTCGGAAGACACAATAAAGTGATGTGATGTTTTTCGGCGGCGTCAACAATAGTTGCATCCAAATGAGAAGAGGCACCATCAAAAATGAGAAGAATATCTCCTGGTGGCTTATAGTTTGCTAGATGGTCTAGCCATTTAACAAACACTGCTGCCGTCATACTTCCTTTTTGGGTCATTTCAATTACTGTTCCGGTTGGCATATTGTCACCCCATTCATCCTTTTTACGTTTTCCCTTGAACAGGACCATTGGTGGTATTGCCTGTCCAATAGCATTTCCACATGCAACTATTGTGGAATTTTCTGCGTGCTCATTAGCTACATAGTGAACACGTCTTTCACCTTTCCTCGCCAAAACATTTGGTTGGCGGTGGATGGTGAGTCTGCACCTCTTCTCATCTACATTGTAGATACGATGGGGCTGATTGATTAGGTTTAGTCTAATCAGCAAACTTTCTAGTTTTTTGAAGTAGTCGTTTACAATGTACTTATTTACTTTCTGTGCCCTAGCTGGATTTAAAACCTGTGCTTTCCTTTGGCGAATATTTTCATGTCTGTCCAAAAACAACTTCAACTATTTTCTACCTGCCATTCCACTATTTTCATTAAATGTGTGACGAATTTTTTTGTCATTAACATAGGAAAAGACGGATTTTCGCAAAATCTTTGGTGTAAGGGGCATTCCTGTATCCGATAATCGGATTATCCTTGAGCATAGTTCATCTTCCTGCTCTCTAGACAAAATTGTACGAGTACCAAGTTTTCTTTCTCGCACACCTGTACGAACATGATTGCGAAGTGTTCTTCGTGGAATTTGGTATTCTTTGGATGCACGATTTACCGACGTTCCACTGTTTATACTATCCAGTGCTTGTACAAGCGCTTCGGTTGACCACAGCGCCCTTTTCTTAGAAGGCATATTTCGACTATAGTCTCTGAAAAAAAAAACATCTTAATTTAAGACATCTGCCGTAATGGCCAGCGTGTTCCTAATAAGGCCAAGTGGCCGTAATGGGAACCGTTTATCATGGCCTTATTAGGCACATATAACCTTAAACATACAATTTATAAAATACAGAATATTTAAAACCTGGCGACGACAAATAACTAGCTGTATATGTTCTACAGGGTGACTTTGAAGTTGAGTCATTAATTTTCAGATAATGATTGTAGAAGGAAGATAAACCAGAATATGTGTTTAAAAATAAAAAAAAATTAAAAAAAAATTTTTACCTTGTTTTATAAAGTATCCTCCCGACAAGTATTTCAGTGCGGACCTGTATTTGATCGTGAGGTCCCCTGTGAGGTCTTAAGTCACCTGATTCACGAGCCCGTTGTACTACATTAACAAAGGCACGAGGGGTTGGTTGCACTCGATTGGGAAACCGATCCGCATAAACATGTGCCATTTTTATTTCGTTTGAGCCACGCAACAGACACTATTCACACGCTAACCGACCGAAATATGTGTGTAAAAATAAAAAAATGTTACCTTGTTTAATAAAGTATCCTCCCGACAAGTATTTCAGTGCGGACCTGTATTTGATCGTGCGGTCTTGGAGCACCGGCATGCTCTCACCTGTGAGGTCTTAAGTCACCTGATTCACGAGCCCTTTGTACTACATTAACAAAGGCACGAGGGGTTGGTTGCACTCGATTGGGAAACCGATTCGCATAAATCCGTGATGCATCCGGCAGCATTTTGTAAAGACTGCCCCCCCGTAAATAAGAATCATGTCCACAAGTTCAGCATTTTCGTAAACATGTGCCATTTTTCATTTCGTTTGAGTCACGCAACAAACATCACTATTTACCCACGCGTTACCGACTGACAAAAAACAACGTGATAAACGTTTCAAATTCTTTCGCCTTTTTGTTTCCGATGCGATGAACCGATATCCGTTGTTGCCAAACACATAATATTATTATTGAGACAGGGCGGTACTCAAACTTGTAAAGGGCTATAACTTTGTTACTTTAATTTTACCAGAAAAATGTTAAAGGAAAAAAACATTTCTTTTGATCAGATCTACTCACTGTTAAAATAAATGACTCAACTTCGAAGTCACCCTGTATAGACTTACCTGATTGAACTGACAACAGATTTCGCAAAAAGAAGCAGACAATATGAAAAATCGAAGACAAATTTAAAGTAGTAATTTTGCAAAGCACGTGTTGAAAATCGACACTGGCCAACTGCGCCATCTAGCGCCGCTCCACACCTGCTACATTTATGGGTGCTAACTTATCTCAATGAATGTATAGAACTGTAGAAATCTTTAATTCTACATGTAACTAGTGTCTGTAAAATCGAGGCATGGCCTTATAAGGAGCTTGGCCTTATTTGGT
Source organism: Acanthoscelides obtectus (assembly GCA_963669975.1). Classification (NCBI taxonomy): domain Eukaryota; kingdom Metazoa; phylum Arthropoda; class Insecta; order Coleoptera; family Chrysomelidae; genus Acanthoscelides; species Acanthoscelides obtectus. Next base: position 48,680,938 of record CAVLJG010000004.1, read on the forward strand.
ACAGGTACCTTACAACCTACTTGTTGCTCATCAACGAACCTTGCATGTTGAGTAAAAGTAATTTCAATGTTTTGATGCAGATTATAAGGTAATAAGTATTATAACATCTTTTGCGTTTGATAGTATAAGCAAAAGTAAGGCTGTCAGTATGGACATACATATCGGTATCAAAATAACAGCATTGTTATTAGATACATATACGGAGTGACAAGAAAAGGTAATCACCTACGTATGTTTATCCGATTTTAATAATTTTTGACATATATGTTCAGTGTCTCTTACTAGTGAAATGATTAAATTTTCAGCTCGATTCGTCAGCTGACTGTAGAAGCTGATTCAATAATGTGATGCGGATCCACGATTTGTTGTACACTCATTGACATGCCTGGACATCGTGCTGATAAGGTGGTCGATATCCCGTTGGGGTATCTCATTCCAGGCTACTGTCCCAGACATGTTCAAATGGAGATACGTCAGGCGATCGTGGTGGCCAATTTCCTTTATAGCTTGGCCGTCATTCAACGCATGTTATGTAGTAGGGGGTTCTTATCAAGATTAGGAGCCTTTTGTCAGACTAGTACTTTATTCTCATCATAAGGGGGGAACGATGTGGTAGAAACAACATTGAATCTGAACTCGGTTGCTGCGAAAAAATATGTGTTTATACTGCCGATTAGATTCAATACCGAAACGATAACGGTGGAAATACTACAAGTGCATACTGTAGCTGCTTATTTGCAAAGCTTCCAAAGGGGACAACAAAAAAGAAAATTGATTAGTAGCGTTTGTATTGAGAAGTTATGGCGTAATGTTCTTTGGAGGTCGTATTCAGCAACCATAGTTGAATATCTGAAAAAGAGTTTGTTAGTTGTCAATCTGTTAACCATTAATAGTTAGTTAGAGGCAGTGCATCTTCACCAAACTATATTTCCATTTATGTTTCTTGAATATTGTCTGCACCATATCTCATGGCCTTACCCAACAAAGATTATATGTCAACAGCGACCGTCTCCTTAAATATTAAAGCGCTTCCCATCCTCCAAATGGGCGTACACCTTAACAGTGTTGATGTTGACCAAAACTTCATGAAGCAGTTTGGGTTGTCTGATCATTCGAGTCTTAAGTACCACCAAACTGTGATGTCATATCAAATGGTAGATTTTATTGATATATGTCTTGCACCAAACAACGATCGGTCTTTTTATTTCAGTTTCAAAGGAGGCAGCTAAGTTGATCAAGGAGCTCAAAGCAAAAGTTTTGCGCAACATCCGCCACCTAACCACTTCCGATGTAACGTGCAACTGGCAAAAAAATTTATGTCTCTTGTAGTGAATACACCCGTTAAGTGGTTGGTTAAGTTTACTGCACAATCGTGTAACGCAAACTTGGTGGAACTTCCTATGTATGCATTCATATTACTGCGTGGAAAGTAAAGAGTCATACTCTTCTCCATTCCTTATTCCATCTGTTACCATATTAACCGCAGTAATCCTGGACGCCAACTACTTGTTGTTCAGGCCGTGAGCCGTGAGATATTGATCAACGGTGCGCTCAAGGTTACTCGTTATTTTTCTCATTTTCCGGCAAATATTTGTTCTGTCGTGCCGGTGGCCGGCGAAGGGCTGCCGCCAGCCGGTATGATTGACAGCCTGCCACCTGGCCAACGTGTGCAGCTCGACTGATTATTATTTTAGTTTTAATTATAGAACGGGCGCTGGTGATGAGGAATTGTTAAACGATGAATTGTATCCAAATAGTCTAGTCTAGATGCTGTTCTCTTTGTAGTGTGTATCCGTTACGGACGAGCATCTTGACTTTAACAGCTATCCTAAAATGCCATGTATTGTTTGCATGTATTCCTTTTTGAGATTGTGTAGCTAGAGTATTCTCCTTCTTCCCATTCCTGATAAGCAACTGGACTGGACATGCTATTAGTTTCGTTTTGTGGGACACACTGAAAATATGTTTTGTTATGATGCAGCGGTGGCCGCAGTAGTAGACTCTTCGGTCTCCTGATCAGTCGCCGTGTGCTGTGCGGGTTCGAGTCCCGTCCCAGGAGAAATTTTTCTCTTGACTATGGATGTTGTGATTGTCCGTAGGTGGTAGACGGTCTCCGACTGTCGACCGCGGAGGTATCACCCGGCGGATCTCGTAGGCGGAGCCAGAATGTGTGCATGTTGCATGCACACGTGTTCCCACGCCAGAGTCCGTTTTGCGTTCCCCCTTTCCCCTGTATCCCCCTATAGCTCCACGGTACCCAATGGGTGTTTAGGCGTTAGGCCTTCGTGGTAGCTGGAGTATATAAAAAAAGCTGTTGAGTATATGGAAATCGTTAACGAATCGAAGGGATCGATTCCGAGGTCGGAGCTGAAACCATGGAATGGAATCACTAAACTGGACAATTTGGCCCAGCTCTGACCACTAGCAGTGTCCTGGTTGATGCTGTCTTATAGACACAAATTACGCACTGTGCTCTTTGTATTAGAGCCGCGTCGATTCTGAACAAGTTATTTCAAAAGAACGATACCGCAGAGAGAATTGCTAGAATCGATTCCAATCATCTTAAAGGAATCGATTCCGATGGTTTACATTTCGTTTCCAGTAGTTTCGATTGCGATTACTTAATATATCGCGATACAGCGAGTAACTATATGCAAGGGAGTTTGGAGTATAGACGGATTTTGGATTCATATTCATTTATCTCAATGTTCAATTTATACCAAAAGATGAAACCAAGAAAATAAAAGTCATGAAAAAAAATAGTACCAAATAAAGTTAACGAACACCTCTTCCAACCAGTTTCAAGCTACAATCTCAGATTCCATCCAACGGCAAAATCTACTTACAGGCGACAAGCACAACAGATCGTAAATCTTTTTTCTTAACCGTATGATCTAGTCTGACTAGGCACAGATTTGTTACTCTCCCAAGAGTTGCATGGTTATGAGGACATATTTAATCCCCATTTTAAAGCTTTGTGTCCTAGATGGATCTTTCTTAAAATAGATAGAAACCAGCGAAGCAGACTTGTACATGTAGGACAAGGACAAGCTTTGGACTTAGAACCTACGAGGCCCCCTTCCAAGCAGACGCATTCACCATATTTACAAGCGTTTATATTTACCACGTCAGTCAATGGCAGAGCAGGTGATTTGGACCTCATATGCATTGGTCCCGATCCCACTCTGAGTAATAGTAAGCACCAAGCTCTGGACGAGTGTATACTATATGGGATCTGATAGTCATGGAGAGGGAAAGATGATGTTAGACAGGAATAAGCTTACAGCGAGTTCACAGGCGATTGATGCATTGGTTATTGTCAGGGGGAGGAAATAGCTCAAAGCAGCATTTGCCTCCCCAAGAGCTATTGCACCGGACTACTAACAATGAACAATGGTAACAATCTGAAAATGCTCAAACGATGGTGAATATTTAACAGAAGCGGCAATAGCTATCCGGTATAGAGCCCACTGTCTCTGGCCACATCTGATGGCTTGACAGGTCATCGTCACGATTACTATTACAAAAGATGAGAGGTGTGATGTTTAGGAAAAAACATACATAGATTTATGGTAGAACTGAGAAGTATAAAATCTTTAGACCTCGTTCAATACATCATCCTTAAACATCGTGTACAAACCGTCTCAATAATGAATGTACAAATCACATAAATTTTTCGTAAATATCGATCAACTAAATAAATCATACAGCTGCCTTACTTCACGCGGTTAACCGTTCGATAACAAGTCCTCGTTTAGCCGCCATACAGAAAACATGAGCGTAACGTGTGTGCTCGACAGCAGTTTGGAATGTCGTAGTTGCAGTCCTGATCCTGGAATATCAAATCAGCGGAACAGCACAATCTGTGAAGCAAAAACAGAATTCGAAGCTTACTAACTTGGAACTCACCGGTTTCGGGCCTACCTCTAAATTACTGGTTAAGTGATTCCTTGATACTAAGTGAAACACAGGATTTTGATTCTAAACGTAAAAAATTTCCTTCCGCGAAATTTTTTCATTTTTGCGAATAAAAGGCGAGAGAAAAAATGGACGTGGAGCCGGAAGGGTTGGAGGATGGTCGGTCTTCCACCAGCAGACTCCACCAGAACCGCACCTAAAATTGGAAAACAAAAGCAGGCCCACCAAATAGAGCAGCAGGCCCAGTAGATTGCAGACCAGGCGGGTCTCATCAAAAGCCTCAATTATACGTAGTATTGACCGCCTGACGGCCCAGGTTACAGCACTGAATACACCGCTAAGTAGAATTTCCCGCAGTGACAGACTTTAACGTAGACCTGAAAATCAGGATCCAATTGACGACGACGCTCTTTCTGATGACAGCGTACAGTGCGACCTATACTACCGCTGCACCTTCTGGTTCTGCCAGCACACCGGTGCAGCAGGGGATTAGAATCGTCCCCAAAACCGAGGACGATTACAGAAAGATAATTCGGCATTTCAAAGAGCAAAATATGGCCCATCGTACCTTTCCTCTGCCATCGGAAAGAAACATATGAGCCCCTTCCCACTTCAGTTGGCCCAACTATCGAAATCTTAGTTTTTTCTTATCAAACACAAATAATAAAAATGTAGCAGGGTGTTATAGGTTCAAAATATTAACAATGAATATTTTGATAATATATAGTAGAAAACACCAACTGTATCACTCCCTAATTAAATTTGCAGCATAAAAATAACACATGTTGCAATTACAGCATATCAACCTATTTTCATTTCAATGCAAAATAAGTCTATAACGCATAGGTGGCTGTGAAAAATAAAAGCCATGACAATTGTTTTTATTAATACGTTTAAAATAGTTTTGGGTAGTTAAGGTTTTCAAAATGGGTAGAGGAAAGGTTATTAGTGAGAAAATTCGGTTACTAATAATTAAATTTTTTAATTCTGGGAAATCAAACTCAGAAATTGCAACTTTGTTAGACTTATCGCGGTACAGTGTGAGAGATATTTTTAGAAGATATAACGTACTGGTTCAGTTAATATTAAGCCACGATATGTGAAAAAAAGTAATATCATAAATACCGACCGAAGAGCATCAAGAAGAATACTCGTGAAAGACAGGCGTGCCAATTATTTACAATTAAGTGCTCGCTTTTACCAGTGATGAGAGAAAGTTTGACATCCGGCCAAGATTTTGTGTTTCAGCAAGATGGTGCAGCATGCCACACCTCAAAAAAGGCTATAAAATGGATGGAAGAAAATAATGTACCACTTTTGAAATGCACTCCATATCTGTCACCTATTGAAACTTTGTGGCACGAGATGAAAAAGGTTCTACGACCACATCCTGCTCGTACAATCACCGAACTGAGACAAAAGCTTCAAGAAATATGGGATTTTTTTACGCCAAATTTTTGCCAAAACTTGGTTAACACTATGCCCCAAAGAATTTCAGCCTTAATAAAAAATGAAGGTGATGTTACCAAATGCTAATCTTTCAATTGTTGCTTTGTTAACTTCGCGCATTTATTCGCACATTGTTTATTTGTTCAGATGTTCTATTAGTTATAGGTCTAAGTGATTTCAAATATGTATTTTTTACGACTAGAGTGTATCTAAAATGTTTTTGAGAAAATAAATTGTTTTAGAAGTAAATAGTTTCGTCATGTTTAGTTTATAAAGGCATATTTTGTTACAAATCTTGAAGTGGGCCAACTGAAGTGGAAAGGGACTCGTACATGCTGTCCTATGCGGTATCCCCGCGTCACTCAACGAGGAAGAGATAAAGCAGGAGCTGGACCAGAAAGGATATACCTCTCTCCATCTGATCAGAGTGGAGGCGCCCCCATGCCGTTGGTAGTAGTGATACTGCCTAAAATCGAAAAATCACATGAATTATTCAATGAAAAAGAACTATTAGGCCTCTAAATTAAGGTTGAGGTTCAAAATAATAATTGGCCAGTGTCGCCGCTGCCAGATGTATGGGCACGCCCAGTCTTACTGTACAGCGCCACCCAAATGTGTAAAATGTGCACAGAACCACTTAACACATTTGTGCCCCCAAACAAGACAGGAGGTAGACAAATGCGCAAACTGCGGAGAAGGGCATCCTGCCAACAGTCCAACTGACAGGGTCAACCCCAAGAGGAACCTTCAGGTTATAGCCGAAAGGCGCAATAAATCTTATGCTGAAATGACAGCCTGGCCTTCTGCTGCTGTCACTTCAGCCGCAGCTCCTGCTTTAAACTATCAACAAGTACACCTGGCGACCGCGATCAAGTCACTCCAACAAATTATTACTCATCTGGTAAGCGCAACTCAGGCGTTGCAAGCGATCTTCCCGCAGTCTATAGATGGCTAAGTATAATAGACAGCCTGCTTTTCTCAAAATATTGTTCTGGAACTGTTGTGGGTTGAGAGACGTCGGTAAGAAACGAGAGTTTCACAGGTTGAATGGGAGAGGTAGCGGCTTGGCCGTGCTTGTTAAGCATGGTATTGATTACTACAGAGGCACCAATACTTAAATGGAAAGCACTGAAGCTGCCTCTGTGTTGGTCGATACGATAGGAGGCATTCCATTGAAAATCACAACGGTGTACGTGAGGTGCGGTCCTCGGTTTTCAAGAAACGGACCTGGAAATCCTCTTGGATTGCTCGGGTCCTCTGATTGTGGCTTGTGGATTTTAACTGCAAGCACCAAGCATGGCATTCCAGGCTCAACACTGCTTGCGGTGTTCGGTTGTATAACTATGTGATGCGAAATGAATGCGTCATTCACAGCACTGATGAGCCGACACACCACCCCTTTAACTATCTGCAGGCACCAGATGTTATAGACTTCGCGATATCCAGAAACTGCGGTTTCCGTGTTTCTTCTAGAAATATGTATGACATTTCAGGCGATCACCTTCCCGTTATTCTTGAGGTGGGCACTGAGGATACCTTGGACAGGGAAGCCTGTACTAGGAAACGCGTCGATTGGGAACTGTACAAATCGCTCTTATCCGAGTTTCCTAATATCCCGATTATAGTTGACGAAAATTATATAGATGCCGCTCAAGCAGAGTGGACAAGATCTGTCCAATAATCACTACAGCGGGCTGGTAGACCTTTCCTCCCTGTGGACATAGTTCAGAGAATTTCTGACAAAAGAGCTGCAATCAAGCAGGCAAAAAGGTCTTGCCATCCTGATGACATCCGTAAAGCTACGAATCTTCACGAATTCCGAAACGAGCAATGGAACCACTTTCTTGGAGGAATGCTTGACAACGCTACTCCTCTTTGGGAAGTAGCGAAGTCGCTCAAAAATGGCAAACGAGAAAAGCTTCCGCTTATCCAAGGCTCTCTGTTAGGAGGTATTTTGCTGTTACTGACGCCAGCGGCAGCACTGCTAGAGCTGGCGGAACCTGTTCGGAAGATTCTTCTTCGGAAGATTCTTCAACAGAAGCTCTGCATAGCATACCGACAGAGTCATCATCAATGATTCTGTATTGCACACCAGCAGAGCTTCAAGGTCATATAAATGATCTGAAGGTGTGCAAGGCACCTGGAGAAGATCAGATTACCAACGAAGTGCTTAAGCTGATGTCGTCAAAGGCAGTGACATACCTGGTAACAATAATCAATGCAATGCTTAGGCTCCAATAATTTCCAGATGCCTGGAAGGTCGCTGATGTTATCAGGATCCCAAAAAAGGTAGGTTCAATATTTCCGCAGGATTATCGCCCCATTAGCCTGCTGTCCGCTCCTTCTAAGCTCGCCGAAAAGGTAATTTATGGTCACCTTGAGAATTTGTCGTCAGGTCTCCAAGTGATTCCTGACGTTCAATTCGGTTTTCGGCCCGAGCATAGTACGGAGCTACAGGTAGTCAGGCTGGTGGAGCGTATAACCAGCGGATTCAGCCACGACAAGAGCACGGGAATCCTTTTTCTGGATGTCGCGAAAGCCTTTGACAAGGTATTCAAAACGGTTTGCCTTTTTGGCTATTAAAACTGTTCAAATTTCATCCTACAAAGGCCGTAGTTCCACAGGGATCGGTCTTAGGACCACTCTTATACTCGATTTTCTAGTGGCATAGGCCATGACAGGCTGCAAGAAGCGGTGGTCGGTCTTAGAGTGGGCGAATCGGTGGCTAATCAAAATTAATTTTTCAAAGACACAGGTTACCTATTTTACAAAAAAGCGCCGTGTTGCCTCGTCAGAGATTACTTTGGATCATGTTTCGATACCATGGGCTAGCAAAGCCAAATATTTAGGTCTTACACTTGACAAGGGTGTGACATGGCAGTCACACATTGAACAACTGAAAATTAAATTCCAAATTACATTTCGGCAATTGTATCCTCTTTTATGTAGAACATCAAAATTGAGTTTGGTCAATAAGATTCGGATATACAAAACCATCATCAGACCTGCAATAACCTACGCATGTGCGGCTTGCTGCTTTTTAACTAAGTCACATATGCGTAAACTACAAGTTCTGCAGAGTAGAACTCACAGAATAATAACTAATGCCCCATGGTATGTATCAAACGATACCATCCATAGAGATCTTGACATCCTCTACCTTAGGGATTACATCATAGGTATGGCTCAACGGCGCTACCAGGAAGCGGAATCGCACAGCAATCCTTTGTTGCGTGAAGCAGTAGATTACACAGTCGAGGAGATACGCATATATTCCAGGCCATGACTCGCACTATCAACAAAATTAGATTCATTTTTAGGCCTTTAAAAATTATATTTTTTAAAATCCCAAAATTCAGATCAGGACAAGTCAAAAATTCATATAGTACAATGACAAACAGCTCTTAGATCTATCACACCTCAAATATTTACATAAAATAATTACTTTTCTTTCTCTTCTCGCACCTACTTCCTTCCTTTCTTTCTCCCTCTCCCCTTTCCCCTACAACTTGTCTGGGCCACCAGACCTGACAGACTGACGACAGACACTGATATTACAGTGACTATGACCTAAAGGCTAATGTCCTCCGGACCGCCTTGAGAAGCAACGACGAGTAGTAGTACTAAGTGAAAGATCACTTGATGGGGATACCAACAACTATAGTTTCAATAATGGGAACTTTAAAAACAAATTTACGGGCGCAAAGTTGCTTTAAGAATTCTGGTAGAAATCAATGCGCGCATTCAGTCAACATACAGTGGTCCAACAATATAGTCCTGATAACCTAGAAAGCAGTAGTCATGAGACAGCCTGGTCAGTTTGACACCAGCGGGGTCAAAATTCTTGATCCGGATCAGAATGGGCCAGTTTGCAGTAATGGATGAAATTAATGTAGGCGATTTCTTCTAAAATAAGCTACGTTGTGTAAGAGTGGCGTATAATCCCCGTCATAAATCAAGAAATTCTTTATAAATCACCTTGTTTTAGCTACAAAAACATACTTTTCCACTTGATTCGGAGATCAAAACCTACGATCCTGATCAACAACAACCGATTAGAAAGCGTTTCGTAAAACTAAAAATTGGCCAATCGGAAACAAGTATCGGAATCCCACTTTGTAGATGATAAAAACAAATTGAAAAAACTGAAAAAAGGATATATCGGTTTTCAATTAGGTGTAGATTTCAACAAACTCCTTAATTATCTTCCATTATCATATATTTTTGTATGTCGTCCTTCAAGATAAATAGAGATGTTTCTGGGTTACAGTTATTTTGAACACGTCTATCTGGTTATAGACAAACATATACTCTGCCTTTGCTATAAAAAAATTTAGAAAAAAATGGTAGAAATCTTTCTTTCTAGTGCGTCTTTCTCGGCTAGAGATGATGTGTGTATTCGAACTCAGATAGTAACCAGCTTCGAATATGCAATTCAAGATTTTACTATTTTGTGATACAATTATTCTATATTATAACGATATTTACTATAATCAATGCAGTTCAATGACATTAAAGTTGAATCTGCCTTAATACAATATCATTCTTCGCCAGCAGACCCGTTTTATTTTATACAAGGTAGGTATTCCACAGTGCGGTCTGTCGATCAGAGAAGTTTTTAGGAGGACCAACATATCCTTATGCAATACACTGCAGTGTGAACGAGCGTTGACTCAGAAAGGCCGAGGACAGCAAGCGAGGGGTTCTGGATATCCCAGAGGAACCACAGAGTGACAAACCTCCGGTTAGGACTTCTGGCTCTGAGTGCGTTGACTCAGAAAGGCCGAGGACAGCAAGCGAGGGGTTCTGGATATCCCAGAGGAACCACAGAGTGACAAACCGCCGGTTAGGACTTCTGGCTCTGAGAGACAAATTTAGTAGTACTCGAACCATCGCTAATTAGTGGTTTGACCCACAATTTGACAAAGAGCGTTACGTTCACCACACCGTGGGAGTCATCTTATGGGGTGCTATTGCTTATGGTAGCAGATCACCACTAATTTTCATCAGAGGCAATATGACAGTCCAACACTATATACAGGAAGTAGGGTAGCCTCATCTTATTCCGTACCTAAACACCATCCAAAATGTTTCAGCAAGACAATGCCAGACCGCATGTTGCCAGAGCATCGTTAGCCTTTATGGATCAACATCGCATCAACTGTTTACCTTGGTCACCACGAACGCCTGACCTATCTCCAATTGAACATATCTGGGACATAACAGGTCGCAAGCTCTTGATTTGCAACACCTTCCTCAGATTTTAGCAGCTCCAACTCTCGAAGTTGTAGTAGCCTGGAATGAGATACCCAACAGGATATCGACCACCTTATCAGCACAATGCCCAGGCGTGTCAATGAGTGTATAAGAAATCGTGGATCCTCAACACATTTTTGAACCAGCTTCTGCAGTCAGTCGACGTCGAATCAAGATGAAAATTTAATCATTCTACTAGTAAGGGACACAACATATATGCCATAAATGATTAAAATCGGATAAATGTCACTATATTAAATATTTTCTTGAGCTCCTTCTTCTCCCAAAGAAACGTACATATGTTATATGCATACTGAAATACTTTTATCGAAAACAGGATTGCCAATTCTGCATAGATATCGCGCACAAATAGAGGATGTGTGCGCAAAACGGTGTCTACAAATTACATTAGAGGTAAATTTAATCGGCATTTTTAATAATATATCATTTTTTATAAAATCATCTATATCAGGTAAGTAATTATATCAGATTTAATCCACGATTAGGGCAGGGATTAAAGGGTCTTCGCCGATTCGCAAATTTTTGATGCAGTTTTACTAAAACGCTTTCTAATTGGTCATTGTTGATCCGGATCATAGGATTTGATCTCCTCACCAAGTGATAAATATGTTTTTGTGGCTAAACCATGTCATTTACAAATATGAGAGATATTTTAAATAAATCGACTAAATTCATCAGATCCATTACTAAAAAGATGCCTTCTCATTGGTCCATTTTGATCCGAATCAAGAGTTTTGACCTTCTGTTAGTAACATCGTACATATGTTGCGATCTATAAAAGCTATTCCACAGCCTCTGCTACCCAACATAAACTCGCTGAACCGCTGAACCATTTTATGTTGGCTGAACGCGCTGATTGATCTTATGAAGCACTAGGGAGTTCAAGTGCTTGTTAAAACTTTAGATTGTCGTTTTCTGATTGGAAAGTTGAATTGACCAACTTTTTTTTTTTATATTCCAACTCCTAAGGCCTAAGCACCCATTGGGCACCGTGGGGCTATAGGGAGATACATGGGAAAGGGGGGGGGACGCCACACGGACTCTGGCGAGGGAACACGTGTGCATGCAACATGCACACATTCTGGCTCCGCCTACGAGATCCGCCGGGTGGTACCTCCGCGGTCGACAGTCAGAGACCGTCTACCACCTACGGACAATCACAACATCCATAGCCAAGAGAAAAATTTCTCCTGGGACGGGACTCGAACCCGCACAGCGCACGGCGACTGATCAGGAGACCGAAGAGTCTACTACTGCGGCCACCGCTGCTGCCTATGTGTTATGAACAAGAATGGGAAAAGGAGTGTTCAGCATGATTGCAGAGGAGTTTGAAAAGCGACCAGTATGCTGATTGTACAAGTTGTAATGCGGAAGTTGATATTTCTCACACGTGACATATTGAACGTAATATCGATACTGTATTCTTGACATACCGAGGATGATCAGAAATAATAATCAGATCATCATTGAAGCTACGCAGTATATCTTGCAAATTCGCCCACAGAGAGGCATAACTAATTAGAAGAGATTTCGATACTGCTATATCATACCTAGATATGTCAACACCGTTCCTACCAGCCAGCATGGCGAAACGCCATAAGAATATGGAGTGGCCTACTTAGCGTGACGTCACAGCCTTTTCGCAGCTGAGTTGTTTGGCCTTGTTATGTCGGGGGTAACGCCTTGATCCACCGCTGATCTTGCGATGACCCTGATTTTTTTCTTTTACCGACTTTTTTCTTGAATCAACTGAATTTCAATGACACTATATACCGATGCCGTATTTTTCGTTTCGGCAACACAACGCGTGCGTGATATAGGCAACACAACAGCCATGGCAAGGGATTAACTTCGGAGGCAAGGATTCGAACCCGCGATTCTCGAAATTCTTTAGAAATCAAAAAACAGATCCGACAGGGGATATCGTGGGAATTTCGTACCCCAAAACTTTGATGAGCGGGAAGAGGCAAATTTTCCCTGGAGCTGCCAAATCTTACAGATCATACAAAAGAATTTATGACTTACAAAAAAAGTGTGCTTTATTATATTAAATACATGCTATATTAAATAATACTAGCTGTTTCTGATTAACTCTTGATGAAATAACAATTAAAGACACAAGAACACGTGTTTTCTACCGCTTGAGAAACTTTTTTAAGTTATTGTATCACAATGATAGTGAAGGAAATCATAAAAAAACAATTATTGATAGACTTTCGTCTCCGGGATTGATGGAATGAATGTTATGGAACCGCAGATCCACCAGTGGGTAGTCGTACATTTATTGAAGGAGGATTACGTGACCAGAATGGGGCATTCTTTCCTTCATATTTAAATGTTAGTTCTGAGTTATTTTGAGAAAAAAGAAATACGGGAAGTATGAAGCTATTTTACTCCAGTTATTAATTTAAAAGGAGGTTTATGGCAACAGTTTGGTCCGCCCATACAAATTTGAGTGATATAGTCATCGAGAACCAAGTTGAATTTAAATGTGGTTTACGAGCGTGACTGGTTCTCGTGACCCTTCTGATTGTAGTTGCGTATGGAACGACGATGATGCCTCCGAAAATAGCCAGCTTCCCTGTCTTATACCGACGTCAAAGCGCTGTCAAATCTGTGCGAGAAAACAGTCCTTATGTTAGACCAAGAAAATTAGGCTCAAAGCCGGAAATATAAAATAATTGCTGGAATACCCGTGGATATGAAAAACTATAGTTCATTTAACGGTTTTTGGCAGTGACTTCTCAGTGCCAAATAAGTAAACAGATGAACTAATGGTACCATGTGCGTAGCTTTATAAAATCAGCTATAGTTTTGAGAAATTTCAGTCAAAATTTAAAGTACACCCTTGCGGTATTATGACATGATATTACAAATAGGAAAAGGTTGGTACTAATCGAAGGAATACGCTATTAACCAGAAGAAGAAAATCCAGTAGAGAGCAGAGGGCAAAAACGAATTTCCCATTAACTGGCAAACAAAAACGTATAATTGCTCGACACCGCAAAACTTGTTCACATTGCTCCCACGTCGACGACCGCCTCGCACAGGTAGGTGGCGCAAAACAAAGTTGAGCTTGAGCAATTCCGTCTCTATTGATGCAGGAGGTCTAGGAAAGCTAATTCAGGAATAACTCATTTCTAAGGGGTGGCGTACATCAGGGACTGAAGGGCTGAGCGTAAAAAAGGGTTCCCACTTTGGCAACGCACAATAATGAGAAAGAACTCTCGATACCGTGAGCATCCGAAACAATAGTTTGGCATCCAGTTAGCTTAGATGGCATCCATAGTGTAACACCAAGGAATGCTGCGGTATTCCAGAAGCAATGGCATCGTAACGCATGCTGTAGAATCCCTGACGAGAAGTAGGGGAGGATTTGGAGAGGGAGATGGGACGCTTCCTTCCAAGACGCCCGTCTGCCTTTTTTCCAAAGAAATAGTATATATTGCTGTCTGTGAGTGTGAAAATTAGCTTTCTAGACCTGAATCGTGCGCCCTCCTCCTAGGCGATTCCCACCCCCACTCTTCAATTGTCATAAGGCCACTTGCTCTCTTAGAAGCAATGCATGCAGCCATCACTTCCTCACCGCTCTTCAATTTTAATTCTAAAATAACTCTCCCATTTTATCCAGAGACGAACATCTTCCTGAACATGAATCCGTTCCCACCCCCTAAACATATTACTAAATCCGCCCTTGGCTTCCAGGCTGTACACATATTACCTATGAAATGTTGACGGATACTCGTGATATGTCAAGGATCTTCATCTTCAATGCCTAATTCAATGCCCTTTAGCGTTCTACAATCTAGGCTATAACCCCAGATTTATTATATATATTATAAGAAGATTATTTTTTCTGTTTCGAGCTTTTGCTCTTTATCAGGTTCTTATCTAATTTAGTGTTTCTTATCCTTGAAGAAGCTTATAAACATTAGCAAAACAAATTAAATAAAAAAATAATCTTCTGTGAGCATTATTTGCAGGACGGTAATGCTTGCGGTACTTCGTCATGGTGAGTAGCGTTCGGCTAAGCATTTATACTAAAGCTACAGGGTGCGGCAGCATAACTTCCTTTTTCAAAATACGCATCATTTAGTCGGTGGATGTCGTTGCGAGGCGCTAGTAGAGTCGTTCGAGAGGCGGGGTTTTCATTTGCGTGGATCCGTCAACAAAGAAGACATGCGCTAAAAGCCTTTGCATTCACCTAAAGTGACAGTGTGGTATGCAATTTACTCAGCTGGGATTATTGGTTCCTGGTTCTCTGAGACAAACAAAGTTGCAGTGATCCGGACTAGGATGTAAACATGTTATCTAATTTTTTCCACGGCTAGATGAGTTGCAATGACATACACTTCAAGAGCAGCGATGGCTGTTGTGAGGAAACACTTCCCAGGGCGCCTCAGTTCAATTAGGGGCGAATTGGAGTGGCAGGCCTGCTTTCCCGATTTGGCCTCTTGTGATTTTAGCTATGGGGTCTTTTGAAATCCCGAATTAATGTGTACCGTCCAAGGACGTTACATATATATATATATATATATATATATATATATATATATGTAACGTATATATATATATATATATATACTATTAATACTGTTTTAGTAATGCTTGACTTCTCTAAGGCGTTCAACATGGTCAACCACAAAATTTTGTTGAGTAAGTTAAAGTCTAGTATATTGGACTTTCCTCTTAAGTTTTTTGAAGCTCACTTAACTTATAGTAAGCAAAAGGACAGTTAGAGGTGTCTCATCTTCTGAGCTCGTTTCTTCAGGTGTCCCTCATCGCCCTGTTTTAGGTCATTATTTGCTGTATTTAATATATATTTTTGGTTTACATGCATGTAATGAACATTGTGCTATACAAACCTAACCAGATGATATGCAACTTTCGTTTCATTTTGACTTGTCTCATCTGGATGAAGTGTTATATAAAGTAAATTACGATCTTGCTAGTGTAACTGATTTTTGGAAAGTTAATCCGGATAAGAGTACTTATATGCTTTTTTGTTCTATGGACTTCTATAATAGAGTAAGTGACAGGATTGCATTGACTATCAACAGTGAGCTCATTCCTATTGTGGAACAAGTAAAAAATTACCTTCGATAAATTTGTGAGTCATCTATCGAAAAGCTTCGACATCAAATTAAGACTACTATATGCTCATATATTCATTTTGAACTTTAAAACGCGTGAAAGTTTGATAATGTCTAGCCTTAACTAAGCTTCAATTTTATATTATCCTTGTCTTGACTCGATGAATCGGTGTAGAATCCAAAGAAAACAAAACAACTGCTGTAGGTTTTTGTAGGGTCTTCGAAAATATAGTCATGTCTCCTCTAAGATCAAGAAGTTGAAACGGCTGAAAATCGATCAACAGTTTGAATGTAATCTTAAGATATTTGTGCATAAGATAATATGTATTGGTCCTAAAAGGCCTATTTATCTCTATAGTAAATTGATAACTAGATAAATCCTTAATCTTAGAGATCCGAAGCATAATAAGAACCATACAATGCCTTTGCACTACACCGTATTGTTTCAAACATGTTTCACTTTCAAAGCAGTGAGGTTGTACAACTCAACCGACCCTGCCTGGAGACGTGTTGTAACATTTAGGAACCTGGTTAAAACTCAGCTGGTAGATCTGTTGTGATTACTTGTTATGATCTTTGCTTTATGTTTTTTCTTGTATTTTATCCATTAATTAGTTCTCATCTGGTTTCTTTTTGGTACACCACCATAGCGTGAATTTGTCAATTGAGTATGTTTTTTTCTCTTTTTATTAGTTCACGCAGTTGAATATCAAATATATGTATATATATTTAGGTTCGCATGTAGGTATCTTATTTTGTATTCTACATATATATTTCCCCACACGTTAGGGTTGTGTGTAAGAGTAGCCAACTAGCTGTGATTCTAATGAAGACATTTTATTGTTATCATTATTCTGGCTTTTACAGCTTACGCTGGTAATATATGGGCCACCTTGAGTGATGCTTATAGAGTGTGGCTCTGGGTGGGAGTGAAATTTATCATGACCCGCCCTCAATTTCCTATATCGATAAGAGCTTTCGTGTAGACCGACAAGCGTTGAGAATCAGTGCCTTTTGCATTTGTATGCATGTACCCTTTGGAAGGTTCAAGACCTTCAAATTCTCCGACAAAGCGTTCGTGGCCCCTTCTTCCACTGAAATGATGAGGAGAATAATCATTATTTCTCTTAACTTCCACAATCGTGCTAATTCCATTTTGAAGTTTTGATATATGGAGCATTTTTCAGTTTCCACGGACTTTTTATTGTTATTATTATTACTTTTAATTATTATTATTACTATTGTTATTATTTGCGGTCCAGCACCCAGGACGAAATTGTCAAAACGACTGTTAGATGATCAGGAGTACCCTCTCATTACTGCAACATACGCAGTTGGCGTGATCTTTCTTTAGGTATTAATATTTTGAATCAGTCTTCTTGTCAATGCACCATGATTAGTTAGTTAGATCCCACCTCTCCTGCCGCACAACAGAGAGCTCTTTCCATCCGTCTTTTTTATCTTCTGTCAGCAAATCAAATTTCTCCGAAAACCAGCGTTGCATAATCAGTAATCGTTCAATGAGCGCAAATTATAGGCATCCCATATAGCATAAATCGAATTTACCACCTGTGTAGTACGCCTCTCACTAGTAGAAACGCTTACGTTCTGTGTGTTTCCTGGCCTATATCAGTAGTAATGTCCTGCATTGTCCTCAAACTATGAAATTAGCAATTATTAGCATCTGCTGTTGGCGTACGAGCAAAAACTGGTAGGGGACAGGTAATTTATGTGGTTGCATTATAGCTACGAGCATTGCTTCCAAATGTGTATTCAGACGTATACTTGAATATACAACCGTAACATTGATAAATGCTATATAAAGATAGCGTCTAAAGAGTTAATTCAGTAGCTTCCGAGGCATATGCATACATTCGATCTGTGCATTTTCTTTATTTATATGGGCTGAGTTTGTAGTGCATAATCGGTCAATACATTCGTTGTTATGAAAGATATCTAAGAAACCTATTTACAAAAATCATGGGCAAATATGTGCACCTCACTTGGAAAATGTGCCGCTTTCTAGAGGATGATTCACAACAATGTGGCCACATAAACATGTATTTTTTAAATGGAATACCCTGTACTATTTGGCAGGGGAATTTTGATATCGCATACTGTAGGATTTAAATCGCTACAAGATAGATATTATTTACGAAAAAACACTCAATTCGGGCAAGTCACCTTTGCAGATAGAGTAGCAAACTTGAGCGTCATATCCCATAGCTTCTTGTCATTTAAATGTTCTTTAAGTTTTGCGTATCTTCTATACAGGGTGTTCGTAAACACAAAATGTATTTTTTCCATCTGATTAAATGGAATGCCCTGTATATTTTTACAGTTTTGGGTTATCCTTTTCAGAAACTTCGTTTTGGTAAAAATTTTTAAGGGCTGAATTATTAGATTGTTAAATTTTGCTACAGTTTCAAGAAACAATTCAAAATAGTTGAATACCATAACTAGCAAACTAGTGCTATAAGCTTTTGGTAAAAGAACTATTCTGCCGTGAAAGCTCCTTATTGTTGTTGCCTGAACACAAAAATATTGGCTTAATGTTGTGTGGAATGCAAATTTGCTTTCTGCAGCATATTTGCTCTAAGATGAGGTGTTTAAAATATTCTTATAGCATAGTTATAATACAACACCGTATAGGACAAATTTTAAAAGGTTGCATAAACGTTTATACAACTATTTTATACGGCATGTTTGTGCGGTAGTCAAAATAGTTCTGTTGTAGCATCCAAGGGAACGTTTATGCAACAAACCCGAGCTTTGCTGTTTTGGTGTGCATATTTACTACTTTAGCCAACAAATTGCTCCCAACAAAAACACTTATACAACTGTCGTATATTAACTGTAACAATATTACAACTTTTATAGTACAAAATTGCTGTGCTCGGCATACATTTGTTGCTAAATATGTTGGTATACAACTTCACCATAACCTAACTTTCTGCTGTCATCTTTTTAGTTAAAATGCCGTAACCAATAATTTAAGAAATGCATATTGGTTTAAAAGGTTTTATCAACTGTTCAAATATGAGATACACATAGATCTGGTACAAATTCTGGGTAAATCATTCGACTCTGTCGGTATTTCATTCCACAGGTTTGTCAAATCGTTGTATAACACTTGCAGACAACACCAAAATCTTCTAATAAACCAAAGACAACACATGGACGAAAAATATATTCTTATATTGAAAATTAATTAGTTATGTTTCATTTCGACATTACAGATATAAAGTGATAAGCATTAGTGTAATTGTGTCTAAATATAAGATTTGTGGAAGATTTAACGCAGATAAGTTCAGTTTTTAGTCTTAAAAATCTAAACATACTTTTGATCATTATTAAAACATGAATCAAATACGAAGCCCGTACAAATGGCGTAACTACTTTGCACGATAATCACAATAAAATTTGCTGCGCAAGTAATTCAATAGCCCTATATCACAGTGTAGAAGTTTATCATATACCTGTGTTTGAAATTCACAATGGCCGATATGTAGGTAAACAAGATGACTGTAATGTGTTAGTTATATATTCTTCACTTCGCCTATACAATATATAAGAAATAGTTTTTTTGTAATAAAGTAGAATCATGTAACAGAATAGTTGTATAGTTGACAAAAACTGAATCCTGCACTAACGCAAATGTCCTATAGCGGCTGCAAGAGGTTTACACTTTTGTTGTATAACTGTTACCTGCAGCCCTTGTACTTAAATGACTCAAGTGTCCTATTAGGTGTGCCCATTCCGCTTGTATAGCTGTTCTAAGAGCGTTTTGCCAATGTTCTTACAGCATACAATGCTATGTAAGTAAGACTGTATAATCGTTCTTGCAACTGTAATAGGAGTGATAATTGTTGGTTGGGCATCTTATTCGTAGAGAGTAAGGATTTTTATGGCATATGGGGTAACAGTGAAGGCAATTGTAATTTTGGAAAACTGCAAACGACTCAAAAATATACTTCTAATCCCCAAAAAATATAACAAAGATAAAGAATATGAAAACCCAAAATCGTAAAAAATATACATGATGCTTCTGTATAGATGATTCAAAAGAATTAAGAAACGTTCAGACGATGAAAATATGTGATATTAAGCTTATTTTCATGGACAGTTCTGTATGCTATTTGCAGAAGTTATTAATTTGAAAGGTGTCAAAGTTTACTGTTTTTGGGGCAAAATATGGCGTTGCTCGAGAGGTAGCGATCGGTCGTATCGTATGCTATATCAAACTTCTTTCTTTGCAGGGGCCTTTCAGGATATACTAAAATATACCGTGCTCTTTATTGGAAAGTGGCGTCAAGTGTGCTAACTCTGCACTTTCCACGCAACGCTGTGATCAGAATGATTCATAACAGATTATGTATGGCCCAAGTTAGTGCTTTTGAGCTAGCCACAAACATGTATAACATATAAATATCGGCCAAGTCAGCTAAACAGGCCCATATACAATTAATATATTCCTCAAAGTCCCCATCTATTTGATAACGCTAGTTTCTTTTTTGCCCTAAGCATGCCAACGCTACTGAACCGCACGAGTCAAGCATAGCATAAGCGTCATCCACGATAGTATAACATCCCTGCCGGCAATGCTGTCAGACGCAAGGCTGGGCTCGGCATTTGAAGGTCGTCCTTGCATAGCATCGTTCCGCGCGTTGTATCTATATTTCTGTTTTAAGGGCAAATATACGGAGAAATACTTGAGTGAAATATACTAAGTGACATATAAATCCGAACACCCAGTTTAAATGGTTTTATTTTAATAAAATTTTGTATAAGTACTTAATGAAGCATAATAAGTAAATGATAAAAATGTCAAAATGATTGCACTGCTTTAAAGCCCTTTGACCTTTAATAATGTGTGGATGCACCCTGATGTGGTACGCATTCTCCAACGCGCCTAGGCATGCTTCTGATCAGGTGGTCAATGTCCTCCTGTGGTATCTCATTCCAGGCAACCACCAACTCATCTCGAAGTGCTTCTAGAGTCTGAGGAGGACGTTGCAAATTGAGCAATCTCCTACCCATCATATCCCACACGTGCTCAATTGGGGATAAGTCGGGAGATCTTGGTGGCTATGGTAACAATGTGACATCATTATGTTGAAAGAAGTGTATTGTGATTCTTGCACCATGTGGTCGGGCATTATCTTGTTGGAAAGTTGGATCTGCCAGGGTGTCAAGATAGGGTAAAAGATGGGGTTCTAGAACTTCGTGGATATAACGCTGCGCGTTCATGTTACCTCTGATGAAGATTAAAGGTGACCTGGAACCATAAGCTATAGCACCCCAAACCATAACTCCAACAGTGTGATGAACATGTCTTTCAACAAAAAACTGTGGATTCCTCCTTTCACCACGTCGCCTTCTAACCCTGGCACGACCATCGTGCATGCCTAAACAAAATCGAGACTCGTCACTAAAGACAATACTGTTCCATTCCTGATCCCAGAGTGACCGTTGTCTACACCACTCAAGGCGATTGCGTCGGTGTTCTCGAGTTAAAGGGAGGACCCAGTGTGGCCGGTATGAAAACAAGCCAAAACTTCTCATTCGTCGGTAAACACTTCGCATGCCAATATGTCTTCCGTGTTCTGCAAACCATTCATTTGCAATGGACCTGGTAGTGGAGAAACGGTCCCTTAAGGCCAATAATCTTAGGCGGCGATCTTCACGGTCTGTTGTTCTACGGCGGCGTCCAACTGATAAGGCTGAAAATGTTTTCACTTGTTATTTACAGTAAGATAAATACATTCACCAACTTTTATTAAAATAAAACCATTTAAACTGGGTGTTCGAATTTATATGTCACTTAGTATATGTACTGATATGATACTGTAAAATTACTGAGGCTGGAAGCGTATATACATATACTGCCGCCAAAAAAAAGAGATATATACCTTTCCTTGTCCCCTACAGCCCACCAATCCCCACCTTTCTACATCTACAAGAGTAATCTAAAAATGATCGGAGCCTCTGGAACGTCTTAAAATGAAGTTTCAGTAATTTTTATTTTTTGCCTCTAGCTCAGCCTCCACTAGACCGATTTTCAAATACTTTTTCGTTCTTGGTATAGCAGCAACCTTGTATGAAGATTTCATCCAAATCCGAGCAGTACTTGATAAGTAAAAGGTTGTAAAATGATTAGCGGATCGATCGACAGATAGATAGACAAACGGACAGATGGAAATGAGTGACATGGTTTTTGGTGGTGTACATGTGATATAGCATCCAAAAACTATAATATCTTGTCTCAGAAATTTCGCAGAAGTTAGAGAGGTATGTTTGTGCAGCCATGTAGTTATGAACTCTCCTATAGAGAGCGGCATATTATCCAAGTAATGAGCGTATATTTGCCTACAATTACTGTGTGTCCAATTTATCTATGAGAGGTTTGAAGGTGATGCCAACGTGTCTTGCCGCGATATTCCAAGACTTGCCCTTTAGTAGTCCTACAAAGGTTTTTCTCTGCCACCATCAGAGGGTATGTTATAGGATTACGAGAAGGAACTCGTCGAGATGTCACGTCATTCCTCAACTGTCAGTATACAGCAGACTGTCGTAATGTGAAAAACTGCGATTGAATACCGACAGATGCTGGCAGTATCGCGTGCGATTTTTCTTAAACAAGTCTCATCTGGGAGATATAAAAATGTTGATAACTTACACCAGTGTTGCAAACTGCATCCGCACTGAGGTACGAGATTACTGAATTTTTAAGGATCCGCACGGGTATTATGTAAAAAATCTATAAAACGTCAAACAAAACCAATAAAATGTTCAATAGGATTGTGGGCGTCCATCTATGAAGGAATAGCTCAAGTATACGCATTGTTTTTTTGCATATATTTTGTGAAGCCGTGTAGTCTATAGTTTTCATCTTTGAGAAGAACGTTGGTTGAGTAGTAAGATCGCATCTGGATGAGTGTGTGTATTGGGTCGTATTGGTATGAATGTGTATAAAATTAGTGTTATTAGCTGCGTGAGAAAATCATTACTGAATATGCTGCCAACGAAGTATATCTATTAGCTGTGCCCGACGGGTTATTTATATGTTGTCCTTTCTGAAGACAGGTAATGTTCAAAGTTATAAATTACGATTTTTTTACGTTTTTTGTGCTTTCAAAAACTTTGAGGAGAATTCCGGGAAATTACCACCGCGTTGTGTCTAATTACTGTTAGCATGTATAAGTATGACTTGTATTTCGACAGCGTGCAGAGAATATAATTATTTCTTATCTCTCTCATTTCTTAAATTCAGCAACGAGTAGCTAACGCTGGGTTAATGACTTGTAGAAAAACCTACATCATGTCACAAAAAATCAATACAATGTCAAAAAAAACGACATAATGTCACTTTTCAAGATACGTAATACCCGTGGGGCTGCTATTGCTTGCCAAATGTTGAAAAATGCTGCAGGTATGCCGTCTGACATGCCTAACAAACACTGACGTTGTTCAGAACTAACATTTGCATCTCAAAGTAGAGTCCATCGACATCGTTAGGATTGCCTGTACATTCAACACATGCCCGTAAGCTGTACGTGACTTAGTTCTTGTGATACGGAATTGACCGTGGAAACATCGGTAACAAGTTTCACAAAATGAACATTGTTGGTTGGATACAGGAGATGTACAAGTATATGTCGTCAAATCTACATAATGCGAATTTCTCTATATCCAGCGCGTAAGGAAATAAAGAGTATGTCTTGCGGCTGAGTTACGAAGAAGGTGTCTTTGTCGTTTGAACAAATCATTGTAATTCAGTGCAATTTCTGGAAACATCATTTGCAAAACATAGTTTGATCTTCAACAGTGAATCTAATTTGCTTTTTCACAAGATGGCGGTTTAATCTGCTTTTGCTTTTTGGATGACTTATTTCATGTTATGTTTTGCTGCATTGCATATTTAGCGCGATCTGAGGGGTGGGTCTTTCTTTTCCAGGAATAACTGCGCTTGAATAGATGAGTTTAAATGTCTATGTCCATAAATACTGGTCAAAGCTATCGCCGTTCGATTCCAGCTTGTGCTCTACATTTACAACATTTGTGGCTGTTTAGGTCTTAGACTGGGTCAACCGCGACTTTCCTTCACACATCCTGGTCCCTAGCTCTTTGTACAGAATAATCAGATATATCCAGCGCAAGATGGTAAGGTCGCTGAGAACCAACTAAATATACCCTCGAAGCCTCAACAGTATCTTAAGAACACACACACCGTGACTTAACATCAAATTAAAAACTTTTGCTATTACTTGTGTAACCAGGTCAAACCCAAAGACATCGTTGCTTCCATCTTATTACTCATTTTAGTGTGGTTACACGTTCTATAGCAAGGTCGTAAATAAAATTTAAGTGTACTTACATTAGACGAAATTTCTAAAGAGTATAAACAATCATAGTGATTATGTGTCCAATGTTTTAATTGCTAGCTTTGAAATGCAGGAACTACGATCACTTGAAATAAGACAACGCACAGCACCATCTATCACCAGAACCGACTAATGCGGAGAGCGCACAGCAGCTATTTGCTGAAACTGTGAGGATCTCAGTTTGCGTTTAATTGCCGATTTTGGCTGTATAGTCGATGTTGTCTATTTGCTGAAACTGTGAGGATCTCAGTTTGCGTTTAATTGCCGATTTTGGCTGTATAGTCGATGTTGTCTACTTGATGTTGCTGTCTTATTTCGATACACCGTACCTCCTGAATAAAGTATAGTTCCGATGCTTTCATTCGTTTTCTCAGAGACGAGAGATCAAGCCGGTACTATATTGATGAGTAACCAAAAAGCACGAAGCACATCCCTTGGTAGGCTGTCTGTTGGCCGGACAGATGAAAGCATCATGTTAGTTTTTATGATCTCTCAATTTTGTAATTGGATCGAAAAAATAGAAAGAGCGTAGCAAAAGCTTTCTGGTACCATTGTCAACTAAGAGATTTACTACCCTTATGAGTATCTTTGACTTTTGGTCACAGCTGCGAGAATTGCACAACAAAGGATTTCATTGACCATAAAAGGCGGGCCTCCGCGAGCGATGCTTATCTTAATTCTATTAGTGCGTTGTGTCCAGTAGAGCAATACTCCAGGTATTTATATTTCCATAGTTATGGCAGTTGCGACTTATTTCACAATTTGCTCGTCTCAATTTACTTATTTAATCTTAACAGTTCTTGTGCTAATTAACATATTCCAATAATATTTTGTGGATATAAGCAATCTCTCGATTAATGATAAAGTTGTAATCATCCAACAAGTTAATGATGAAATGTATGACTATGTTTGTCCGGTATTATCTGATAATTTAAATCTCTTATAGCTTATAGATTTTCTAGAAATGTCTGGTGCGGCAACGTTTAAATGCAAACTCATACTTAGCTTTCCTAGAAAATTGCATAGAAAATGTGTTAGCAACGAGATTGCGAATGTGGTATCAGCACGACGGTGCCCCACCGCATGTTCATCGTGACATAACCGCATGGTTAAATAATCATTTTAGACAACGATGGACTAGCAGAAACGTACCCGTACATTGGCCTGCCAGGTCTCCTGATTTAAACCCCCTGGATTTCTTTTTGTGGGGCGCTTTTAAACAACTAGTGCATGCTGAACAAATTGATGCTGTTGATCAGTTACAATTAATATTCGATAGCGCGTTTCGTCAAATTCAAGCCACAAAAAAGTTTGCGTAAATACGTTTTTCTTTAGTAAAAAGATGTCGCACTTGTATGTGTCAGAATGGTGGTATTTCTCCATTCATATCTGTGCTTATGTGGTAACGGTATTCGGTCGTCCGTGGAAAAGTGTGTTACCTTGAGGTTTTTCAAAGACAATTATCATAAATTTTGGTCAGTTATCGCAATTAGTGTCGAATATTTGATTGTGTCAATCTCAAAGTAAAAACTGATAGGATGGCTGATAAGCCATGAAAAATCTGTGACGATTCCGTGAATCGCAGAAATCCTGGCCTACAGTGTAGTGGTTTTTGTAAGGGTTTTTATCATGCCAGATGTCTCGACTTCTCAACAAAGCATCTAGACAGTCTACGAGCAGACGGCGTAACCTGGGTCTGAAGGAATTGCCGAGAGGACATGGGCGGAACATCTTCGAGGCGTTTGCTGGGACCTTCCACACTTACCCCGATGTTATCTCAGGCTGGTAACGGCATGGGTACAGCTGTTAGTACCGATGACTGGATGGTAAGCGCAATGCAAGATATTAAATCGGAACTATGCCAAATTCGGGAGCAGCAAAACTCACTAGTATCTTCGGTTTCCTTCTGTAGTGACAAGGTTTCTGATTTTGAAGCAAAACTGTTAAATATGGATGAATCCATACGCAAAACAGAAAAATTAATGCAAGAAAATCTGGATTTAAAAACAGAAGTTACTGATCTTATAAAAAGACTCAATGACTTGGGTCAAGCATCTAGATCCAACAACATTGAGATTCAAGGAATTCCGGAAAAAGAGAACGAAAACTTGATCGAAGTTGTTAAAAAAATCGTTAACTACATTCATTATGATGTCAGTACAGAGCAGATTGATTACGTTCACCGTTTCCAGTCTAATAGGAACTCAAAAATTACCGTCAAAAACATAATAGTCCGCTTTACCACCAGGATAGTGAAAGAAAACCTACTAGTATCTGCCAAAATGAAAAGAAATTAGCGCGTGAATGGTTCACCTAGAATGAACATCACAGGTCTATCCGAGACTGTCTATCTTAATGAGCATCTTACTTTGGCAAACAAGATACTCTTCAAAGAAGCAAGAACAGTTGCTAAAAATAAAAAGTATAAATTCGTATGAACCAAAGATGGGCAGATACTTGTTAGAAAAGATGATACCTCCAAGACTATTCACATTAGTAGTGTTAAAGCAATTAAAAATATCAAAGAAACATTTAGGTTGTCATCTAGATAATACTCCCTGTTTTTAATGGATAAAAGTATAAAATTGAGCATATAATATGCACGCAGCTGATTATGAAGTAATTTGTCTGACTGAGACATGGTTAAAATCAGGTGTATTCAACAATGAGCTATTCTCTGATAGCGATAATATTTATAGAAGTGATCGAGAAACAACCAGTTCCAATTGAAAAGATAGTGGCGGTGTACGGATCGCCGTAAAAAAGACCCTGGAATCAAGAAGATGTCAGCAACTAGAATCTGAGGCCGAGGATGTGTGGATATCAGTTGGTTCTAAGAATAGTGAAACTGTTTTCATTTGCTGTGTACTTGCCTCCTTACGACATAGCTAGTCATATATATTTTCAACGTAAATTACAGAACAATGAGAATATTTTCCAAAAAAACCTAGTTCTAATAACAGGTGATTTCAATTTATCATCTATAAATTGGGTTCCAGTACAAAACTGTATCTACCTGGAGCCCAAAGAGTAGAAGATAAATATGCTACTCTCATCGATACTCTTACATACCTAGAAATAGCACAATTTAATTCAGTAGCTAATTGCAACAATAAATTGCTAGATCTAATTTTCTCCAATAAAGGTGTGATTTCAAATATTTAGTTAATGAGGATAATCATCATCCTGCTATCGAGTTTTTTTATTCCAACAAAAGGCTCAGCTTGTTATCCCAAGAGAACCGTACTGTTCACAACTTTAAAAAAGCAGACTACGAAGCTATACATTCATTTTTTAACAATATAAACTGCGTCAAGTTGTTCGATGTCGATAGCTTGGACAAAATGGTTGATATTTTTTATGAAAAACTAAACTCAGCAATAGCCCCAAACGTACCTACATTTAAAGTAAGAGGAAACTTTCCCTCTTATTTTAAGCACGACACGATCAAGAAGATCAAAGAAAAAAACAAATTTCATAAAAAATACAGATCTTATAAAAAACCTCGCTACTATCAGGAATTCTGTGAATTAAGGAAACAGTCAAAACAAATGATAGCTAGGGATTTTAGAGACTATGTGAAAAACATTGAAGAAGAAATAGTTTTAAACAGCAAACATTTTTGGAAATATGTTGCCAGCAAAAAGAAAAATCACGAATCTATACCCAGCACAGTTTACTATAAAGATAAAATTGCTCGTGATGGTGAAAATGTGTGCAACTTATTCTCGGAATTTTTTTCCAGCGTTTTTGTTGAACCTAAAAAGTTAGTTCCTCTAAAAGTGAATGGAAATCATAGGATTTCATACTCATTGCCTTTAGAGACAGTCAAAAATCTCATTTGTAATATTGACGAGAACAAAGGTTCAGGACCCGACAACATCCCTCCCATTTTCATTAAAAGATGTTCGGAAAGTATATGTGTACCTTTACAGATTATATTTAACGCAAAGTCTAAAACTAAAATATTTTCCTACTAAATGGAAGGTTGCACATATACTTCCGATATTCAAAAATGGAGATAAACTACTGGTAACCAATCATAGACCTATCAGTGGTCTGTGCACTTTTGCAAAGTTGCTCGAAAAAGTTGTTTACAACCTAATAATTCCATCAGTAAAGAACATAATCGACGAACAGCACGGATTTTTTCCAAACCGTTCCCTAGAACCCAATCTTTTGTGTTACACTGATTATACTTGTGAAGCCCTAAATAGCTTTTGATAAAATAAATCATGAATTGCTGGTTGAAAGGCTTGTTGAGACTGGTGTCGACGATGCACTATGTCATTGGATATTGTCTTACATTACCAATCGTAAGCAAATTGCAGCTATCAACGGTTTCAAGTCGCTGCCAGTTACGGTTACGTCTGGAATCCCAAAAGGAAGTCTCCTAGGTCCTTTATTATTTATAATTTTTATCAACAACTTAAAGAAATCCTTTAAATATGGAAATTGTCTATTATACGCCGATGTCTTGAACATATTCCATACAGTAAGAGACATTAATGACTGTAAAGAAATCCTAAAGTGATATAGATACTTATGTCAATAATGATTTGTTTCCAAGTGCTGATAAATGTGCTTTTATTAGACTCTCCCGGAACAAATCTCTCATAGAATACCGGTACCAAATCAAAAATATACCTTTGAAGGAAACGGATATAGTGAAGGACCTAGGAGTCCTCCTAGGTGCAAAAATGACTTTCCAACCACACATAGAAAACTTGATTTGCGAATCAAACAAAATGTTGGGATTTATCTGTAGAATCTGCAGGGATTTCAAGAGTGCAAGAGCCATGTCATCCCTGTAGTATGCATATATTTATAGCACGTTGAACTTTTCTTCCGGTATATGGAACCCTCAGTAAATCACATACATAAATCGAATTGAAAGTGTACAAAATAGATTCCTGAAGAGATTAAGTTTTGAAATCGGCAATCCGGTACGTGACGGAAACGATGATCATATTAGACAACATTTCAATATCATGACCATAAAAAGTAGAAGAATGATGTCCGACGTGTGTCTTATATACAAAATATTCAACAATTTTGTTGAATATTTTGTATTATATTCAAAAATAAATATTAATGTGCCAGATAGAAACTACCGCCATTCTAAGTTTTTCACGATTTCCTTCTGTAGAACGAATTTAGGAGTCAACTCACCTATAATTAGGGCCCAGAGGGTCTTTAACGATACCTCTACAAATTTGGACATTTTTGTGGTTAATTTTAACAAGTTTAAAGCAACGGTAAGGAGGCAGCTTACATAGGATAGTATCATACTATCTAATTGTTTGTTTGCTGTGATACTGTTGTCAGCCATTAATACTTCTATATAGTATTTTATATATTTTGTTATCAAAGCTGTCTAGTAACGTGCCCTGTGTTTGTGTTTTTTGGTGACTAGTGCGATTCATCGAATAGTGTAACTGATACATGCTAATTTTTAATAAAATTAAATTTTAAATTTATATCGTTTTATAGTAGTTGCTATATCACAGTATTGCTTATTCTCATATAGTAGGCTTGTGTTACAGATTTTCATATCTGCTGGATTTTGTAATCTATGTATCTTTTTAATTTAACACTATAGTAAGCAGCGGGTGATGTCTTTGGAATTCACATTCTGTTGCACCCCAAGCATGAGTAAATAAATAAATAAGTAAATTTTTGAACATTTATTGAAATAAAGCTTTGATTATCTAATTTGTTTTTTTTATTTTTACGAAAACGATGCACTCTAGGAAAAAACACAAGAGTAATTATATGTAGCAAATTGCGCGTTTCGAAAAAAAAACAGTTGCGTACATTTTTTTTTGGAAAAATAGTGCTACTAATCCTTTGTATCTCCGCCACTAGTGCACGTTAAGTTTTATTAGAATTTTAGTTCATTCCAGTTAACGGTTTTGAAGATATTAAAAAAATAACCATTAAAAACATCTTACTTTTAAACTTCTTTTTAATGAAGCCCTCGAGAAAAAATGCTACATAGAAGATCCCCTTAAAATGCGGTCCTGTGTATGATGTTACATTTTTGGTCACGACTTATGAATCACCCTGTACGTTATAGAAACAGTCAGCATTAAGGAAAGTACAAGTACTTAAAGCTGGCACCAATATTTTAAACACCTTCACCTGCTTTTCTACAGATTTTACAGCCTTTACAACGTAAAATTAAAAAAACCTTATCCGCCGGGAACAAAGTGGATAGTGTGGGGGTGATTGAGTTGATCACCCCACATGCGGTGGACAAAAGGCAAATAACGGATAGATATTGGAATGTATGGTGAAAGGTACAAAAATTTCGCTGTCAGACCAAAATAGTCATTAGTTTGGAATTCAAATTGTTCACAACCGAAAATCGACTAATTGCCTGTCATTTTCATTAATTTCCACTTATCTTTATAGTGCAGGTATCAAGCACAACATTTCCGTCCGACATCCGCTAGGTGGCGTTATCATGGCGCGCTCGGAGATACAGTTTATTAAACTTAAACAAAGAAGTTACATCTCATTTCGTAAATTTGAATATCAACCTTAATGCAAAAAACATCGTAAATTGGTACGTTTAGTTTGAATTTCCCGGGTGCATTTATGTTGGTAACAGTTTTCTCTGTTGTGACATTGGGTGGAATGCATAAAACGTGTAGATGCTAATGCGTCAAGTATGTACTACATTTTTGAAGTTTTAACTACACTAACAAAGCATTTACTTTCCTCCATAGCATATGCTACTATGTACGAGATAGATAGAAGAATATACTACGCTTTAGAAGTATTTGGTGGTTTAGTAGTATTTGCTCCAGTTTAAGTGAAGTTAGTGTATGAGCAACTTCGGCTACCGCAAATTCAGTATTTTTTTTTGGAAAATGGCAGCATTCATGAATGTGCGTCGTAGAAAAGTTTACAAACAATCGAGGATATACAACGATGATATTTATCGTAAATTATTTAGGTAATTATCATAAATCATGCAGTTTTATGGTTATGTAATTAATATTAATATAAAGTCAAGTTACTTTCATAATTTTTTGTTTAAGGTTTAACAGAGAAAATGTAGAGTGGCTTGCAAACCATTTTCTTGACGATAATGAGGATCCCGTTTAAACAAGAGGTGGAGCTTTGTCACCTACTCGGAAAATGGAGATATTTTTGAGAAGTTTAGGTTAATATAGGAAAGTAATTCTAAAATTTAAAAAATATAAATATAAATTTTTCTGGAGATCCTGGATTTCAGAGAAATAACTGGATAACATTTCCTAATACTAACGATTTACTTGGAGTTGCTATCAATGAGTGGGCAAATACCAAGCGAATGCCCAGTGTCATAAGTCCTATTGATTGCACTCACGTTAAAATAACAAACCCACGAATCCATGGTGATGAATATGTGAATAGAAAAGGGATATGTTCAATAAATGTACAAGCTACTTGTAACGCCAAAGAAATATTTACCAGTGTCGATGCGACTTGGCCAGGCTCCGTCCACGATAGTGGAATTTGGCGAAACTCCCTAGTGCATCGAATTATGTATAATAATGTGCAAGGAGCAGCCTTGTTAGGTGATGAAGGATATGGTATTGCACCGTGGTTGTTGACAATATTTAAAAATCCAATCACACCTATTCAAGAAAATTATAATTTAATCCATGCGAAGGAACGTTGTGTCATAGAACGCTGCTTTGGTCAGTTGAAACGGCGTATTCCAATGCTCCAGTATACATTTCGCCTAAAAAAAGAAAACATTCCAAAACATATTGTGAGTGCATTTGTGCTTCATGACATATCTAAACATTTGCAAGATCCATACCATGATTTTGATCCAGTTCAAATGGAAGTACAAGATGCGATTGAACTGATACCTGAGGGTAATCAACCACAAATTCGAAATCGAGGCACACAACGTAGAAACGACGTTGCGGAGGCTATATTTCGTGATCTCAATTAATATAATATCATTATGCACAGGGTCGTCTAATAGCAAACAAATGTTAAAAGTGAATTATGGTATGTGGTATTTGGTTTTATTTTCAATTACTAATTAATATATTCAAAAGATACAACTTAATAACATTTATTTAGTAAAACCTTGTAACAAAATGAAATTATAACTCGTAACATTTATTATTATAACTAGGTATATATATTATAACATTTATAAATACAAACTTATTTTCTTACTGTAACATGTCACGCTCAATTATATGGTTGACTGACTGCTCACCAGCTTCGGCAAACTTCACTAATGAAATCGCGGCTCGTTCTTCAGCTGCCGCCGAAGACTGTTCAGCTCGAGCACAAGAAATTTGAGCTTCGGCTGCTTCAATTTGTTTTCGTAAGCAATTCTTCTGTAGCTGAATCAGTGACTCCTCTTTCGCATTAGGATTTTTAAGTGTTCCGGCTGTAAATTGTCCGGAACCAGATTTGGAACTAAGGAACTTATATTCTTTTTTTTTGTAATGAAACCCCATCCTCATCTACTACACCGACCTGACACGCACCTGGTATCCTGTGTAAGACTGGATTGTCTCCGACGTTCCATAAATCATAGAGTTTTCTTTGCCACTCAGTCAGTACGATTTTTTACAAGTTTATTTCACGTCAACAATTTGTTTAACTTTGGTTTTCATGTTATTAAATTTTTTCAAAATCTGTTTTGCATCCAGTTTTTTTCCTGTTATTTCATTGAAGGCAGCAGTTAATTTCTTCAGTGCATCTTCATTTTCATTCTTGAATTTTGGTGTCATTCTGTTATCAAACAAAATTTGATAATCCTCAAGAATATTAACAAATAATAATTGTTCATTTCTATCCTGACCTAACTCCTTTGTCGCATCGGAATCTGACGAGTCACTCATTTTTACTTGTAGACGAAATGCTAATAATGTACGTAGTAAAAATGTATTGTGAATGTACAGGCAGATGAAAATCGAGTTCTAACACGATTGATGTGATTTGCACGAGCACACAGCCGCCTCTTAGGCGCTTAGTAGTAGATACTTCAGGTTAGTAGTAGGTAACGGGTGATTTTTTAAGAGGTATAGGATTTGATTTTCAAAAAAAACACAAAAAATTTGAAAACACGATTAGATCTTTATTTGAGTCGATAGAACGGTCGATATAATTTAATGTTTAAAGATTATTTCATGTAAATCTAGGCGGCCAATTGGCGGGCCCCAAACGTGAGATAAACTGTTCACCGAACTCGCCTCTCAATAGGGCCATTGTTTCGTGTGCGGTGTGGCAAGTGGCACCATCTTGTTAAAACCACATGTCAGCCAAGTCCAGCTCTTCCATTTTGGGCACGGTAGCGCTCGCCATTCACAGTTACGTTCCGGCCATTGTCGTCTTTGAAGAAGTACGGCCCGATGATGCCACCGGACCATAATCCACACCAAACAGTGATTTTTTCTGGATGCATTGGTAGCTCGTGCAATGCTTCTGGCTGGTCTTCACTCTAGATGCGGCAATTTTGCTTGTTAACGTACCCATTCAACCAGTAATGAGCTTCGTCGCTGAACACAATTTTTCGCTAAAAATGTGGATCTTCCTCCAACTTTGCCAGCGCCCATTCACCAAATTGGAAACGTTGTGGGAGGTCGTGTGGTTTCAATTCTTGCACCAGCTGTATCTTATAAGGTTTTACACCCAAATCCTGTCGCAAAATTTTCCATGTAGTGGAGTAACAGAGGCCCAATTGCTGCGAACGGCGGCGAATCGACATTTCACGGTCATCACTCACACTGGCGGATACAGTCCTCACTCTACATCTGCGTGTTGGTGGTTTAATGTCCAATAATGTAAACTGGGTTCGAAATTTAATCACAAGCTTCCGAATAGCTCCCTCAGTAGGCCGACCAAATTGCAAATAAATTGGAAGCAGTGCTCGATGCACTCTCTTAACCGAGCATGAATTTTGATAGTAAAATTCAATAATTTGCAAGCGTTGTTCGTTCGTAAGTCGATTCATGGTTAAATTATAGACCAAACTAAATAAGTTTGACAATGACACAAGACATGGTTCACGCGTCATCTGTCAAAAACAGTGTTGCCAAAAAGATACTAGCAAAAAAATCACCCATTACTTCTTTTGTGCCATACAGTATAGTATATTCTTCTCGGATAAAGCACATACTTCTATGTAAAAGAGGATGCTACAAAGTAGATACTTTTTAGTGAAGCAATAGCATCTACTACGTTTTATGCATTCCACCCATTGTCGCAAAGCCTAGGTAATTACGCCAACGGCTGTTGTCTATTTGTGGCCTATTTTCGTTTTTTTTTTTGAAGTTTGACGTATCCTTTTAAGCATTTTGCCGAAACCTCTAGGTCGACAAGAAAAATAATACGTCATTTCTTTGACGAAATATTATTGCTTTTACAGTACGTAAGAGCGATATTAGGTAGTAAACAGAATATATATTAGCTCTAGCGTTTACAAAAACTGCGCTCCGTAATGTTGGTTGCGGTAAGGCATCGAAGTAGATTTTGTAAAACGTCCTAGGCTCTAGTAGTTTTAATTAATGTGGCAACCATGTGCGTCACTGCCATTATTTGAAGTTGTGATGTAACTGCTTTGATTCAGTGAGTAAACTATAACCACTGTAATATGGTCTCCTCCGACTAATAGACAGTAGCAGTCTGAAGAATGCGACTTCTATGAATAACATTGTTGAGACTGTCGCCAAATACAAACCGTATGCTTAGCTTAAATGGACCTTCAGCAGTTTATACATAATAAACATATTTGTTTGCTTTCCTCTTTGCTATTATTTCCTGATTCTGGCAACACTGCATATTACTATTACGATGTTGTCTGAACATAACAAGGATCTCGGTCGATGCACATTTTCTTTTCAATGCCGAATTGTGCACTTGTTATTTTACGATGGCGTTTCCTGAGGCTTGTAAGCTTTCGTGGACTTAAAATTCCCGGTTATAAAATGTATTAAACTACGCTGCTCTACTACATTGTTACTCCGGCATTATGCCTCAGCCGAAACGTGGATGTGTAGTAGTAGCTACCAGCTAACGGCTCTGATTATAATTTATAATTCAAAACACGTTCTGCACTATAATCTGGTTTGGTATTACACACAATTTAGCATCCGAACCTTATATCACATAATGTGCGAACAACCTGGGATTATGCTCGAAATTGTTAAATTAACCTAATTTGATTTTAGTGCTATATATACTTGGGGGTGGTTTACCAGCCATACTAGCTGAGTTTTGTATGTCGATAAAGACATATTATTACAAGGGTGTGGCATTCTGGTAACCAAAAATGGAATATGGTATGTACTATAGCAACTGTTTTACAGCGTTTTCCACTGGCATGCATTGGTGTGCACTTTCAATTCCGGTATCGGTGTAGGTCAATATCAAGAACAGTGCAATCGTTTGGGAGGTAAAATAATGCAGAGCCACTTCATTTTGTTTTCACTGCCCGTTATAGTCCACTAATTGTGAGGAAGATGTAGAATAGAATAGAAAACTTGGAACCCTTTTGCCGTTATCAGTTCATACCTTGTCATGTACTCTTTTTTTGAGAGCACAAGTAATAAAAAACTATAGTAATAATTTGCTCCAGTAGAAGACGTCGCGACAGAAAAATTCACTAGAGTACCAAGCAGAGCGTTCTAATAAGAAAAAGTGTTAATGTAACATCTAAATCTCACCCTGTTATTTAGATGTCGATGATCCCACCATGCTTGTCTGGCTAGTAAAACCACATTTGTTTACAGAATCTTTTTTACGGTAAATGTTGCAATAAGAAATGTTCTTCAGTATAATAATCACAACATATTTGATTTACTTGTCTTCCAGGTGACAGTTCGTTTGTTTCTTCTTTTGATTATGATATAATTGTACTGGAGTTACTGAAACGTTTACACTAAAGAAGATTCTGTCAATACTTGTGGTTATATTCACCAGATAAGCGTAGGGATTAAGAAAAAGTGTGTAAATAGTTGAAAGGTGCACACCAGTGGAAAACGTCACGAGTGAAATCATAAAGAGCTGCAAGTGAAGGTAAACAATATTTTCACAATCAATCCCGCTCTATTTTCGTATAATTCCAATTTGTCCATCACATTTCTACTAAAAGCATTCTGTACTCGTATACAATGAAAACCAGATTTGTCTGTTGGCTTGAGTTCAATGTGTACCAGAGAGAATTGTGAATTGTGTCGAATCTGTTTAGGATCGTTTCGGATCGGACCTAACGGCGTTTCATTTTAGGTCGAAATGAAAAGTCAGGATCGCCAAAAATTCTGCAACATTGCAACATTGATTCGCTTGGCAACACCGCGTGTTGTACATTCCAAGGCAAGTTTTCCACTTAGATGATCATAGATAAGCGATTTTGCTTATCCAGCGCTCCTTGGGGAGTGTCGTCCTGCAGCGTAACGGTTTTCACCTGCATACTCACAGGCAGTGATAATTTGTATTATGTAATGGTATTAATAACTTAGGATGTGTTATCAGAATTGAAATAAACAATTATAATCAAAATGAAAACGAAATATTAAATTAAATGTTCGAACAGATCTCCATCATGAGTTTGACAGTAATCTAACCTATTGTAGAAGCCTGTGCGAGGATTTTCTTGTGTAACATATTGGCAACGCAGCAGTTTGCACAACCATCTGCGTCACCGCTGGTAGGCAATATGTTGATGACCTTCGCTCTTCAGCCAGCTTCTATCTCTTTCTAAACTTTCTAAACTGTGTTGATATATAGTTCTAGCGCTTCTCTTTCGTACGCATTGAATTCAAGCTGTTGTCAAATTTGATTTCCCCTGTATACCCATCATTCTCTCCTTTACTTTCTTGCCGAACTCATATTTTTACACATATTTACCTAATAAATAACAATCACCTGATATTTTTGCTAGCCCAATGCACTTACGAGGTAAACGAAAATAAATGATCTGCTTAATGTTGAAAAAGCGTGAGTCACAATAAAATTCACTTTTGAAAATATTGTGTAAAAAAACAGAATATACTTTCAAAAAGCTTTTCATACTGTGTCATATTGGAAATTATTGCAAAAGTCAGATTCGATTGATGTCAGGTGCAATGTTCTATCGCATAGGACAGGAAAGAACTTTTAGGTTGGATGTTGCGCAAAGTAATGTTCTTGACCCTACTTTTTCTGATCTCGTGCGTCTTTCTTCAGTGACATTTCTGTTTTCAAAATCCGTAAAAGTAAGCGTATTATTGATCAAGTTGAATCATTAATGTACTTAAGTGTTTATCTTGATAGATTTCTCAAAAGATGATTTCAAATAAATTCATTAACAATAGAATAAAATTACTTATTCTACAGGTCTTACACCTTACGTAATATTTTGAATATTTTTTTTTATTGTACATAGTCATGCCATAAGTTATGTCCCTCGTTTTCAAACAAGTGTAGACCTGTTAATACTTGTCCGATTGTTTACATTGTGGTGTCAGTTGATTAAGCGCTTTTCGGGTAATTACATATACCTCAGTTTGTATTGATCTCTCGAAGCATAACGATGGAGTGGGGCAAGGCAGAGAACCGTATTGCAGTGATAGCTTTACATAAGTGTAATCACAGTGCTAGTCAGATATTTGAACTCTTACGCGGCCTTCAAATATCGCGTAAATTTGTGTCTAGGACCATTCAGCGGTACAATGAGACGTCCTCTGTTGATGGCAGGCCAAGAAGCGGAAGACCTCGTCAAGTAAGGACTCCAGCAGCCATCAAAGCCGTAAAAGCCAGGATTCAAAGGAATCCACTCCGGAAGCAGAAGATCCTATCCAGGGAAATGAAGATTCCTGTCCGGACGATGTCGCGCATCATTAAACAAGACCTAGGGCTAGGGGCTTTCCGGAGACGTACGGGCCAGCGACTTACGGCCACCTTGCGACACATCAGGGCGACAAGATCCAAGAAGCTCTTGGAGAGGTACGCAGCTGGGGGATTCCGAAAGATTTTGTTCACGGATGAGAAAATCTTCACCATAGAAGAAAAATTCAACCGACAAAATGACAAAGTGTATGCAAGGAGTTCACAGGAAGCTTCGGAGATCATTCCGAGAGTTGAGAGAGGCCACCACCCTGCGTCAGTCATGGTTTGGTGGGGGGTGTCCTACGAAGGGGTCACTCAGCTCCATTTCTGTAAACAGGGCGTGAAAACAAAAGCGGCAAACTATCAGAGCGACATACTGGATCCTATCGTCAAGCCTTTAAGTGGTACATTGTTTGCCAACCAACACTGGGTCTACCAGCAGGATTCCGCCCCCGCTCACAAGGCTAAGAGTACGCAGCGCTGGCTGGAAAGCAATGTGCCAGAGTCCATTGCTGCGGAAGATTGGCCCTCAGGGAGTCCGGACCTCAATCCTTTAGACTACAAGTTGTGGGACCTGCTAGAGCAGTTGGCCTGCTCCAAAGCCCACCGTAATATCGAGTCCCTGAAAGCGGATTTGATCCGATCAGCGGCAGCTATTCCTTTGGAAGCTGTGCGTGCAGTGATAGATGAGTGGCCCGCGAGATTGAAGCAGTGTGTGAAGGCCAAGGGGGGACATTTTGAATAAAACTGTTTGATTATGAATTCTAAAAATGTTGTCGAATAAATAATATCTTTCATATAAATATATCTTATCTTGTTTCATTTTTATCATGAGATTATCATGGGACAGAACTTATGGCACGACTACGTATATAATAGTTTGGATGAATCTTTGCTGAGATATGCTGTATATGTATGGGGATCGGCTAAGTCAACTACCTTGAATAATGTGCAAATATGTCAAAATTATATAGTAAGAGTTATTTTTGAAAAGAAAAGTTACCAAAGTCCTGCTCATGAAACGAGAAGAAATCAAAAAGCGCTATTCATGAATAAAAATGTGAGCAAAACGGTTTAGCATTAAAGCATGACCTTCAGTGGCATTTGGATGTACGAGTATAACATTATTCCAGAAACGTAATTTTTCGAAAAAAAATAAAGTAACATGTTATTGAGGATTACCCTACCTCCAACTCTTTGATTTAATATAGAATATACGTTGTGCATTATACAATGATTTCACTTTGTTATTTGTTATTTATGCTATATATGCTATCTAATTATTCAAAATTCAACTTTAGGGTTGGACGCATCACAAGCTTGACTTGGGTGGTACCTTTTTTGTAATTAATAGATGTAATAAAATGTAATAAAACAGAATCAGTTAATCTACACTGCCAGGCAAAATTAACCGGACAAATAACTTCTTAACCTTTGCATCAGTTTCGTTATTTTTTCCTCAAGTTGTAGATAATTTGATTGTAATCATTATCGACTGTCGATCTTGCGAAAAAGTTGAAAATATTTGTTGTTATACAGGGTGTAACTAGAAGGTGCATCTTGCTCTAAACTTATGAACACCCTGTG
Source organism: Acanthoscelides obtectus (assembly GCA_963669975.1). Classification (NCBI taxonomy): domain Eukaryota; kingdom Metazoa; phylum Arthropoda; class Insecta; order Coleoptera; family Chrysomelidae; genus Acanthoscelides; species Acanthoscelides obtectus. Next base: position 48,720,479 of record CAVLJG010000004.1, read on the forward strand.
GAAACACTGGATTTCTTTATAATGTGTTTTATCATAGCCATAATCAAGAAATTGTTTCAACCAGGCTTTGCCGGGTAAGAAATTGTTTCAAGTAGGCTGTGTCTGTTAGCGTTTTTATGACATGTCAAAAAGATTCTTGTCAAGCAATACTCTAAGAAAATGACACCGGAACAAGTAGCGCAAGATGATGGTCGTCCTATTGGGTATATCGCATTTTGTTGCGGATTGGATCATGGATTTCTGAATCAGCGTTGAATAAATACTTTGCTTTTGAAATACCTCCATGAAAATAACTTAGAAGGGGACAGGTCAGGGCTTTATGGTTGTGACCTGAACCCACCTGTATGAACCAGTAGTGCAACCTATTATAAATATCGATATATCGATATCGATATAGATCGAATTAAGTCGATATCGATCTATAGATATATCGGTCTATTAAGCCGATATATCGATATTTTATATTTTTTTTGGAAGCTTACAGAAATTAGAAATCCAATGCAGTTTCAGTTATATTAAACAGTTATCGATTATGTATGTATATAAATTTTTATACTTATGTATGTGAAGTGAAACAAAATTCGGATAGGTATATAATATGTGTTTTTCTTTCCATACATTTATTTTTGAAAATTAATTCCAGTATTTTGTACTAGCTATTGAACTTAAAAATAGTAACTTTGACAGACTGCTTCCTTCTAGACGGTTTCTGCTCTAAGTTATAGTGGCTCCTGCTTTTGAAAAAATACGTTCGGAAGGAACGCTTGTTACCACAATTGGTTTCATATCCAATTTCACATTCTTCTGGATGATTGTGTTTAATATGTGATGCTAGATTGCTTGTATTTCCAGACGTTTTAACTCGTTTGTTGCAAATAGTGCAAACGGCAGTAGCATCTTCTTTTTTGAAATATGACCATAATCTACTTCTCTTCATATTTTGAAATTAAAATTGAGTATTAATTTATTAGCAACCAACAGGTACAACACGCGTACATGTTATACAGGGTGACTTTGAAGTTGAGTCATTAATTTTCAGATAATGATTGTAGAAGGAAGATAAACCAGAATATGTGTGTAAAAATAAAAAAAAATTAAAAAAAAAAATTTACCTTGTTTTATAAAGTATCCTCCCGACAAGTATTTCAGTGCGGACCTGTATTTGATCGTGAGGTCCCCTGTGAGGTCTTAAGTCACCTGATTCACGAGCCCGTTGTACTACATTAACAAAGGCACGAGGGGTTGGTTGCACTCGATTGGGAAACCGATCCGCATAAACATGTGCCATTTTTTATTTCGTTTGAGCCACGCAACAGAAACTATTCACACGCTAACCGACAGATACTGACTGTATGTATAACTGAACTGAATAAAACACTTAATTGCAAAAACGTCGTTCCAAATTCTTTCGCTTTTTTGTTTCCGATGCGATGAACCGGTAAGGCGGATTATATCCGTTGTTGCCAAACACGAGTACATGATATTATTATTGAGACAGGGCGGTACTCAAACTTCCAAAGGGCTATAACTTTGTTACTTTAATTTTACCAGAAAAATGGTAAAGGAAAAAAACATTTCTTTTGAACAGATCTACTCACTGTTAAAATAAATGACTCAACTTCGAAGTCACCCTGTATATCTTATCACAAAACATATACACTTGCCACTTGTCATAACGTCATACCTCATTTTCTAGTTAGTCAGTGTTGTCACGTTGCCAGTCAAGCGTTTTACCCGTTTTTGTGGGTATTTTAATCTGGGTGGGTTTTTAGATATTTTGATACGATAAATTGAATTTTTCGATATCGATATATCGATATGGCGTATCGTCAATATCGATATCTTTAGTTGTCGATATATCGATATTTATCGGTTTTCCGATATATCGTTGTTGCATCCCTAGGCCGAGGAAAGGGGCAGTCTGGCCCGATCAATGATAGAGAGCGGATCGACGGTGGCGACAGACAGATGATACGTAGTGCAGCAGAGCCAAAATTATAGATATTCACGTGAAATAAGGATAAAGGTTACGCGGGACTACCGTGTAGCGGACATCCACTGTGAAAAGTGAGAGAAGATATATATGGTGCCTGGCACAACCACTGGGCTCATTGTCAGCAGCTACTAACTACCTGCGTAGAATCTTTAGTTACAACGGATTAAGGGTGCTGTTGCGTTTTGTAGATTTTCCGATTTCACTGTTTTTTCACAACTTATAGAGGATAGTCTTATAGATTATTTTAAAACCAGAGAAGTGTGGATGAAGCACTTTTTTCATGAAATTTTTTTCCCAAATCACTCTATTTTTAGCAGTTTTTCCACCATTAACTCCACCGCCATCCGCCGTATGACGTTGACATCTGTGCATATGTCATAGTATATGAGAGGCGCTTGCCTGCACTGTTGCCAGATTGGGCTCCGCATTAAGGGGAAAGTATGGAAAGTGGAAAATTTATGTTTGAATAATGAAACACAAAAGCGAAAAACTGAAACAAACAACAGTGGCAAAATAAAAAGCGATTCTTAATATAACAAACTATAACAGAAGTAAACTAAAAAACAATTGTAAATAATTATAAAAACAGTAAAACAAGAAACAATTCCATGTAATTATAGAAAACAAAAAAGAACACAGGGAACTGTGGGTCCTGGGCGTCTTCGATGTCTCCACGAAACGTGGGCGCATTATTTATGTTCCAAATAGGAGTGCGACTACGCTTGAGAGCGAAATACTAAAATTTGTCAAGCCGGGAACAGAAAACTGGAAGGACGGTTGGGCCGGCTACAATCGCTTGGGGAACCTAGGAGGTGTTTCCCCCTACATCCATGAAACATTGAACCGCACACTAAATTTTGTGGATCCAGTGATAGGAGTGTGCACAATGAAATTGAAGGGCATTGGTCTAGATTAAAGCAATTTTTGAGACGGCTGGGTGTCATGCAATCGCCTCATTTACCCGAATATATTGACCAGTTGATTTGGTGGGGGCTCTATGGTCCTAGACCCGGAGACCGATTCAAAAATATATTGCGACAAATAGCCGCAAAGTATACCTTTTAGTATTGAATACTTTCTGTTCATTTTAGTTTTTGGATATGTTTTTTAATTTACTGTTTTTACTTTTTGTTATCACTTAGAATTGCTTTTTATTTTACTGTTTGTTGCTCTTTATAATTACATGAAATTGTTTTTTTTTGTTTTACTACTGTTATTTTTTTGTTACAACTTAGAATTGCTTTTTATTTTACTGTGTTGTTTTTTATTTTTATAATTACATGGAATTGTTTCTTGTTTTACTGTTTTTATAATTACTTACAATTGTTTTTTAGTTTACTACTGTTATGTTTTGTTTTATAATTATTAAGCATCGCTTTTTATTTTGCCACTGTTGTTTGTTTGAGTTTTTCGCTTTTGTGTTTCATTATTTATTATACGTATATAAATTTTCCACTTTCCATATTTTCCCCTAAATGCGGAGCCCAATCTGGCAACAGTGCAGGCAAGCGCCTCTCATATACTATGACATATGCACAGACGTCAACGTCATACGGCAGATGGCGGTGGAGTTAATGATGGAAAAACTGTTAAAAATACAGTGTTTTGGGAAAAAAATTTCATGAAAAAAGTGCTTCATCCACACTTTTCCTGTTTTCAAATAATGTATCAGACTACCCTCTATAAGTTTCAAGTGAAAAAACAGTGAAATCGGAAGTTCTACAAAACGCAACAGCACCGGATTAAGTTTACGGAGACAGATTTTATAGACTTAAATCTGTTAATCAAGTGTCGGGACTGCTTCTTTGTACTATCAGAAAATAAATTATTGTTTTGTAGTAACTGATAGATTGTCATTCCACCCTAGTCCACTACAGTTAATAAGAATTCACGATTTCAACCCTGGGAGGGTTACATGGTGGTGTTGATTTCAAGTTGCGTTCCAAAATTTGTGTTAATAGCCAAGTCCTTATCAGACGTTCTTGACAAATTTGACATTCCTCGCGGGTATTGATAATTTGAGCCTAACTGTTTTTCAAGTTGACAGTTTTGTTTGTGCTTTTCATGGTTTTGATTATTTGATTTCCATTCTCATCTTCTCATGTGATTTTCATTTTCAAAGGTCTCGCGGCGATTTGTGCTGCCCGTGAAATGTAAATTAATTATAAAAACTGATAGTCTGACAGCTGTCACTAAGCTAGATACGAACGACGCTTAAGGCCGCATCGATAAATGATTTTTACATCACATTAGTGGCAGGCACTGTACATTGATACAGAATTCATCTAAATGCTTGTATTTACCGCCGGAGGAGCTAGTCAATAGTATTTGATATCTACTTCGTATTCTAATAGACTGTTATTACATATTTAACGTCAAACTGTCAATATAATAAAGGTTAGTTTCCTCATATTTGGCAGAAGCATCCAGAAGTATGTTCACATTCTAGCAGCAGATCATAGTAAAAGTGGTAATGACACAGCTTTTGTGTGAAAATTTAGTGTAGTCTTCCCACTTCCTGTTCTTAAAATAGTCGGTTAAAATAACAACTTTAAAAAAATACTTCATATATCCGTACTTCATTCCGAAGCAACATTTTATTGAGCCATGTTTGACTCAAATCGTTATTATCATAAGTTTTATCAAGGATTGCTCCTTGTGCATTTATTACCACCATCAAAAAAAATGTGTTAGAATTAAGCAAAATATCAAGTATTTATCTTGTTGACATAGTAGATCAGAATTGATAAATTGAAAATATAGATCTCTAATCCCACCTGTTTTCTTCAACTATTCTTAACGCCTTCAGCTACATCAATATTATGGCTAACTAAACAAATCAATTCGAGTTTTAGCTGACAATGTCAAAATACTTTTTACATTCAAAGTATTTTTCTTGTTATTGCCAAGTTTACTTCTTCAGTTTTTTTTCAACCCGGCCCAGAGCCGGAAGGGTATTCCGTAACTTGAAAAGTGGCATTATGTCAGTTTAATTGACCCCATGTAGGGCTTAAATGACATTATGTACGTTTTCCTACAAGGTTTCAACTATGAACTAGCTGTCGTTCACTTCATGCTCACTTATAGCCGGCGCACAAGTTGACATTTTATAGGATTTTTTGACATTATACAAGAATCTCAAATTCGGTCCTTACCGTAGGGATCTCGGAAATTGTCCAGTCATCGTTGTGTGCCACAGCGGTCCCCCATACCTTAGCTGTTGAGTCATAGTGTTTGTGAGTCTGTCTGTCTGTCTTTTGTGCTTGCAAATTTGCTCGACTGTGTAGTCCACTGACTCTCGCAACAGAGGGCTACTGTGCGATTCCGCTTGGCTGTACTTATGAACCGCTTACATGGATGCAACGTTGCGTATTCAGGTAATCAACAAACTGCCGCTTAGAAAGTACGTTTGGAGAAATTCAGAAAAAAACGAATTTTCCCGGCATTTATTTCAGAATCCCATCCAAATCAAGTCAGGAAAAAATAAAAGTGATTTTGGGGTAAATCTGGTAGGCCAAACAAATGACTATTTGATTATTCAAAGGCCTACCTAGGAAATTCTGCTTTTTTTAAATCACTATAATGCTTGGTAACTATATTTATCTGTGCGAAAAGCCAATAGGGCATCTATAAGGAAAAATACAGTTGATGCTGGAGGGACAAGAGACGAAAAGTTATATTGAAATTATGCCATCTTGTAAAGGAGGCAAAATGGCAACGGTAATGTGCAATTTATTTTGAAATCCTATTACATCAGGAAAATATTTAACGATTTTGGGAAAATTCTGTTTTATTCCGTCTCTCTCCGGGAGTAATTTGAACTACGAGACTGTCTAAGAGGCATTTTATTGATTATCTAAATACTTAACATTGCTCCAATTTAAGCGACTTCGTATCTCTTACATTTTCCGAGATCCCAAAGGCGAGAGTCGGATTTGAAACAGCCTGTATATGTTTTTTACGTAATACCCTTCCGTTCTGGAATGATCATGGCCATGAGCATTTAGGAAACCATGTATCAACACTATTCGTAATTGGAACAGGAATACTCAATATCTTCCAACCAGATTTCGTTTTGTTACGAAGAATTCGCCACATGCCTAAAAAGGAATATTAAATGGTTTCGAAACGGTTATGCTACGATACCAGAATAGAACTCAAGGCAGGAACAAAACTCTTAAATCACATTTTTTCCTCTGGGGCCACTCTACTCACAATAATGATTTTTTTTTGTTTGGCGGAAAGCGTTACCTTCAATCACAGCGTAAACATACATGCTTGTCTCTTGTTTTTAGTTTAATTGCTGACACGTGAAGTCACTTAACAGTAGCGAATCCCAAATACACGAAAATTAAGCGGAGACCAAGGAGTTCCGCAAATAATTTCACCTTATCATGAATCTTGCTAGGCAAATAGAGGGAAGCTCGTGTGTTAGCACGATTTTCCGGGAAAACGGCCGTGTTTTTCCGCGTCTAGAAACTTCGAATTGCCTCTCGTTCTAAGCGCCAGAACATTCATTTTTAATGGCTTGCAGCTATTTTCATTCGCACGCGTGCTTTATTTGCTTACTTCCAAGTGCATACCAGTCAGTGCTCTTGCTCTACATTTTCGGTAGATCTGGCCCTAACTGTTAGGGCAGACAAACGGTTTTACTGAAAAAAAAAGAAAAAATCAAGAATCTAAAACATAATTTTTTATACAGTGTATAGTGTAGGTGTGAAATAAGTGAATCAATTGAAAAACGACTTTCTTAATAGATTTTTTCGTAAATTATGATTTTCTAGCACAGAGGTAACTTGAAATCCATCTGCATTAATTTTAGAAATCGCATAATTGACTGATCCTGTACAATGGATATTTGGTGAACAAGTATCACAATTTTGATACAAACAACAATTAACTAACAAAAGCGAATAAGATCACGCAAGTTGCAAAAATTAATGCTACCCGAACGAAGCATTCCTTCCACTACAAAGCTCACTTAAATTTAAAGCGAGGTTGCTAATACCCATAGCCAAACTAACCTATTGGGGCGCTTCCTCTTTGGGATCTCATTGCGATATAGCCAGCATCCTATTGTAGCGACTTACGCCAAAATCGATATTTCAATAGGTTAGTTTGACTTCGGCTGCTGGCGTTGTCGCCATGGCTCCCCGGTGATCGCTGCTGGCCAATAAGTACCACGACAAACTGAAGGAGAAGGTGTCTTTAGCTGCATGCACAAATAAGGTTATACTTTTATCATTTTTTCTGTAAAATATTTCTAGATAGTTGCTTTATCATATACAAATGCAATGTAGTTAAAAGATCTTAAGGAATCCATGATAAAATAAGGACTATTTTGGGATTTATAACCTTCTGATATTGTTTCCTCAACTTTGACCATCTGTGGTGAAACAAAAATGTACTGGGCTATAACTGCATTTATTGAATAAAATAATGCTTATTGAATACAGATTTCAGAACCAGTTCAAAACGAAGAACATTAGCGGAAACAAATACATCAAGCCGCTGCTGAGATAGCCAAATTGAATTTGGGAATTCTAAAAGCGTCTTTTCTTAAGAGATGCCGAGCTTGCATTAGAGTAGGAGATCGCCAATTTGAGCATATTTTGTCAATAAATAAACAAATTTTTCCCACAAACAATTTGTGCTTTATTTCACGCTAACCCGTCATTTACAAAAATAATTCTTTTGTATTGTTACTGACTCGAGTCCGAATTTGAATAAAATCATATCAGGAACAGGTAATAATAATGTAGCTTTGTGCTATTTAGCATGTCGCTGATCGGTAACCAGTGCAACTTGAATTTAAATCCAATAATTACATTGTAGTGTGTTGTCAGTGACTTACAAAAGCAGCTATCATTTTCTTCTATTCCAAACAGTACGTGTGGTGGCTTTCTAAAATCTGTATTCAATGAGCAACCTTTTTATTCAATATAATGCAGTTATAGCCCAGTATATTTTTGTTTCACCATAGATGGTCAAAGTTAAGGAAAAAATATCAGAAGGTTATAAATCTCAAAATAGTCCTTATCTGATCATGGTTCCTTAATATCTTTTTTTTTTTTAACCTGTTCTTCAGGGCTCGGTCCGATAAATGAGGGTATATGAGCAGTATTGTTTCAATCAAGCTTTTTATATCTACGGTGTATTCGTTTACTACTGATATAACGTTCTGGGTTCCGTGCACATTTTCTAAGAGACTTTTCATCTGGATAGAATTTAATACTAGAAGGTCTTGGTTTGTGTCTATAAAACGTTTGGCTGGTTCGTAGGCTTGATCTGAAATAACTGCTTGCTGGGAGTCTATTTTTGGTTTTTTCACTGATGCTTTAGCTGGCTTTATAAAGGTCGGTCCGGAGGTTGGAGTTGATGAGGTTTCAACATCTGATGTTGGGGTAACAATTGTTGAAAAACTTCTTTTGCCTGTGTTGCTGGCATGGTCGGTGGTTGCTACGGATGGAGTAGGTGGCATTTCTATGTTAAGTTCTTTGCTTTGACTCAATATTGGTTGTGGAGTGGATATGGTCTGTCTGTTAGGAGATTCTTCAGTTAAGATTGGCAGTTGTGTCTGTCGAACTTCGGCTGCCTGTGTGATAGTGGGTTCCAGTTGAATACTGCTAGACATGTTATTATTGGGTTTTACTGAGGATGAGGGAAGGACGGTATCATCCATGTTTGAGGTCGATGGTTGGGATGTAGATCTGCAATTGTTGGCTATGTGTCCTGATTGGTTGCACTTGAAACATTTTTGGCTGTCCAATGATAAGAATATGCGATATGACAACCCTTCATGACTAATCACCAAGGATTCTGGTATGGTACTTTCGGTGGGAGCTATGTATACTTGACGTCTGAAGCTGAGTATATGACTATACTCTGGAATAGTGGCCCCAATCCTTAGGAATGACATGGGAGATTGTAACTGGAGACCTAACTGCTCCAAGCAGTTTTGAATAATATTGTGTGGAATAGTAGGGGACACATTTGATATGACCAAACGATCCGATGGTGTGACTAATCTCCTCGCCTTAATAGTTTCACCATGAACAACGATTTTCCCATGGTTGTCCAAAAATGCATCGACTGCGTTTTTGCTGGATAAGTAAACACATATTCTGTTATTTGCTACTCTAGAACAGAATATGATATTTTTTGGCTCAACTAGAGGACCTAATTCGATGATATAATCTTGTATTCGGGCTCCATCTATTGTATTAAATATTATAGCCTGCTCCTTGTTAGGGTATTTGGATATCTGGCGGTTGAGAGCTCGGGAGTAATTTAGTGGTGAGTTGCTGTTTTGAGTTTCTGTAGGAATATTAACGCCTTCCATATTGTTAGTATACGTATTCTTCTGACTCAAACCTTCCTTGCACCATTTCCAGTACGGACCTGTCCCCGACTGTGAACAGACGTGGAATTCCTTGGAATTTCGTAGCAAACGGATGGTTCTAGTTTGTAGCGATTTGTTTATGCACGTACTTTATGTTGAAAACAAATTATTTCAGGATTCTGTAATGCAGTACTTACAGTCTGATGCTAGCTGTTAATGTCTACGTAGAAATCGAAACGAAAAATTAACTAAATTCACTATAAAATCCTATAGATTTACGGAGCACAGATCAGTAGCTGCTGAGCTAAACTGGGCAGGTACGGACTCTCCTTAATATCTTTTAACTACATTGCATTTGTATATCATAAAGCACTTATCGAGAAGTATTTTATAGAAAAAAATTAATAAAGTATAACCTTATTTGTACATGCAGCTAACGACCACAGATGAAAATGTTCTTTTTTTTTTAATTTAAGAAGAAAATATCTCAAAAACAGTGACACTTTTATATAGGTAAGTTTTTGTTATTTGGGAGGTCAGTTTAAAGCCTGCCTTCTCCTTAAGTTTGACGTGGTACTTATTGGACTATATGGGCTTCCACGGCAGATACGACCTATGTTCCTCAACTTGGGACTTGTCCAGTACCACTATTGAACTTTATATTCATGAGGCCTTTGAATCAGAAGATCAAACTAGACAACATATTGCAAATTTAGTCAACTCTGTACCCTCTTCCCCGTATGCTTTGTGTAGAATTCTTTCGTACTCACAACTGTAAGTTTTCGTCCGTAAAATACAGATATGAAAAGTCAATAACAACAATATTGTATCAAAAAAAAACATTTGCTTGCAAGTTTCTTTTCATCAAGCTAATATTTTAAATCAGAGTATGTCTTTGAAAAAGGGACTCAAATTGAAAGGCGAGGGGGGAATTCACAAACCTATTTTTCACCCTAGCTTGAGTAGCTAATGTAGATACAATCCATATTGCAGTCGATTGTATCTACAGTGTAAGAAAATCATATGCACCATATACAAGAACTCAGCCATATAATTGTAATATAAATTTTCAAAAGATAGTAATATTGGTAACAGTTATAATTCCAGGAATTAACTATTTTATTACTTCAAGCTTCATCAAATTGTAGCTACAGCAGCTTCCTCAAATACTTTCATAAAATTAAGGTTGGATGCTATTTTGAAAAATTTTGGGTTAGCATTTAGTAGGAGCAGTGTAATACAAACATTTATCAAATTTTGATCTAGTATGGGTCGGAATATTGTAGCAATTCCTCATTACGCAAGTATATATCACGAGGTGAATATTTTTTCTCTAAAATGTTAAAACGATAATTTAGAGATTTATATTTCAAACAATCAAGCGGCATAGAGGAGCAACACGAGGTATTTGAACATTTTTTCTGAAATAATAGCAAGTGATGCGATCTTGTCTGCTGATCGCATTGAGAGAAAACCTCATGCAACAGTTTTGCAGAACTTGAACCTTTTGTTTCATTTCTTCAGTAAGATAATTGTTATTTTGTTTCTGATAGATATATACTTTTAAAAACGGAAATAACGAATTTATTATGACGGCTATGTTTGTAAAAATTTATCGAATGCTCTAAAGCTACACTTTTAAGTTATCAAGGTAATTTGTTCCTTTCCACGCCTACTGGCGGGGAACTATCGTGCTCGCGGAAATTTTCGTAAATGCCATATAATTGTTTTTGGATGTCATCTGACATGCACATCATGAAATACCATATCACTCATTTCTATCTGTCTGTCGGTGTCGGTCTGTTGCTTTGTCGGTCTGACGGTCTGTTGGTCTGTCGGTCTGTCCTCTAATTTTATAACCGCCTATAACCTGAGAAGTACCGCTCGGATTTCGATGAAATTTTTACACAATATTACTCCTATGCTAAGTACACAAAAGCATTGTAGTTTTTGAAATTCGGTCCAGTGGCGGTGATGGAAAAAGCCAAAAATTAAAAATCACCAAATCTTCGTTTTGTGGCACTTTAGATGATTATGCTCATTTTCGGGAAAATTTTTGTAGGGGTTAAAAACTCTTGGTATCTCAATCTTTTAACGTTGGTAGATATATTTATACGCCTCCTAACCCAATGATTCTACGCACATGTTCGGCATATTTCATTCATAGATGTCCCTGGACATTTACCCTTAAAAGTTAGAAATATCTCCTACAGTTGGATGTCGATGTGTGTGCCACGTCGTCCGATGGACAAGCGTAGTTACCATGGTCGTACGTCATAGTCGGCAAACACCTCCACACTACTGTGCTGCGTGCACTGTGCGTGGTGAAGGCCAATATCGTCGTTCACGCGGGATTAGTCATCGTAACAATTATGTGCACCTGCAGCAATTCCTCTCAGGGGGAGGAGGAAGATCATTTCATTTTTGGTCATACATGTTCGTGTCTATCGGTGCTAGCTTTTTTCTCAGAAGGGCTAACCTGTGCAAAACATAATGCTTTACGAACTGATGACACCGTAGCGTGAGAAGTGCAGAGACAACTTACTTGACATGTTTTCTAAGCTTTTCTGAATTCACTAATACACTATTCAAAATGTTCAATTACATATAATTTTCTTATCGTGTGTCATTATAATCCATGCTGCACTCTCCAAAGCATTTGGATGTTATTTTTCATTTCCTGGCTATGGTGGAAAATTCTTTGTCGAAGATTATCTAGTTTCCACTGGCGTATTGTAAACGCGTTGTTTTAAATCACCCCAGAAGAAGAAATCTATAGGATTTAAATCTGGCGATCTAGCCGGCCACGATACAGGTTCTGGATAAACTCTATCTATTTGCTCTCTAAATAATATACTAAGATGAGGTGGAGCGCCGTCGTGCATAAACCACATATTCATGCGTGTTTTTAATGGAAGATCTTCCAGCAGAGTGGTTAATTGTTCTTCAAGAAATTGTAAATAGCTTTTGCCAATTAGTTTACGTGGTAACTCAATGGGTCCTATTAATTATTGTCCAATTATTTCCAGCCCATAATGATGCCGAGCTTGCATTAGAGTAGGAGATCGCCAATTTGAGCATATTTTGTCAATAAATAAACAAATTTTTCCCACAAACAATTTGTGCTTTATTTCACGCTAACCCGTCATTTACAAAAATAATTCTTTTGTATTGTTACTGACTCGAGTCCGAATTTGAATAAAATCATATCAGGAACAGGTAATAATAATGTAGCTTTGTGCTATTTAGCATGTCGCTGATCGGTAACCAGTGCAACTTGAATTTAAATTCAATAATTACATTGTAGTGTGTTGTCAGTGACTTACAAAAGCAGCTATCATTTTCTTCTATTCCAAACAGTACGTGTGGTGCCTTTCTAAAATCTGTATTCAATGAGCAACCTTTTTATTCAATATAATGCAGTTATAGCCCAGTATATTTTTGTTTCACCATAGATGGTCAAAGTTAAGGAAAAAATATCAGAAGGTTATAAATCTCAAAATAGTCCTTATCTGATCATGGTTCCTTAATATCTTTTTTTTTTATTTGTAAATACAGAAGCCGCATCGACCCAATTGGCCATTAGCGGCGGATTTAATAAATTACAGTTTACTTAGATATTTGCATTTTTGTAGAAATTTCAGGAGGTTTGTGAGATTGCTACTTGGTCCTAGTATAACTGATAGTTCTTTATCAAGGTTACATGATATTCTGTAATGTTCTAACATTGGGCACTCCACTAAAATATGTTCAACAGTTAAAATCACGTCACAAAACACACAATAGGGTTCCGGTTGCTGCATGATTAGGTATTCATGTGTTAATCTGGTGTGGCCCAGACGAAGACGGCTTAAGATTGTCTGCTGCCTTCTATTGGAGGTGATGGTCTGCCATGGACTTAGATGGTGTTTTACCTTCAATAGTTTGGCTGATTTATTTTGCCATGCATTGTTCCAGTAATCAATGGTTCGATTTTGGTAAAATAGTTTCACATCTGATGTAGGAACTTTCTTGTTTGTCACTGTGTCCATGTTCGCAGCCATTTTTGCGTTCTCGTCAGCTATTTGGTTGCCCTGTATATTTTTGTGTGATGGCACCCATATTATGGTTACTTCTTTATTTTGGAGTGCAAGGCTATGTATTTCCATTTTTATAATATTGACCAGTGGATTATTGTTATATATTTTTGTGATCAGTGTAACTGAGTTAAGGGAGTCGGTAATGATGACCCACTTCCGACTGGAGCTTAGTTTGATGTATTGCATAGCTTCTCTAATTGCATACAATTCGCCCGTTAGTATTGAGGCTGTTTCGGGTAGCTTGAATTTCATTGGACCTGAAGGAGTAACTACAGCGGCACCTATGTTTTGTCCAATCTTCGAGGCATCTGTGTATAATTGTTGAGCTTCTGTAAATTCTCCAATAATACTTCGGAAATGTTGATTTACTACTTCGTTTGGTGTATTGGTTTTGTCGAATTTTGTAAGAGTTGTGATACTGGCTGGCTTGTATAGTGTCCATGGTGGAATAGTTACTGGGAAGATGGGAAGTGTGGATGGTGGATTTTGTATGTTGAGTTTTCTTAGGTAAATTTTAATTCTATTCTGGAAAGGGGTACCCCACAGCGTATCTCTATAATTTCTTTTAGTGGATAGATATTTTTGAGCCGCCATATTAAGATTGCTGATTTTCTTGTTGAAGTAGGAAAGACTTAGTATCTGACGTCTGGTATGTAGTGGCGCTTCTCCCGATTCGCAGTACAGGCTATCGACTGGAGTTGTTCTGTATGCTCCCAGGATCAATCGCAAGGCGGTGTTGTGTAAAACATCTAGGGGTTTTAGAGTTGAGGGCTTAGCTGAGTTGTAAGCAACACATCCGTAATCCATTTTTGATCTTATTAATGCTCTATAAATCATAAGTAGCAATTTACCTTCTGCGCCCCAATGTCTATTAGATAAATATCTTAACATATTCATTCCTGCCTGGCATGATTTAATGACATTTGCGATGTGTTTCTTCCAGTTTAATCTGTTATCGAAGGTTACCCCAAGAAATTTGATTTCACTGGTATATTCCAAGGATTTCTTGCATAACTTCAATGGGGGTTCTTCGTGAATCGGTCTTCTAGAGAATATAATGCATTTGGTTTTCTCTGGGGAAAACACAAATCCTGTTTGATTGGACCAGTAATCAAGCTTGTCAAGATACTTTTGCAGTAGTGTTATATTTGTTGTTAAGTTCTTGCCTCTGACATAAACAATCATATCATCTGCGTACAGACGTGCTTGCAAAGGTTTCTCAATATCTTGTAACACATCATTGATTGCTATTAGGAAAAGGGTTGGACTAATAACAGAGCCTTGAGGTAATCCGTTCGTTTGCTGTTTTGGTTCTGATAGCACTCCATTTGACCGTACTTGAAAGATTCTGTTTTGTAGGAAGTTAGAGACAAACGATAATATGTTACCATTGTACCCCCATTTATGAAGTTTCGAGATGATATTGTATTTCCAGGTAGTATCGAATGCTTTATTAATGTCGAAATAGATTGCTACACAGTGTTGGCTGTCCGAGAAGGCTTCGTGTATATGGGTTTCCAAATCTATTATGTTGTCTGTGGTGCTTCTGTTTGATCTGAATCCAGCTTGTTCAGATATTAGCAGGTTCCTGTGTTCTAAGCTCCATAACAGTCTTCGATTTACTATCTTTTCAAGCAGCTTACACATACAACAGGTTAAAGATATCGGTCTATATGATTCAGGGAGTTGTGGAGATTTGTTAGGCTTGAGCACGGGAATAGTTATGGCTTGTCTCCAGACCTCAGGGAATACATGGTTGGTCCAAATATTATTGAATAAATCTAGTAAAAGTTTCCTAGCAGAAAACGGAAGATGTTTCAAAAATATGGCTGGTATGTCATCGGGACCGGCGGCCGTATCTTTGAGATCGTTTAGTGCTTCTGTAAATTCAGATTCTGATATGGGCGTATTAATTGGTTCACTGTCATCTTCTATTATAATTTGTTTTGATTCTGAAATTGCCTTATAGCTTAGAAATCCGGCCGGATAGTTCTCGACACTATAATGGGAATAGTACGTTTTAGACAATACTTCTGAGATTTGTTGGCTACCTGTAACATTTCGGTTTCCCTCTTTCAGACATTTTATAGCCGAGTAAGTCTTTCCCCCGGATATGTTTTTCACTTTTTTCCACACCTTTGAAATGGGTGTATCGCTAGTAATGCTACTGACGTATGATTGCCATGATAATTTTTGGCTTTTTCTTGTTGTGAGCTTCAAATAAGTCTGTCTGCTGCGTAACTCCATCAACGTGTTGATATTTTTATGCCTCTTGTGTCTGTTGATAGCTCGTTTACTGGATTGAAGTGCTGCTTCGCATTCATTGTTCCACCAAGGGACTGGATTTCTTTTCCTGATGTGGTTAGTTTTCCCCATACTGCGATGTGCGGCATCTGTGATGACCTTGCTGAATTGTTCAATTATGGAATTAATGTCATCCTCGGGGAATATTTCTTGTCTTAGATTATTTTCTATATGAGTCGCAAATTGGTTCCAGTCTGCATTTTGCAATCTCCATTTAAGGGGTGGCATTGTCTCATTGTTATTGCAGAACTTTGAGTTAGTAATAACTATTGGAAAATGGTCACTTCCATATAAGCCTTCTTGTGTATTCCATTGTAGGTGGCTAAGGAGCCTGGGAGAACATATGCTAAGATCGATAGCGGAGAATCTGCCCGTAGCAGCATCAAATCTGGTACTATTGCCGTCATTCAGTAAAGCTAAGCCAAATGAATCTAGTAGGTCGTTTACTAGGTTTCCCCTTGAGTCATTTTTGAATGAGCCCCATGTGTAGTTATGTGCATTGAAGTCACCTAGAACTATCCTTGGGGAAGGTATTTGTTGCAAAAGTGATTCTAGTTCTTGGTCATCTATGTGGTAATTCGGAGGAATGTATACGTTACAGATAGTTAGCTTTTCAGGAGCATCCAAAGTTACTGCAATCGCTTCCAGATTGGTGGTAAGATTAAGTGGGTTAGTAGGAGTGTCGCAACTTACGTAAATAGCTACTCCTCCACTGGCTGTTGCACTATTGCGATTTTTGAAAAATCCATTATATCCTTTAGGTGAATTTGTTTTAGATTCATGGAAGTGAGTTTCCTGAAGACATATGATATCAGGTGCAAAGTCAGATATAAGTTTACGTAGCATGTTTAAGCGTGGGTAGTAACCATTTAGATTCCACTGCAATATGGATTTGAACGCCATTGTAAATTATTAAAAGAAACTAGAATCTACAGAAGAGGTTTCGCTGTTGATATTGTCATTTTCGATGTGCCGTTCTAGTTTTTTGCGCAACCTGGTTAACCTGTTCTTCAGGGCTCGGTCCGATAAATGAGGGTATATGAGCAGTATTGTTTCAATCAAGCTTTTTATATCTACGGTGTATTCGTTTACTACTGATATAACGTTCTGGGTTCCGTGCACATTTTCTAAGAGACTTTTCATCTGGATAGAATTTAATACTAAAAGGTCTTGGTTTGTGTCTATAAAACGTTTGGCTGGTTCGTAGGCTTGATCTGAAATAACTGCTTGCTGGGAGTCTATTTTTGGTTTTTTCACTGATGCTTTAGCTGGCTTTATAAAGGTCGGTCCGGAGGTTGGAGTTGATGAGGTTTCAACATCTGATGTTGGGGTAACAATTGTTGAAAAACTTCTTTTGCCTGTGTTGCTGCCATCGTCGGTGGTTGCTACGGATGGAGTAGGTGGCATTTCTATGTTAAGTTCTTTGCTTTGACTCAATATTGGTTGTGGAGTGGATATGGTCTGTCTGTTAGGAGATTCTTCAGTTAAGATTGGCAGTTGTGTCTGTCGAACTTCGGCTGCCTGTGTGATAGTGGGTTCCAGTTGAATACTGCTAGACATGTTATTATTGGGTTTTACTGAGGATGAGGGAAGGACGGTATCATCCATGTTTGAGGTCGATGGTTGGGATGTAGATCTGCAATTGTTGGCTATGTGTCCTGATTGGTTGCACTTGAAACATTTTTGGCTGTCCAATGATAAGAATATGCGATATGACAACCCTTCATGACTAATCACCAAGGATTCTGGTATGGTACTTTCGGTGGGAGCTATGTATACTTGACGTCTGAAGCTGAGTATATGACTATACTCTGGAATAGTGGCCCCAATCCTTAGGAATGACATGGGAGATTGTAACTGGAGACCTAACTGCTCCAAGCAGTTTTGAATAATATTGTGTGGAATAGTAGGGGACACATTTGATATGACCAAACGATCCGATGGTGTGACTAATCTCCTCGCCTTAATAGTTTCACCATGAACAACGATTTTCCCATGGTTGTCCAAAAATGCATCGACTGCGTTTTTGCTGGATAAGTAAACACGTATTCTGTTATTTGCTACTCTAGAACAGAATATGATATTTTTTGGCTCAACTAGAGGACCTAATTCGATGATATAATCTTGTATTCGGGCTCCATCTATTGTATTAAATATTATAGCCTGCTCCTTGTTAGGGTATTTGGATATCTGGCGGTTGAGAGCTCGGGAGTAATTTAGTGGTGAGTTGCTGTTTTGAGTTTCTGTAGGAATATTAACGCCTTCCATATTGTTAGTATACGTATTCTTCTGACTCAAACCTTCCTTGCACCATTTCCAGTACGGACCTGTCCCCGACTGTGAACAGACGTGGAATTCCTTGGAATTTCGTAGCAAACGGATGGTTCTAGTTTGTAGCGATTTGTTTATGCACGTACTTTATGTTGAAAACAAATTATTTCAGGATTCTGTAATGCAGTACTTACAGTCTGATGCTAGCTGTTAATGTCTACGTAGAAATCGAAACGAAAAATTAACTAAATTCACTATAAAATCCTATAGATTTACGGAGCACAGATCAGTAGCTGCTGAGCTAAACTGGGCAGGTACGGACTCTCCTTAATATCTTTTAACTACATTGCATTTGTATATCATAAAGCACTTATCGAGAAGTATTTTATAGAAAAAAATGAATAAAGTATAACCTTATTTGTACATGCAGCTAACGACCACAGATGAAAATGTTCTTTTTTCTTTTAATTTAAGAAGAAAATATCTCAAAAACAGTGACACTTTTATATAGGTAAGTTTTTGTTATTTGGGAGGTCAGTTTAAAGCCTGCCTTCTCCTTAAGTTTGACGTGGTACTTATTGGACTATATGGGCTTCCACGGCAGATACGACCTGTGTTCCTCAACTTGGGACTTGTCCAGTACCACTATTGAACTTTATATTCATGAGGCCTTTGAATCAGAAGATCAAACTAGACAACATATTGCAAATTTAGTCAACTCTGTACCCTCTTCCCCGTATGCTTTGTGTAGAATTCTCTCGTACTCACAACTGTAAGTTTTCATCCGTAAAATACAGATATGAAAAGTCAATAACAACAATATTGTATCAAAAAAAAAACATTTGCTTGCAAGTTTCTTTTCATCAAGCTAATATTTTAAATCAGAGTATGTCTTTGAAAAAGGGACTCAAATTGAAAGGCGAGGGGGGAATTCACAAAGCTATTTTTCACCCTAGCTTGAGTAGCTAATGTAGATACAATCCATATTGCAGTCGATTGTATCTACAGTGTAAGAAAATCATATGCACCATATACAAGAACTCAGCCATATAATTGTAATATAAATTTTCAAAAGATAGTAATATTGGTAACAGTTATAATTCCAGAAATTTTATATTTTATTACTTCAAGCTTCATCAAATTGTAGCTACAGCAGCTTCCTCAAATACTTTCATAAAATTAAGGTTGGATGCTATTTTGAAAAATTTTGGGTTAGCATTTAGTAGGAGCAGTGTAATACAAACATTTATCAAATTTTGATCTAGTATGGGTCGGAATATTGTAGCAATTCCTCATTACGCAAGTATATATCACGAGGTGAATATTTTTTCTCTAAAATGTTAAAACGATAATTTAGAGATTTATATTTCAAACAATCAAGCGGCATAGAGGAGCAACACGAGGTATTTGAACATTTTTTCTGAAATAATAGCAAGTGATGCGATCTTGTCTGCTGATCGCATTGAGAGAAAACCTCATGCAACAGTTTTGCAGAACTTGAACCTTTTGTTTCATTTCTTCAGTAAGATAATTGTTATTTTGTTTCTGATAGATATATACTTTTAAAAACGGAAATAACGAATTTATTATGACGGCTATGTTTGTAAAAATTTATCGAATGCTCTAAAGCTACACTTTTAAGTTATCAAGGTAATTTGTTCCTTTCCACGCCTACTGGCGGGGAACTATCGTGCTCGCGGAAATTTTCGTAAATGCCATATAATTGTTTTTGGATGTCATCTGACATGCACATCATGAAATACCATATCACTCATTTCTATCTGTCTGTCGGTGTCGGTCTGTTGCTTTGTCGGTCTGACGGTCTGTTGGTCTGTCGGTCTGTCCTCTAATTTTATAACCGCCTATAACCTGAGAAGTACCGCTCGGATTTCGATGAAATTTTTACACAATATTACTCCTATGCTAAGTACACAAAAGCATTGTAGTTTTTGAAATTCGGTCCAGTGGCGGTGATGGAAAAAGCCAAAAATTAAAAATCACCAAATCTTCGTTTTGTGGCACTTTAGATGATTATGCTCATTTTCGGGAAAATTTTTGTAGGGGTTAAAAACTCTTGGTATCTCAATCTTTTAACGTTGGTAGATATATTTATACGCCTCCTAACCCAATGATTCTACGCACATGTTCGGCATATTTCATTCATAGATGTCCCTGGACATTTACCCTTAAAAGTTAGAAATATCTCCTACAGTTGGATGTCGATGTGTGTGCCACGTCGTCCGATGGACAAGCGTAGTTACCATGGTCGTACGTCATAGTCGGCAAACACCTCCACACTACTGTGCTGCGTGCACTGTGCGTGGTGAAGGCCAATATCGTCGTTCACGCGGGATTAGTCATCGTAACAATTATGTGCACCTGCAGCAATTCCTCTCAGGGGGAGGAGGAAGATCATTTCATTTTTGGTCATACATGTTCGTGTCTATCGGTGCTAGCTTTTTTCTCAGAAGGGCTAACCTGTGCAAAACATAATGCTTTACGAACTGATGACACCGTAGCGTGAGAAGTGCAGAGACAACTTACTTGACATGTTTTCTAAGCTTTTCTGAATTCACTAATACACTATTCAAAATGTTCAATTACATATAATTTTCTTGTCGTGTGTCATTATAATCCATGCTGCACTCTCCAAAGCATTTGGATGTTATTTTTCATTTCCTGGCTATGGTGGAAAATTCTTTGTCGAAGATTATCTAGTTTCCACTGGCGTATTGTAAACGCGTTGTTTTAAATCACCCCAGAAGAAGAAATCTATAGGATTTAAATCTGGCGATCTAGCCGGCCACGATACAGGTTCTGGATAAACTCTATCTATTTGCTCTCTAAATAATATACTAAGATGAGGTGGAGCGCCGTCGTGCATAAACCACATATTCATGCGTGTTTTTAATGGAAGATCTTCCAGCAGAGTGGTTAAATGTTCTTCAAGAAATTGTAAATAGCTTTTGCCAATTAGTTTACGTGGTAACTCAATGGGTCCTATTAATTATTGTCCAATTATTCCAGCCCATAATTTGAAATTGTACTTGGTGGCGGGTTTTTATTATTGCATGAGGATTTTCGTCTGCATAAATGTCCATGCCCATCCCTTCCAAATCCTGTTTCGTCCGAAAATAATATTAACGAAGTAAAACCATTGTCGTTGTTAAACTGCCTTAAGAGTCATATACTCTTGCAGGTGGTATGGATGGAGCAGTCTCTCTTGAAAAATGGTATTTACTGTACATTTGGAAACTTGAAATTCTCGAGCTACATTCCCAACCCCAACTGTAGGAGTTTCAAAGACAGCATCTAAAGCATTTTCTTCAACTTTAGCTGTACATACAGTTTTGGGAGCTCCACTATGTCGACTCATATTTTGAGCAATACTTCCTAAAGTCCAAATGGTTTCTACTACTCAAAATAAGGCTATAATCATTTCTTAGCAGCTTCTCGTAACCGCTGATTGATTCGTTGGAAAGTCCTTGAATTATGCAGGTGTCTATTAGGGAATGTGTCAGCGTACAATCTTCGTGCCTTTAAAGCATTTTATCTTGCCAATCCGTATATTAGGTGGGATGTCTTAAGTTTTGCATATGGCAATAAAACAACACGCTAGGTAGTTTTAAATGACTTTATTGTTTTTCGAAGTGTTTTCTACGAATTAATTACGGCATTTTTAAATGCATCAACTGCTTCTTCTGGTGACTGGAACCTGTGACCACGTAGTCCGTTTTTAATTTTCGGAAAAGTAAAGAAATCGTTAGGACTTAGATCGGGACTATATGGAGGATGGTTCAATAATTCCACGTTTTCTTCCGTTAAATACTGCCTTGTTTTTTTGCGCTGTGTGCGATTGTCTTGGTGGAGGATGATTCTTCTTTCGTGGTTGATTTTTCGAAGCTCGGTGATGACTTTTGGCAAACAAATGGTGCTATACCAATCCACAGTAACAGTTCTTTGCTTATTAAGAGGAATTGTTGTAATATGACCCGCTTTTGACACACATGTCACGACCATCTTTTTCGAAGCACTTCGAGAACGGATGACTTTTGTTGGTTTTTCTTCACCTTGGAACACCCAAACAGTCGACTGTCGTTTATTTTCTGGTTCATAACAGCAAATCCACGATTCATCACCACTAACAATGCTGTACACATTTTTAGAGTTTCCGGAACTGAAACGGTCAAGCGTTTTTTGACACCAATTAACCCTGGCTGCTTTCTGCTCTTCAGTTAACAGGTGGGGTATCCAACGAGAAACTAATTTTCTTACTCCTGATACTTCATGTAAAATTTTTTGAATTGAGGTCTTTGAGATCATCAAGGACGCCTCAATCTCGCGATCTGTCACATGTCTATCTTCAATGATGAATTTGCGCACAGCATCGACGTCTTCCTGGGTTTTTGGCGCACCCACCCTGGGATCGTTGCTAAGACTCACCCGTCTACGTTTGAATTCTTCATACCAACGGGAAATTGTGGACTGATGTGGCGCTTCATTGCCGAAAACAGACAGTAACTCAGCAAGGCACTCTTGTTGCGATAATTGTATCTGAAAGTTGTAATAAATTATGGCGCGAAAATTTTCGCGGTTGAGTTCCATTTTTCTGATGACTTGGAGACACTTAAAAATTCACTGTAGTGAGAACACTGGACGTAAAGAGTGAGGTTATGATTCAGTACTGACGTTCCATCCGCGCGGCCTACCTACGATGTTTCTATATGCAAAACTTAAAAGGCATCCCTCGTAAATGCATATCAGAATATTCATCAAACGTATACAGGGTGTCCCGAAAAAAGTGTGCAATATTCTACCAGCGGTTTCTAGAGCTTAAAATAGGAAAAAAAGTTTATATAAACATAGGTCGACAAACGTCCCCTAAGGGCGGTACGGTCTTTTAAAGGGGCTCCCATGAAGATGGTTTTTTTCTTAATATTTCCGAATCGTGTTGAGATAAAGACATAAAATTTGGTATCCTAGCGTAGTTTTTTATGCTGGATATAAAAATGTTAACAATTTTAGGCAGTTTTGTTTGGAAGCGTATGTAACATGGACGGACTCAGGTTATTTTACCCTCGAAATTTTTGTGTGATTCTATTTTTGAAATTCAATTTTAGAATTTGAAAATTTAGGGTTTTCTACATAAAAAAGGTACTCTCATTGAGTATCGATAAATTGTGCAATTTTTGAATAAAATCAAACTAAAAAATCTGTCACATGGTAGGAAATGTACTGCGAATTTAAATGAATTGTTGATTATACATAGTTAGCCATGACTGCAAACAAAAGTTATTTTGATTTGTTATGACTTATTTTGACGTTAAGCTGACATTGTTAGCAGTGTTAGCAGATTAAAATCAAAATTTTGATTAAATCGATTTAAAATGCCAAGATTTACAGACAGAGAACTGACTGACATGCATTTTGTGTACGGGTTTTGCAATGGCAGTTCATTGGCAGCCGTAAGAGAATATCAAAGAAGATTTCCCAATCGCATAGTAATTGGACGTCGAATGTTTACTGATATTCACCGGAATTTGTCAAACCATGGAAGTTTTCAGCGCATGCAGGTCTCAGGAAGGCCACTAGGAAATCATCGTATGGATATTGCTTTAAATATGTTTGAAAATAATCCGCAAATAAGCATACGAAATGTTTCAGAAAATATGGATATACCTCGATCAATAGTAAGAAAAATTTATGAATACCTGTTTGATAGTTATCCTAAAAATAATAATTTTATATAGGAAGAGTGACAAGGATGCAAGGATTACATCTTTATCATTTTAAATGGGTGCAGCATTTAACGGAGGCAGATTTTTTACCACGAATCGAGTTTTGCCAGTGGATATTAGCAAAGGAAAACACTATTCCTAGAATATTATGGCCGAATGAGTCAATATCTACTAGGAATGGTGCTATTAATTTCCATAACATGCATCACTGGTCAGATGAAAGTCCAAAAGTTGTTCGCCGTACAAATTTCCAACATAGATTTTCATTGAACTTATGGGCAGGAGTAATTGGGGATCAAGTAATTGGGCCTATTGTACTTCCCAATCGTCTTAATTCAGAGGTGTATCTGAACTTTCTTCAGAATGAGCTCATGGATATAATACCATTGGATGTGCCCAGCAATTTCAGGAAAATATGTTTTTTCAACATGATGGCGCCCCTGCATATTTTGGACGCAATGTTCGAAATTGGTTCAATGTCAATTTTCCAGACAGGTGGTTAGGCCGAGAAGGTCCTATAGCGTGGCCGCCACGTTCTCCTGACCTAAATCAATTGGATTTCTATTTTTGGAGGTTTTTAAGAGACCTAGTTTAAGTAAATACTCAAGAAGATTTACTTCAAAGAATCCATCAGGCTGCAAATGAAATAAGAAGAAAAAGGTGTTTCACTTGTCGGGCTACGCAATCATTAGATCGTCGAGCGAGACTCTGTATAAAACAAAATGGGAATTTATTTGCACACTTATTGTAAAGCTAGTTTTAAGTATATCCAACTGTATGTCTTCTTTTTTAAACAAATTTCAATTTCGTTCGTAGAAAAAATTTATTTGTTTTGTTTTTGCCTAAATGTTATCTATGTTGCAATATAAATATGTATTTATGTAATATTTACCAATTATTAAATTAGTTTTTTCGTTGCTATGGCTAATTATTCAACAATTCATTTAAATTCGCAGTACATTTCCTATCATGTGACAAAATTTTTAGTTTGATTTTATTAAAAAATGGCAGAATTTATAGATATTAATAAGAGTACCTTTTTTATGTAAATTTTCAAATTCAAAAATTGAATTTCAAAAATAAAATCATACACAAATCTTGGGGCTAAAATAACCTGAGTCCGTCCCTGTTACACACGCTTCCAAACAAAACTGTCTATAATTGTTAATATTTTCAAATCCAGCATGAAAAACTAGGCTAGAATACCAAATTTTATGTCTTTATCTCAACACGTTTCGGAAATATTAAGGAAAAACCATCTTCAGGGAAGCACCTTTAAAATACCGTAGCGCCCTTAGGAGACGTTTGTCGACCTATGTTTATATAAACTTTTCTTCCTATTTTAAGCTATAGAAACCACCTGGTAGAATATTGCACACTTTTTTCGGGACACCCCATGATATTTAGCAACTTATTGTCAACTTAAAATTATTCATGAGGTTTAAAGCAATATTATGACAAACATAAGAAACCATAGCAACGCTTCTCAGATATTATCCTAAGCAACTTGATTATTATGTTATAAAATCGTTTTATCATCATGGTACAAATAATGCATTGGAACCTTTAAAAACAAATATCGCGAAAACTATAAAAAATAACGGATTCTTATTTCTCATACTAAAAAACCTCCCTGTACCGAGTGTTATGCCAAAATCTGAAAGCAATAAGGAATAATAGAAAATAAAATTGTAACTTTGACACCCTGTATCTCGCAAACTATCAACTTTTGGACTGAGGTATGTTCAAGTCAAATCACATATTTTGGTCTGTAGTATCTCCAGCATTTTCCAACCTTTCTGGTCATTCCTGCAATGAACCTCTTTTTATATCAAACGTAATTAAGAAATGTGACATTTAATATTTCAGACACCGAAAGAACAGAAAAGTAAAGAGGATTGGAGCTCAGGGAGAAATTCCATGAAAAAGTGTAATTTTGTTGTATCCAGTAACTTGTAAAGTTAAAAAAAAGTTGAAGGAGAAAGTTTTATTGTGCATTTTGTTCTTTAAATATTACCCAATAGGATTCCATTATCAGAAGACATCTGCTGACTTTTTCAGAAGCTTTGTTAAGACATATTTTTGTACCATTGCTAATGTCAGACAGTAATACTGAAAATATATATGATCGGGTAGAGAAATGCCGCTGATGAAACTGACTGATGGCAAAACAAGAACATTCTGAAGATAATATCGTATCGAGATAGAATTACTTCCCTAATATACTGAAAACAGTATTTAATAACAAATTGCAGAATATTGATAAAGTAGAACAGATATAAATTTTTCATATGGATCATCAAGGGGGCCTTATGTGTAAATTTAAATACAATATCCGAAAGTACAATATTCATGATAGTCAATGGAATAGAAAATACAGGGTGGCCAATATATAACTAACTGATTTAAATTCCCCACCATTTTTTATACACGCATTTCAGTAGGTGGCGCCGTAGTAGTTGTTTAAAGTACACTCCACAACGCGTCCGTATTTTTAAAACGTTTTACTTAAATAGTGAGTCGATTGTTGGAACATATCGGAAGCGATGACAAGGTTTCGGTCGAAATAATGTGCCCAGTTTGAACAAACAGGTGAAGTTAAAGACTTATCAAGGTCGGGCCGCGTTCGAACCGTTCGTGCTCCGCAAAATATCAAGAGAGTTCGTGAAAGTGTAGTGGAACTCCCTGAGACGTCTACCATATATCGTTCTCAAGGACTGAGTATTCGTCGCACGCCATTATGCACTATTTTAAAAAAAGACTTGCATTTGCGGCCATAAAAAATTCAGTTAACCCAAGAACTACAGCCTAGTGACCATGAACGACAATAAAGTCATGCAATATTGCAGCTTAATACCCAAAA
This sequence comes from Acanthoscelides obtectus, assembly GCA_963669975.1. Taxonomy (NCBI): domain Eukaryota; kingdom Metazoa; phylum Arthropoda; class Insecta; order Coleoptera; family Chrysomelidae; genus Acanthoscelides; species Acanthoscelides obtectus. Next base: position 48,747,072 of record CAVLJG010000004.1, read on the forward strand.
TAACGATTTTTACCGACAACTGATAATGAGCGAAGTCCACTTTGATATGAACGTATTTGTTGATAAGCAGAATTGCCGTATCTGGGCATTAGGGAACCCTCGTGTCATCCATCAATGACCACTAAATCCTCGTCGAGTCATAGTTTGATGCGGTGTTTGGTATGGAGCTGTCATTGGACCTTACTTCTATGAATACGTTGCAGATAACTCTCTTACTGTCATTGGCAAGCCCTACCGTGATATGGAGCAAAACTTTCTGGCTTCTCAAATGCACCAATTCAACGTGCAAAACACGTAGTTTCAGCAAGACAGAGCAGCTTGTGACACAGCTAGAGAAACAATGGATCTTTTCTGAACAATATTTCCGGAACGTTTAATTTCTCGATTTGGTGATGTCAACTGACCACCAATGTCACCGGATTTAACGGCTCCTGACTTTTATATTTGGATTTTTGAGAAATAGGGTTTATGCCTACAAACCAAATACTGTAGAGCAGCTGAGGAACAATATTACGGAAGCGATTGAAAATGTTCCTCCCGAAACCTCCCAAAAAGTGATGGAAAATGTAATCAAGAGGGCTCAGGTTTGCGCGGCTTCTAGAGGCGGACATTTGGTTGATATTATTTTTCATACATAAGTTCCATTAAAATTTCAAGATGAAAAAAATGGACGTATTTTATTTCATTTCACAAATATTGCAGATACAAACCAGTCAGTTACATATTGGCCACCCTATATGTAGAAATATTAATGTTTCTACACACTGGTGCAGTTAGAGCCACAATAATATTTGTATTTATTGCCTGTGCTGTTAATGCTGCAAATAAAAAATGTTCACTGGATATCCATACATACTCCCAAGATTATATAAGTTGTAAGTTTGACACCATATGTCTGCGTGAGTGAGTATTTTTGTGTCCTACTTTCTACTCCCCCAAGGGTGAGCAAGTATGGCAATCGAGAAAAATTTAGAAAATGAGATATTATGTTTTTGCGATATTATATGACATGTATATTATCAAAAATCATAGCTGCTTTCCAGTGGCCCTGTTGGCTTTGAGCAATATGTATCTAGCAAACTTGTGCTGAACATAAACCTTTATGAACTGACAACAGCGTTGCGTAGAAAGTGCAAACTCGACATACTTGACGCCATTTTTCGTGACTACTTGCCATTGTTTTTTTCCATCATCCAGTATACCATCAAAAACATTTATACAACTCATCAACCGCCGTGTTAGCTAACAAGGATAGGACTTTATCGAACTCAATATTACGTTTTCTCAAAATTCATGGAGGTACATCATATCCACTAAATGATCACCATGTGTCGCCGAATATATATTTTTTGCAGAAAAAGTGGATTTCCCGGGAAAGGAATATCAAAGAAGAGCGTGGCGTGTGTTATCGGTCTTTTTATCGACGGCGAAACGAGATTTGCAGCTCATACTCTACCCGGGATTTACTTACCGCTCTTCGATTTCACACGTGCGACAAATTATGCTTTTATTTTTGCTTCGTGATTTCCCATACCGCTGTTGATATTTTATGGAGCTCGTTTGAGATGATTTTATGTGGAAAGGTGGTTATTTGACTTTAAACGTACTAACTGCCTGTATATGCAAACAGTGTAATATTAGCCGGAGTATATAAAACATTTATTAGTCGGTATACTTTAAACAGCCATTACGAAGTATCAATACTAATGAAATCAATTTTTTATTACCCTGGCCGTCATATATATGATCCGTTATGATAATTTGCACACTGCCTTGATAATTTTGATGTAGAGGTCAGTCTGAATTGGAAGTTAAAAGAATCATACGAGGGTTGTGTCAAAAATTAGGTTCTCACATTTTTTCATGAACAAGAAATTTATTATTGGATAAAACTAATGTACCTTTGGAAACGTTGATCTTTAAGATATTATTCTACATAGTTGCCATTTTTTCAACGGATTTTTTTAAACATGGAATCCACTTTTTCACTCCCACCTGAAGGAAGGTCGCCACCAGCTCGCTTGGAAACTTTGTAACTGCTGTTTGCAAGTCCTCGTCCGTTGACTGCCTAGGTGTTCCTTTAATTTCGGAAACGCTATGTCAGGGCTGTAAGGGGGATGGGCAATAATATCCCATCCAAATCGCTCGATTCAGCCCTTCGTTTGTTGTGAGACATGAGGATGCGCATTGTCGTGGTACAGTCTTACGCTTTACAGAGTTTACCACCATTTTTATTGCCCGTCTCAGCTTTTTCAGAAGCCTCAGGAACTTTAACCGCCTGTTCCCGGATCGTGATTCGCCGATCTTCGAGCAAGATTTGTTGACTCTTCGCCACAGTTGGGAGATCGACGGCCTCCCGCTTCGTTGTTCATCGTGCATATTCATGCGGCCGTCAAAGAACTCTCTTCACCACCTCAGCACATGCCGAGTGCTTGTACACGTTTTCCATATACTTCACTCAACTGCCGATGAATTTCTATGGCATGATTTGACCAGTACCGAGCGTCGCCAATAAAATGGATTATTATGTCTCTATATTTTGAATGATAGTGTATATACGAGTAAATATATAAATAGAATAAATAATAGCCCTCAGATTTGACAACTCACACAACGGATTCGTTTTGAATGGTAGTAAATTTATATTCTAGAGTTATAAGCTACGGATAAGGAGCTGCAAAATTTGATCCCGCATGACATCCCATTCCTGTTAAAAAATGTTCCAGGATGACAACTGGCCGCCGTCTTTGAAGTGTTAACTCTCACCCTGAAACATGGTTCGATTGCTTAGATGTCTTCAATCTAAATCAACTTCCTACCTTGACCGGATCAAAATATAAGTACCAGAGGACTTTGTTGGAAAGCGAATATATAAAAGCTGAAACATCTAAAAAAAGACATCTGTGACCTTGACTTCTATTTTGCCTACTAAAGGCATGCGTCCACATGCACGAACGATTCGCATTAAATCGATTTTAGAATCATTTCTTTAAAAATGTAATGCACTACAACAGTTCGAACGCATGCCGGTGACAATGTAAGGATCTCCGTTCAGTAGACGCATGACGAACTCTGGTACCTGCAGAGTTCGTTAGATGGACATGGGCAAAAATCCAGTCCGATGCATGCAAAGCGGACCAGTGGACACGAACCTTAAGAAAGTGTACCTCTAAAGGCCTATACATGTTGTCGTCAACGTCCTTTGATAAAAACACCTAAAAAAATGTGTAACAATTCTCTTTGGTCTTGGATTCGTAGAATATCCTACTTTTTCCTTGTGTTTTTTCAAAAAACACGGCACCAAGTTGTCGGCGACCCACTCGTTTCTGCGGAAAAGCTAAAGAAACAACTTGATCAAAATAAAAAAGCGGTATTATCTGACATCATGTTTCTAAGCAGCAAAGCATTGGAAAATTTAAAGATCAGTGTAAACCAATGTCTGGAGGAATCTCAGGCCCCATCAGAACCTGTGAATGCATGACCACTGACGTTCTTGTCGTGCAATTTAATTTTAATTTTGCTGTAGAGGTATGCATCCACAGGTATATCGCAGAACATGTGAATGCATGATCACCGACGTTCTTGAAGTACAGATTTGAAGATCATCGACGAAGTTCTGAGAGCTGCTGTGTTACTAAACATTTGAATGCAAATGGGAGTCGTCATAGCAATCCATAAATTGAGCAATTCAGTACGAACAGTTCGATACGTGCAGTACGGGCTGTGGACGTACACCCTGAAGGCAGTGTGTCTCTAATATTATATATATATGAGTATATATAAAAAAGAATATATCCTTGCATTTCTTTAGGTAGAAGCACACTCTTATAAATTAACCTCGAGCTTTCGAAGGTATTATGTCCCCATTGTCTGGAGCTGGAAATAATTTTTGAAAAACAGCAGTTATAAATAATTAGGAGGCAAAAATATAATTACTTACTAAGTCGGCGAGATTTTTGCTGAAATTTTTCTTAAACGACAGTGAAGGGAACAACATAGTCGACGAATAAAAAACTGGACCGATGAGGTTCGATTAGGACAGAATTATTTTATTAATAAATGGTAAACCATAGCTATGTTTTTTAAATTTTTAAAAAATTTCTTTTAAACACTCATTCATTTGGAAGAACTTGAAAAACTATCAACTATTGAAAAATCCTTCGAGACATCATTTTTTTCCTTGATAACAACCACATTATCGAACACGTGCTGGCCGACTGATATTCTACAGTGGCATATGAAGTGTGACATTGAAGTTATGGAAAGGTCATTGGTTGGATCGTACCTGTGAGGTGTGTTGCCTACTATGCAGCTAGTTCTGTAGTATAGTACAAGAGGGTGTGCTTTTGTTATCCGATGAAGTGCAGAGCTATTTTCAAATTTGGTAGATGTTGTTGTGGAAGGGGCGTGATTTGAAAGTTATCCTACTAAAGAGATAGGTAATATGAAGGGAATTTTTACACTTGAGGAAAAAAGATTTGCAGCAAATTTATTTTAATTTTATTTTAGATAGTGAAGAATTTTTATTAAGTAATTTGAGCGATTAAATGGAAGAGGTTGATGTTAAGGGAGATATGTTGCTTTTCCAATTTTTTGCAGTCCCGCAAATATGCATAGACGATGCTAAATTGATTGACGTCAGCTTTTTTGTTCATGCAATTGTCTGTCATGAAGATATCTGACATTTCCAGGAACAGGCATTTTGACAGATGATGTTCTTTGTCTAGCACCTGGATACCATTGTATACCATTTGATGGTTGAGGTTATTCTACCTTCAAGATCCTTAAAAGGTAGAATAACCTCACATAAAGGTGATGCCCGACTGCATCCAGAAAGATGTGCTCTGGCTTCACACGTCAACTCCACAGGGCATTAAATGGATACAATGATATCAAGGTGCTAGACAGAGAAAATCATCTATCAAAACGCCTGTTCCTGGAAATGTTACATATCTTGATGACAATAAACAAAAAAGCTCATGTCAATCAACTTAGCGTCATCTATGGATATTTGCTGAACTGCGAAAAATTGGAAAAACAGCATATCTCGACCTCTCCCAATAATCGCTCAAATTACTTAATAAAAATTCTTCACTATCTATAATAAAATTAAAATAAATTTGCTCCAAATCTTCTTTCCTCAATACATATTACCTAGCTCTTTGGTATACAAATCACACTCCTTCCACAACAACATCTATCAAGTTTGAAAATAACTCTGCACTTCATCGGATAACAAAAGCACATCCTCTTGTACTATACTACAGAACTAGCTGCATAGTAGGCAACACACGTCACAAGTACGAAACGACCAATGATCTTTCAACAACTTCAATGTCACACTTCAATGTCACACTTCATATGCCACTGTAGAATGTCAGTCGGCCGGCACGTATGGATAACGTGGAGGTTATAAAAGAAAAAAAAATAAGTCTCGACGGATTTTTCAATAGTTGATAGTTTTTTAAGTTCTTCCAAATCAATCAGTATTTAAAGAGAAAAAAAAACATAGCTATGATTTGTCATTTTTTTATAAAATAATTCCGTCCTAATCCAGTTTTTTATTCCTTGACTATGTTCCTTTCACTGTCGTTTAAGAACAATTTAGTAAGTAAATAATTTTCTCCTAATTACTATTAGTTGCTATTTTAATAATTGTTTCCAGCTCCAGATGATGAAGAAAAAATTCTTCGAAAGCTTGAGATTTTAAGTTATAAGAGTGTACTTTTGCAATACTTTGCCTTCTACCCAAAGAAATTAAAGGATATCTTCTCCTAACAGTTAAGGCAATTAACTATAAATACTATACAGGGTGTTTCAGTTTATTGTTGCATAACTTTAAGGTTCGATAGAACTTTTAAAATTAATGCATAAAGTCTATATAAACATGGGTCGAAAAATGCGTGGCTTCCGAAATACAGGGTGTTTAAATTTACTTTCTAAAACAGTTTTTTTAAATATTCATAACAATATTTGAAGTATAACAGTGAAAATTGGTATACAAGGGTTTTTTGGTACGATAAAACGAACCATGGGCATAGTTTTACTGTAGCCGCTAGAGGGCGCTCTCTACTGTACCTGCAGTGTATTAAAATGACCGAAATTTTTTCTTAGTGCAAATTTTTGCTTTTTGAATAAAAAAACTGATTCTTCGCACTTTTCAACATAAAAAAGCTATCCTGTGAGTTTTCGTTATAATTAGCCGTTTTTGAAATATTCGATGCATTTTTAATTATTTATGGGAAAATAATATTTTTTTTAAATTTTCGATTTGGGCATTACAAGTAATTAAGATGATCGTTTAGATTGTGTTTTTAAACACAGCAATCATTCCTAACTCCAAATAAACACAAAAAAAACAGAATATTAATTTGTTGAATTTTCCAATATTATTTTTAACAAATTAAATTAATTATTTACAACTAAAGTGCTGTTGGATAGTTAGGACAAACATACAAAATCTAAAGTAGTTGCTCGAAATGTAAACCCAATTGTTCAATACACAATTCACATCTACGAATGATCGAACGTGGTATAGCATTATTCAAATAAGGCCTTATTTCATCACATGCATTCCTGATTCTGTCTATTAGCATATCTCTTGTGGTTACGGGAGTCTGGTAAACTTTTTCTTTTAGAAATCCCCACACAAAGAAATCTAATGGATTTAGGTCAGGGGATCGTGGAGGCCAGGCGACTGGTCCTCCACGGCCCATCCATCTTTCTGGATAATTTTCGTCCAGGCAGTTTCTAACTATTCTCGAATAATGAGCTGGACAACCATCAAGCTGGAACCAGGCCAATCTTTTAAAATCTAACATAACTTCATCCCACATGTTCAGCCTTTAACAATTCCAAGAAGGTCGCAGCATTTAGCCTTGCAGGCAAAAGGTAGGGTCCAAATAGTCGATTACGGTAGATACCAATCCACAAGTTCACACTAAATTCATGCTGAAAATTTCTTTCCCGAACTGCATGCGGATTTTCATGCGACCAAATATGTTGATTATGAAAATTTACCACTCCACGTCTCGTGAAGCATGACTCACCGGTCCATAAAACATTACTTAAAAACTCCCTACTATTATCAGTTCTATCAAGAATCCACTGACAAAATGTGATTCTTCGTTCTCCGTCCCCTGGCTGTAGTCCTTGCACAGGTTGCAAATGGTAAGGACGTCTATGGTCATTTCTATGAACACGGTGAACATGGCTTGCTGAAATTCCCAAGGCACCAGAAACTCTCCTAACACTTGTGGTCGGATCTCTATCAAACTCACGCAGAATCATTCGGGTAAATCTGCGCTGACGAACATTTATGTTTTGATACCCTTTGGAGATTTGCAAAACCTTTTTTAATTATTTGGCGATGCACTCTTATAAATACTGATCGAGTTGGATGTCGTCTGTTTGGAAATCTTCGTGCGTATTCTCTGGCTGCTTCTGCTGCGTTTCCATTTACAAAGCCATACACAAAATGAATATCCGCTAACTCTTGATTGGAGAATAAAAATGTCATTTTTATAATACTTACAAAAAAGAACAGGTAAAAGAAACTAAATTTCGTGCATTCACAATTGCAAAAAAACGTTTCAGGTTTCAACAGACAACAAAACTAACTGTCAACTAATTGACGTTTAATCTTATTCTGCCTTCAATTTCAAAAATATTTGCAGGCACAGCCTACTTCTAACGTTATTTTAGCATCGAACCTTAAAAATCGGAATATCTCAAAAATGGCTAACTATAACGAAAATTCACAAGAGAGCTTTTTTATGTTGAAAAGTGCGAAGAATCAGTTTTCTATTCAAAAAGCAAAAAATTTCACTAAGAAAAAATTTTCGGTCATTTTAATACACTATAGGTACAGTAGAGAGCGCCCTCTAGCGGCTACAGTAAAACTATGCCCATGGTTCCTTTTATCGTACCAAAAAACCCTTGTATACCAATTTTCACTGTTATACTTCAAATATTGTTAGAAATATTTAAAAAAACTATTTTAGAAAGTAAATTTAAACACCCTGTATTTCGGAAGCCACGCATTTTTCGACCCATGTTTATATAGACTTTATGCATTAATTTTAAAAGTTCTATCGAATCTTAAAGTTATGCAACAATAAACTGAAACACCCTGTATATAGGTGAAAAATAAATATAATAATATATATATATATATATATATAGGTGAAAAATAAAGCTTCCGCCTTTAGTTGGGTACTTCCACAAAATTCAAGCATTGAGGACTCTTTATACTTTATTAGTCTCTAGCTTTCAATGGACTTTGCCATCTTCATCAGGAGCTGCAATAACATTGAGAAGAAATACCAACTATTGTGCAAAATGATTTCAAATTAACTTACAATAATATGTGGGATTGTTGCTAAATGTTATTAACGTTTAAGTTGAGGGACACACTTAGCAGCCTGGTGAGAGCTGGATACATGGTACATCCGTTAAAATTAGTATAAAATACACACAGCTGTATGTCAGGAACAAAGCAAAACGGATTGAAATTATTTCGATCGAAACGATACTGCACAAAATTGTGTGGCACAGGATCATAAGTAGGGTGAAACATTTGACAGATGACAGAATGTTGGTGGTGTCGGTGTCGATGGATGGAACGAAATTTTTTGTAAAGTGTGTGCTATGTTGCCAAATCACTTCAGCTGTTGTGATTTATCAAGATATGTTAAATAAGAACTTGTCACCAGACCAGACGCAGTTGAACAAACTATACTTTACAAAAAGCTGTGTGTATTTCATATTAATTCGAACCAATGAGCCATATATCCAGCTTTCACCAGGATGCTAAATGTTTCCCTCAACTTAAACGTTAATAACATTTAGCAACAATCTATTGTAAGTTACTTTGAAATCATTTTGCACAATAGTTGCTATCTCTTCTCAATGTTATTGCAGCTCCTAATGAAGATGGCAAAGTCCATTCAAAGCTAGAGACTAATAAAGTATAAAGAGTCCTCATTGCTTGAATTTTGTCGAAGTACCCAACTAAAGGCGGAAGCTTTATTTTTCACCTAACTGGTCTAGACGACAATGACCACGTCTTAAGTTATATACAGGGTGACTTTGAAGTTGAGTCATTAATTTTCAGATAATGATTGTAGAAGGAAGATAAACCAAAATATGTGTGTAAAAATAAAAAAAAAATTAAAATAAAAATTTTAGCTTGTTTTATAAAGTATCCTCCCGACAAGTATTTCAGTGCGGACCTGTATTTGATCGTGAGGTCTTGGAGCACCGGCATGCCGTCCATATGTGAGGTCCTAAGTTAAATGATTCACGAACCCGTTGTACTACATTAACAAAGGCACGAGGGGTTGGTTGCACTCGATTGGGAAACCGATCCGCATAAACATGTGCCATTTTTTATTTCGTTTGAGCCACGCAACAGACACCACTATCCACTACCGACTGACACTGACTGTATACAACTGAATGAAATAATTGTAAAAACATCGTTTCAAATCTTTCGCTTTTTTGTTTCCGATGCGATGAACCGATAAGGCGAATTATATCCGTTGTCGCCAAACACGAGCACATCATATTATTATTGAGACAGGGCAGTACTCAAACTTCCAAAGGGCTATAACTTTGTTACTTTAATTTTACCAGAAAAATGGTAAAGGAAAAAAACATTTCTTTTGATCAGATCTACTCACTGTTAAAATAAATGACTCAACTTCGAGGTCACCCTGTTTATATATATATATAACGAGTACATATTTTTTCTGTATAGGGCTGGGAATCCGCCTCCTTCGATAAAAGCACCTAAAAGCATGCAGCCTTTGTCTTTAATGTTTCGTTCGCGGAAAAAAACTTTTTCCTTATGTTAAGGTGCACGATGGCAGTTACCCTATAGATAGTCATGTACAAAAATCCAGCAGTCCGATGCAGGCGATGCGAACCTGTCGACACAAACAAAGAGTGTGCCTTTAAACCCCTATACATTTTTTCATCATCTACCTTTCATAAAAACACCTAAAACATGTGCAGCGGTTGTCTTGATGTTTGATTCGTAGAAAATCCTATTTTTGTTTCTCGAAAACACACGGAAACAAGCTGTCGGCGACCGACTCGTTTTTGCGAAAAAGCTGAAGAAACAACTTCATCAAAATAAAAAAGCGGTATTGTCCGACATCATGTTTCTGAGCAGCAAAGCATTGGAAAATTTAAAAATCAGTGTAAAGCAGTGTCTGGACGAATCTCAGTCGTGCAATTTAATTTTCATTTTGCTGTAGAGGTATGCATCCACAGGCACATCACAGAACATGGGAATGCATGACCACCGACGTTCTTGAAGTACAGATTTGTAGATCATGGACGAAGGTCTGAGAGTTGCTAAGTTACTAAACATTTGATTGCAAATGGGAATCGTCATAACAATCCATAAATTGAGCAATTCAGTGCCAATACGCGCAATACGCGCTGTGGAGGCATACCTCAAAGGCAGTGTGTCTCTCATAGCATATAGATTTTTTCTATATAAGGCTGGGAATCCGTCTCCGTCGATATAAGCACCTAAAAAGCATGCAGTCATTCTCTTTGATGTTTGGTTCGTGGAAAATCCTCTTTTTTCCTTATGTGTCTGGAAAAAACCACGGCACAAGTGGCCGGCCGTGCGGAAAAACTGAATAACAAATATCGCGATGAAGAGGCCACTCGACCCGGGCGATCAATTAAGTTATCCGTTTTCAGTTCTTTGTCCGCCGCACCACCGCCTTTCCCCAGAGACATTTACTTACCTTGTCTTTTTTTCTCAACGGTCAGATAAATGTCATATGGCTAATCGATTTTTCTCCTTCTGAACTGTCGAATAAAATGGTATGAACCCCATGAGCGTCAGAAATGAAAAGGATGCCAATGTAACTTCTAGAACTGCTTGTGTAGTTATTTATATTTATATCGAACGCAGAAGCCTGGCAGGTCCATGAAGCAGTACTAGCAGCATTATGATCGAATTGAAATGATGCTCCTAACATTTCAGAAACTGTACCGATGTACATACTTTACCGCCATCTTATTCATCACGTTCAACTGCAGCTGCCGGAATTGGCTTACGATCCCTTTTTTGGGACGGCTTGGAAAGATAACACATACTTATATACTTAGCACTAGTTTATAACATTTTACATCACTGATTTATAACAAAGCATCATTGTCCCTAGAAGAGTTTGTCGGCCCTGAAGATAAGTATCTCAAATGTTAAGTCGAACGCATCTATGAAGCGTTTACACTTAAATATTTCAAACACTTGAAGCCTGCATCGATATTCTTCTGTTTATCTTAGTACTTGATTGTCCTTCAAAAACCTAAGGTACGTAATTTTTACATTTTTGTACAAAATTCACTCATTTTCGAATATTTAACATACTAAGTTTCATAGCCGCAACACTTCTTACTTCAAATCTACATTTAATAAAGCAGACTCAGACACAAATAAATCTAGCCTAGTGCTATTATTTTTTATTTTGAGCACATTCGCGTAACACATTCATTCTTATACATATTTGTTCTATGTTCCACTGTGTTTCTATTATCGATTTAAAGTGGGAGCGTTTGCAGCCATGCACTCATATGAAAATGGTAAGCTTAATATCCGAAAATGCATGAACTTTGGAAAAAATGCCGGCTTTTGAAGCGCAATTAAGTAGTAAGGTAAGGTAATAAAGGTATTGATGTAAGCTTAAATGCGGAAATCTCAACTACAGAACTGAATTTTCAGGGCCGAAAATCCCGCTTATGATCCATGACTCTTCACTCTGCACGAATATAACGTATTTTGAAAAATGACATTTTGTCGTTTTTTTTACTTTTCGTAGGTTTTTTGTGACTTTTTCTACAAGATGTTAACTTAGCACAAGCTGTTGTACACACGAGTTTGTTTTGTAGCTGTACGTGTTGCTTAAACGTCAGCGAACAGCGATTATAGCGAGCAAACGTGGAATGAACTATTTGCGCACTAAAAATTAATTAGTCTGCAAAAGGAAATTTCATTGTTCTTTTTTGACGCTTTTTAGGTTTTTTTACGTAATAGCCATGCGGTTCCGGGTTCGTGTCTAGCGTAGTCGAGATTCGATGTTCTGCTAGTTGGACTCGCTGCTACAGATTCCTAGTGCCGTCAGCAGACGGTATCATAATAAGGAAAACTAAAAGTCTCTAAGGAAGACATAAAAGGATGAAGTCAAGTTACAGTGCTTATATCTTTAACACGATGACAGGGGTCATGTCAAGACTAGAAGCTTTGTTGACATCTAGCGGCTCGAGTAGACGATGAAATTCTTACGTTTGAGAGCTAGCTCCTTAATGGTGTGTAAAACTCTTGACATCGACGCGACTTGGGTGTTGTGAAGTATGCCGTTGGTGGAATTGGCCACAATGACCTTGCGGCGTATTTCTTTGTATTTTGTTACACAAGTTTAGTTTAGTTGCTTGACCACCGACTGTCCGAAAAGACCAAGGAAAAACCGACTGCAAATGCACTGCGTAATTATGATTACCCTGTGCTTAACACTTGCATCGTGATTTTTTGTTGCATTACGAACAGATTCGTTCTGTTTATTCTTGCACTTGATATGAGCTTGTCAGTACTAAACAGTGAGGTTTTCTTGAATGTTAATTTAGTCACTCTCACTGTATGGACTATACTACTTCATTTCAATATTGATAACTTCAGTTACTGCTGAACGGACAACTGACGCATCTGGGTCAGGTGAACAATGCTATTTTTAGAGCAAAGGCGAGAGAATACACATGCCAGTGGCCAGTAACTAGCATGCTAACTACTTGCTCTTCAAGTTGGTCGAATGCACATGCTAGTCTTTGATATGGCAATCTGTAGCCTCGGAAGGTACACCCATGTGTAGCAAGTGTTGAAGTGAGCAAAATTTGAGTTCTTGAAATAGAACTATCTCATTTGAAAAGTGAACTAAACTGTATTGTGGATTAGTAGATGTCATATATATGGAGCAAGTGATATTCTGTTAAAGGAAATGCGACAAGAAGACCTAGACACGTAGAGGGATATAAAGATCATGTCCGTCCGCCTCCAGGGAAGTTCGATGAGCTCCTGTCTAAGATGAACAATAACGCCCCCAGCGGGCCATATTTCCACGATTTTAAAAAAATTAAATTTGAGGTTCGTCACATGCAAGGTACTGACAATGACGTCGTTCATACATGCTTCGACACGAATTGCATGCTTCTCCCCTCCACGCACACGACGAAATCCTTCTACTGGCATCCAAAAATCAAGTGATTTGCGATCTACTGGCATGCTATCTTCTACAATGCTTTCTAAACTGACAGCGAGAGTCACACACGCATCTTCCAGTGACTGGCATGCTTCTATGCGTGTCACTGGCATGTTTATTCTCGCCTTAAGTCTTGGGCCTGGGCGGACTTCTCTTATCGTGACCAACTCTGGGACTTTTGGAACACTGTGATTCAAATTACCGTAGAAAACTGGGCAGTGGTGTGGTAGTGAACAAGGTGCATGGACAAAGGGAATAGGACTAGTTGCCGTAAAACGCCTGGTCAATCATATTGTACTAATGTCTGCATCGTGTGGGGTAGCAATTATCCGAAATTATGTGTTAAGCCTGGCGTAAAGCATCCGTGATCCTCAACGCCAAACAATTACAAATCAGGCGTTTCTTTTATATCGGTAGTCCATGGTGGTGTATCGCAGGTATAATAAACGTACCGTAACAACCCGCTACCACAAACTTAATTTTAATGCAAATTCTCAATGTTTAACCGGCATGCAGGTCGTGACGCCATAGCTGATAATATAGATCACTGCAACTCCCAACGATATGAGCGGTTCGCGCATCGCAAAACGCACATCCGTCTCATTATGCAGAGTAAACCCTACTGAGCGGATATGCGATGAAAACTTATTCCGGGAGTTGCTACACTTAGTATATATCTACTGTCCGTTCAAGCGATTGCATACGCGTTAAGTAATACGACAGAACCTACCGATTGCCGGGTGGCGATATACAAGTCCGCCAACGAGCAACTTCAGGTCTATTTAACGTCAAGCACCTTACCTTCTTTAAAAATTATGTTCGCAAGGTAGCACAAGGACCAAATTGATTATTGGATCAAACGTTCTCTGAAGACGCCTATACAGCTTAAGGTTATAATGCAACGGTGTCAGAATGGCTCACGTTTACTCGTATGATGTCAAGAAATATTCAATTGGCTGACAGTCGCACCGCCGGTCGGTGCCATCACTAAAAAAAAGTTGGTGAAAGTTTCATAGATTCAATCAACTTAAGATTTGAGTCATTTACATTGCCGCAAAACCTCCTTCCAGATCCTATCCTTTTCTTTGCCTAGCTTCTTCTTACACCGGAGCAGCCGCGCAGGCAGAAGCCAGATGCCAGGACACACCGTCTGCTATGAGGATCCCAAAGAAACTTTGTTAACCCGATTTTTGAACTGGGTAAAGCCTCCTCTTGTTGGTTGTTCTACAATCTCGACACTCTAGGGACAGTTCTAGATGTACGGTGGATTATAGAGAAAAGCTTATTCCTAGCAGCTATTGACGAGCTATGTTCGTGCCAGAACAGTTGAAATGAACAGCTCTCTGGGAGTTCAGATTGTCCAGGTGTCGCTATATTTTCAGGAAGTTGTACTGCTGTATAGTATTGGGTATGGTGTATCCCTGTCAGGGCATCGCATCCTAGGGCCGGTCCCGCTCGGTGTCTCTAACCTTGGCCTCCTCGTGTAATGCTCGCTCAGTGGTGGACGGCATCGGCATCGCGCGTCGGCGTCGTCGTGCTCATTTGGCGTCGCGACGCTTCGCTCGTGACGCCGCCGGCAGCAGCGTCAGTGACGGCATCAACCCCACCCGGACACTTCCTGTTTGCTTGCTGCTACAGCAGCAAATCCTCTGTTGTGGGAAGGTAGGCGAAAGAACCTGACGCTCTCCGCCTTGCAATGATTTTCATCGTCACTGCTCAAAGTTCTGCCCAATATACAGATAGATGTCACATCACCAATACGGTAGATTCATCTAGCAGCCGCTATACAGTACACTATTCACAGAGCAGGCAAACAATGGCTGTGAATGCATATATGCAAAAATAGTAAAGATTGAAGTGGACATGTTTGCTTTCCGTATTTGTAACCACGGCCAACTGGAAACAGCGCTGTTTCGTTTTTATTAGCGACTCATCGGTGCGGTATAGGTCTAGTGGTTCTTGAGGCATTGTTGGCCTTTGCATTCCGGCTGCTAGATTGGTCTACCGGCTTAGTAGTGCGACTTCTATCTCTGCAATGCGCAGAACGTTGAGGAGGTGTGAGCAGTAAATTAGGGGTTTTCCGTTATATTTCATCGTATGGGATGATGATGAAGATCAGCTTGGCAAACCGTCAGAACTTTCGCTAACCTCTGCACGGTATTTTGAGTTTTTCAGACGTCCGTACCCATTTTTTGATTTCGTTCATCTGTCTCCATGACTATTAGAACTATACCGCACTAATGAGCACGCAACACTACCATCTGCGGTTGGTTGTAGTTACAGAGGTAGAAAGAAAACATGCCCATTTCAAATGCTCTGTGAACTTTAAAACATATCATCAGATTCCATTTTCTGGTCATAAGCTCAGCCAGAGCAAAAATGTTGAGTGTCGGCTATTTCATATCGTTTCCTTGTAATTTAGAAAAGATTGACGTTAAGGTATGTCTTTTTGATGTTTGAAAATAAATATAGTTTTGGATATTTCTAAAGTGTTAACCTCTATAATGTCTGAAGAACTCTCAGAATCTCGAAAACTAACGAAAAGTAACAATAGGGCGCAATATGAAGTTCTTTGTTTCAGTCTCATAACTCCGTTGTCATTCGAACGATTGTGAAACCTCTTTCCTATAATAGTAGACTTGTGTCCGGTTTCATCAAATTTAAATGATGCTCTCACAGATATAGAGATGATGATATATGGCAACAAAACCGATCCTATAAACTCAAAAAGCTTCTTTCTTGTTTTTTTTGTCATTGGAACGGTAACAATCAAATTTCAAAAAACCCCTTAAAAGCGACAAGGTTATATAACACTAAAAAAAGACAATATCTGGAAAAGAATGGTTATTACAATATTTCCTTTTTCAAAGACAATGCCAATTATTGATAGTATATTATTAAAGTACATAGTAATTAAAACATACTATGTGATTTGATTTAGCGGCCAGTCAATAGAGTCCTAGTATCTTTTGAAGTTAGAATTAATCCGGCTATTGCTGATATTTGTCCACGGAAACCAGTGAATACTAGCATCCTGTATCTATTATACTCATATCTCTCTATGAATCAAATTAACTCAAAAATAATATGAGCATTGAAAATCCTGGCCTGTCCAACATTGGCACAATAAATGAAAAACCTCTTAGCGCTCCACAAGCACTCTCTGTCCGCCTTTTATATCGACATGTCGAACTTTTCAGATTCGATATTGATTTACTCATTACGGTAATTACCGTCAACCTTGGGCCTGAAATATGACAAAAAGGCTCCTTTTTTGTCCTTTAGTAAAGTTTATAATCGTGTAATTGCTCCTGAAGAGACTCCAAGGTCATCTGTTGTCGACAGCAACAGTGAGAGTTGTTTTTACCATCTGGCGTTGCATAAATTGACGATATTGACAGCTGGTTTGGTCGGTTTCTGGCAAGTATGGCGAGTCTAACAAGGTAAAGATGCATAACTTTATGCGACTCTGTTTTCAATACTATCTGCATACACAAGCAGGTACGAAGGCAAAGTGAAAATATCATTTCACAGCGGCTGCTACTCGCCATGAGCGAGGTGCGTAGTGGGGCTGGCCACCACACATGCACTGAACAAAAAGGGGAAACATCATATCTAACAGCAGGGTGGTACAATATCGGTGTGGTCTCTATTGTCTTTGTAGAGAAAAGGCGAGTACTCAACCGACAAACATACAAGAGAAAGCGTATGACACGGTTCCGTATCTCTTCGATAGGTTTGGATGAAACTGGCATCGCGATCGACTAGAACAAACCAGAAAAAATGTATCATTTGGATTTCGGATAATTGGACGGTAGCGTTAAAATTTTCTTCTCTGTAAATACTGGTCTATAGCTGTCCAGTGCCCAACTAACAATTATCACTCCTATTAGAGTTGCAAGAATGATTATACAGTATTCCTTAAACAGCATTGTATAATGTAAGAACATTGGCAAAACCCTCTTACAACAGCTATGCAAGCGGAATGGACACACCTAATAGGACACTTCGGTCATTTAAGAGGTTAAATTAATAAGGGCTGCAGGTAACAGTTATAAAACAAAAGTGTAAGCCTCTTGCAGCCGCTATAGGACATTTGCGTCAGTGCAAGATTCAGTTTTTGTTAACTATACAACTATTCTGTTACGTGATTCTGCTTTATTGCAACCAAACTATTTCTTATGTATTGTATAGACGAAGTGAAGAATATATAACTAACTCATTACAGTAATCTTGTTTACTTACATATCGGCCATTGTGTACAATCATGGCATCGTCCATGTTGTCTTAAGGTTATTAGAATATTCTGCTCTTGCCGCAGGTGTTATACAACAATTTGACAAATGTCTGAAATGAAATACCGACAGAGTCGAATGATTTACTCAGAATTTGTACCAGATCTATATCTTCTGTTTGAACAGTTGAAAAACCTTTTGAACCAATATGCATGCGTTGTTTGTCTTAAAACATTGATTATGGCATTTTAAAATTTGACAAAAATATGACAGCAGAAAGTTAGGTTATGGTGAAATTGTTTACCTACATATTCAGCATATGTACAGCCTTTAACAGTTACTAAACAACAGTTGTATAAGTACTTCCGTTGGGAGCAATTTGTTGGCTGAAGTAGTAAATTGGACAGCAAAACAACAAGGCTCGGGTTTGTTTTATAAACATTACCATGGATGCCACAACACAACCATTTTGACTAACGTGCAAATATGCCGTATAAAACAGTTGTATAAACGTTTATGCAACAGTAAAAAATTTGACCTATAAAGTGTTGTATAACTATGCTATAAGAATATTTTAAACACTTCATTTTAGAGCAAATATGTTGCAGAAAGCAAATCTGCATTCCACACAACATTAAGCCAGCATTTTTGTGTTCAGGCAACAACAATAGAGAGCTTTTTTTTTTACCAAAAGCTTATACCACTACTTTGCTAGTTGGGTGCTAGCCTAATCAACCTCTTTTGTACAATGAATATTCTCTGTATGCGACAAAAGATTTCCCAATATATAATCAAGTACCTCATGGTACAAAATGCCATTGCAAAGTAACATAGTGGCGTCGAGTACAAAAAAAGGGCTGCCCACGTCTGTATTGTTCCCAGAACTCGTTTGGAGTAACGAGCGAAAACGAAGAGGATGGTTGTGCACACCGACCAGATAGAGGACATGTGCTTGCTAATATCAATCGCAATTCCTGTGTGTCAATGTCAGCTGGAGAGTTTCGGAGGGAGAAGTTTTATCACTCTGGACAATGGTATAGGTAGTCGAAAGATACGTTCACCACATTTCTAGAGTATCCATCACGGTAGAATGACAGCTGATTATCTAGTAATATCTCAAAATACCCCACATCGGCAAAGGACACATAGTTCTGTCGGATCCGTCAACGTCAGGTAGTCAAACGATGCGATTCAGCAAGATTTTGACAGTTTTAAAAGTGGAGATCTCACTCAATGGAACATAATCTATTTATATCGTCAGGGATCGACGATATCTTTGGAAAAACCACACGTGGAAATGTATACTTAGTTGACTTTTGAAAAGCGAGTCGTTTTTGAGAAAAGCCTCTCTGAAAGACTGGTTAACCTTACGATAGAAATCATTTATTCAAACCATATGGTTTTTATTATATAGTACTATACTGGTAGATATATCCTAAAAGTTATAATCAAATGCTATTTGTACATTATATTAGGGAATACAGACCAACTGATTTAAACACTGTTTCGATTAAGATCCAGTTTTCTCTCTAAACAATCATACAATACTCCGCCATTCGGTACCTCTATACTTTCCAATGTAACTTAATAACCATCACTGCTGTCTTTGAACACGTGAACCAATATGAGCAGCACATAGTGGACTTTCATTAGCGATTAACTGCATATTATTCAGGATTGTGTAACCGCTTTCCGGACATACTTGATAATCTCCGTAAGCTATAGTCAACACTCTCCGCAATGTAGTGCTTAGTTTGATACTGTAGATTGTTTAGGTCTATATCGAGACAGATTGGAATTTATTGCGTTTGATTGCCTATTATTAGGATACAGTAAAATTGGAATATGGAAAAGGTGCTGCTATATAACTGTTGTATTAAGATCTTTAAATTTACCAGATAACGTACTTAAATACAGAGAAAAGCCGTACCTTCTTCAACTTTCTCTTCATATATCAGTTCGCGTGTGATACAAGGATCAGTCATGGACCCCACAGTTTTTCTACTTTGATTTTCAGAGTGCTAATAAGTCCCTAGAGTGATATTTCCTGGTCCTGAGCAGCTATGGTTGCTTTTTTCCAACAGCTCAATTAACAAATAAATTGGATTGGAATATTCGCTAGTCTGTACTGGTGGGAGCGTAATCAATGAAGACCACATTATTCTAGTCACATTCGGTCAGTTGCACGACTCCAGAGATTCCTCAAATCAGGATTGTTAGAATACATTGTTGGTAAAGCCCCCTCTTGTCAGCCAACACTGTCTGTCATTTTTCACACAGCATAGTTTTCACAACTCTGATAGGCAGAACATAGAGAGTAAATTCCAGAATTCTGGTTTCAACTGTACTTTTGCCAACCGATCAGCTATCATATTATCCCATAAATGACAAATATATCTATCTCTCTATGTTTTTCTAAATGCCATCTCCGCGGTAATGCCAATTCTAATCCTGGAAGCTGATACTCGAAATAATTCCTCCGAGGAACATCCCAACGACTGTCTAAGGTTTCACAGCCAGGAAATTATTTGTCTTTCGACACTTCGTCTACTTCGAATTTTACCTGCATTATCTGTTCCAACAGGGAGTATTTAAGGCTACTTGTCACAAAGCCCAAATATATTTCCTTACTTTGATGGTTTTTAGAAACTCTTTCTGTTTATTTATTCACCTTAACGCTTCGAGATAGTAACCTCATCTATTCAAGATACGGAGTATTGTGCGAGCTTACAATGCTGGACAGACACTGCTGCGTACTTGTTGTAAGTACAGTTCAGGTATATACGAAGGAGAATCCCTGAACGGCACAAGGTATGCAGATAACACCGTTATTTTTGCAGACCACCTGGAAGATCCTCAGAAACTCTTACCGATGATAGCAGAAGGAAGTAGAGGATTGACCTTGATTTCAATATTCAGTATCAAGTATTTGCTCATAACATGATACCACCTGGAAAAATGGTCGGGGCGACCAATATTTTATTCTTTAGATGCATTTTGAGGACTTCCTGAAAGGACAAGGAGCAGGTTGTGCTAGTTCGAATACGAAATGTGAACCAGACGGTAAGCTGATAAATTATTCCACCTCTGTTACTGATTGCATTGAATAACAATGTTCTGTAAGATACCGATTTTGCCAACCCCCGTAAACCACCTATTTTTCTCACAGGCAATGCCCCGACGGGCGGGGTGTCGGTAGAATTTCCCTCAAAATTTATTATCGCAACCTTAAATTACAGAACGGCAGCCGGTGGGAAAAACGAAGGTACAACCACCAAAAACCGACCCTTAAATCATTACTTTATTTACTGAGCCCGGAAATTCACGGGCTCTAATAAATACTGCGGATTAAATAAAGCATCGCTGGCGACATTACCTTCGCTGTTGTGCACCAGAAGATTTGCGGTGCCGTTGGCTATGAGAAAAATGTGGAGTTTTTTCTATGCATACAGGGTTAGCTCATACAACATTTCAATGGAAAAACTATCTAATAAATAAAAGTTCCTATTACTCAACTACGAAGGATGACGTCTATAATTTTTCAGCGGTCAACTTCGACGTCAACAGTCACATAAGAATATCCAGCGACTGTTAGCGCCATGGTTTTCAGTCAAGTCTCCCAAACACGTATCCTGCATTTGCGACACCTGACAGGTAACAGTTTCGTAGGAATCGTCTTGAAGCTTTGCCAAAGATGTTAATTGCTCATTTATCTTTATTCCCGGGCTTAGTTAATGTTACAAGACCATTATTATTGCTGTTTCTTGCTAGTTAATAGTAACGCTTATTGTCATATACTTATTCGGTGAACATAGCTCATCACTATATACAGGCGCTGTGAGCGTCACCTAAAGCGTCAGCTGTGGAGGAATGACTCAACGATACGCTCAATGACCAGCTGCAAGTCAGTTTCCCAGCATACTTTATTGGTTGCAGAATGTTGAGATAGTCTGTAAAGTATTTGTATGCACGTATATAAAACCTGTGATATTTGCTTTGTGAGAAAATTATTACTAGATGTGTTGCCCATGAAGTATATCTATTAGCTGTACCAGACGGGTCATCTGTTTTTCTTTCTGGAGAGAGGTTATGTTCAAAGTTATAAGTTAAGATTTTCCCCGGTTTTTTGCATTTTCAAAAACATTGAGAAGCAATACCACCGCGCTCGCATTGTTTGTAATTAAGCCGGATCACAGAAATATTAGGAATGACACATCACACACAAAGCATTTTCACAGTGCCTCACATCTAGGCGCTGACTTCTAGGTTGTACTTGACAACGCAAAATAAATTTCTATAACATTTATATGACTGGAAATAAAAATTGTATAAACCAGGGATTTTCTTTTATTGCCTCACTCATTCTTAAAATTCAGCAAACTTGTGTATGTAATTGCCAAGATGAATAAGAAAAAGTTGTAGCGCAACTAATTTCTAGCTTTACATACATCTCAAGTAAATGTATTTGAGGCAAGGAACCAATGGAATTATCATCAATACATACTATTAGCACACAAATCCTCACTACGCACCTATGCACTGCCGTTTTCTTCACAGCTATAGTATACAACTTACAGCTTAGGTCTCCAATAATGGCGTCTCTGAAGCCGATGTTACATCACATCAGTGCCAAAAACTGATAGCTGAAGCGTCGTGAAGTATAGGCAACACGTACAGCTACAGAACGAGTGGACATCAAATGATCAACAGCTAGTTCTAAGTTGGCATCTTGTATAAAACCTACGTAATGTCACAAAAAACCTACTTAAGGTCAAAAAAGATACTCTTTTACACCGGCGGCGACGGGCGTTCATCGATCTTGCTTTCTTTTACCGCTATCCCAAAATAATGTTTAGCCTCCCATCCTATCTATATCAAACTTCACACATACATAACAACTAGCTGGTATGAACTCCCTCTTATTCTTAGGGTGCCGATTAAGCTAATCGAGGAGGCTTTTTCTAGTTCAGCAAACCTTAGAAAGTCAAAAATCGGATTACCATATCGCCGATACTTTATTAGTATTTAATCTTTTACGCAAAATTTTTGGTTTAATCTATGACTAACTTTACTGCAGTACTAATATTTTGATGTTTATTAGATGCTTATGATATTGGCTTTATTTTGATTGTTTTGCATTGTTTGTAGAAGAGTTAAAGTAATGTTTCTATTGCCCTTTCTTCTGACACCTAGGAGACGACATTTCTGGTACTGCTATCAGCTAGTGTGCCGACGGTAATACATCCGATCTAATGAAGTAGTGTTATCTAACCTATCGTCAAAGATGCGGGAATGCCCCTTCACCTACTGGAGGACGGACAACTCCAAGAACGGAAAGATACCATCAACTGTTGGAGAAAACCTGTCAATTAGAGAGAGACACAAAGCATCCATTATGCTATCAGTAATGGCGCACTATACTAAGGTTGCATAAATACAGGCTGAAATGGGCCTGTAGAATATGTGGCAAACTATACTGGGACGAGAGGAAGGGCCCACTAAATAGCCTATGTACACCACAGTTGGAATCAGAGTGTCGCTTCTCTTCATCTAATTATTAGGTAGTTAAAAATAGGCAGAAAGTCTAATACGGTTACCAAGCTGCAACCTCGAAAGTGCAGCTCTGACAAATGATCAAAAATACGTCTATGCTGTTAGAAATTCATTACACGTAGCTTCACGCCTTTCCATTCCATCCCTCATCATGTTTTCCTTTTATGATAGACAAGCAGGCACGCCAAAATGAGCACAACTCCATTATTGAATTCGAATATCCTATACACCCGCCTCTAATAGACGGCATATCCACTTACAGTTTAATGGTGTTATCTCAAACCCGTATACCTTTACAAAGCACGAACCGTAAGGAACAATGCGTATTCAGTGTGAAGGACAACCGGGCCCTTTACGATTCAAGATAATCAAATCGTTGGAAATTCTATCAGTATAGGTGAGCTAGGAGTTCTCAAGTGATACAGAAAATATTGCTTACAGTTTGTATGGGCGATACCTTGCTGTTCAGATTTTTGAGACGGGGAAACCCTAGGGGCACAGAATACATATATTTTTAAATTCATTGATTCCGCTTTTCAAAAGCTTTCATTTGATATAAGGTTCAGGGGGGCTTGTACGATTGGTTTTTAAGTTACAGATAATATTGTTAATGGCAAATCAAGGTAAAAGTAGACTTTGATAGATTGTTGAGAATTTCAACAATTTGAACACAAAAATGCGTATAGTATGTTATATTAAATTACTTAGTTTGAAACATCTTATCCAAATCTGTAATAAAAGTAAGAGTATTCCATTGAAAAAAGGTATGTTTTGGCAACACTGTAGAGACAAAAACGTTTTCTAAGACTGGAACATATTGCTGGCTACAATTTTTGTCTTCAACTTTTTTAGATCCGTGGTTTCCGTAGTGTTGATGTTTTCCATATTACTCGATTTCGTAAACGATAGCAATTACAGAAATGTATGCAACTGAATAGTGTTAAATCGCTGCAAAATCAGAAAGTAATTCTCTACTCAATTTTTCAAATATTTAGCTAGGCTGTTGACGAATTCTCAGGCTCTGTCGCTATCGGGCGCTCAGTAAGAAATCTGACCACGGCCCAAGCGCAGTCCAAATTTGATACAACTAGGCATATTACCTGAGGCCATTCGTCCAGTGATTGGGGAGAAAGTTTACCTGTCTGTTGCGCTGGTAATGCCTTGAATACATGTCATTGAATAATCACTGAGCTAGAAAAGGGCCCTCTTTACTTTGCATCACGAAGGAAAGGTGTAGCATGTTAGTATGAAGAAGCCATATATATCACACGCTTCCCGTCGATATCAGAAAGGCTCAAGATCGTATGAGAAGGAAGACCACTCGTATTAGATACCCAGCTCTGAACTGCATCGAGATTGGATTACTAATATCCTCCCCTTACAACTTCTTGAAAATATCATGGTATTAATAATGTTGCTTTTGATGTTGTTGAAGATAAAAGCATCCCAACTTTCCCGTACTAAAAGTACACACAACTTTCGCTGTTGAATAATGAACCGCAAAAATAAACAAAAGAAGAGAGAGTTTCGTCGCCAGAACCTCCTTCGATTTTTACAAGAAGGGAGCACAGATGGCCGGTTCCCATGCTGCAATTATCTTGAGCAGTCTCAATTTTTAATTAGCCATCAGTTTCTTCCTGAGACACTTCTTAAGAAAAGGGGCCCTATCATCGACATTACTTATTCACCCTGTCGGTAAGATAATATTCGTGAGTATTTCATGAAAAACCATTTAGAAAAGTGTTCCTGGGGATGTTATTTGGGCTAACTAGATGTGTTTTAGTTGTCGATGTTATATTTTCAATGTACTTAGAACTAGGTCAATCAGAGCATTCGAAAGGGATGCTATGTAACAAAAATATTTACAGGAAACTAATTCTGCGAGGACATAAGAAATAAAGGGTGGACTAATAATACATTTGTTGAAATAATATTGTTTTAGACTTTTGGTGATCACAAATAATGTGCTATTAAACATTAGTTATTCTAGTTTTCAATACATTTCAACACAATTGAATTTCTCAATCCCACCAATAATGGGAACGTAGAGATTCATTTTTGTACAAAAAAAAACTCCAGAAATCCAAAACAGATTCTAACATGCGTATTCCACGCTTGTCGCGCTTCTCTCTCGTACACATTACAACGTCAGTTACATTTAGATTTCTCTGTATAGTAAACGAATACACTGAAAAAATAAAAAGGCTGACCGCTTATATACCCTTATGAAACTGACAATCATTTCATGGATTTAAACCAAAACCTTTTTGTGCAACCAAATGAAAAGTTTCTTAGAAAATGTGCACGAAGCCCAGGACATTATTTAAATATATAGGGTGGCGCATCGAAAACGAAACAGACGCCTTTACTGCGAGCTCATTTTTTTTTTCGAAAAACGCTCAGACCCTTCGATTTTGTTTTCGAGGGGGACACAAGTTTGGCAAAAAATCACGTTAACACGTGCAGCCCCCTGGGCGGGGGTGACACCAACCCTAAAATCTTAAATGGAAAAGGGGGTCGAGTGATACCTTATCTTGAAGGTCTTTCAATTCCCTTTATAATGATATAAAATTAATGTACTTCAGTTCAGTAGTTTTGAAGATTTATAAATTTAAAGCTTAAATGAATTAGAATTACTTGTACAACAGTAACCTTCTCCAATGATAGTTTTGGATAACTTTGAAGCTCATAATTGCGGTTAGAGTTCTTTCAAAAATGACGTTACTGGAATCAAGCTGAAAGGCACATCGGAAGCAGAAAATATAGCCACTTTGAATGACGGAAGCAATACCGGATTTGATTCAGCCTCGGGTAGGTTCGCAACAATCGACTTGATGATATGCTCACCTGGGTCGTATCGTCAGTCATTCCTACAATTTATTGTAGGACGCCTTTATGGCACCTTGACTATTTTCTCTCCTTCAGAGACGATATTCTGACGACGATCTCAAAACATATACAAGCAGTACACTTTTTCCTAAAGGTAGCGGCACATCAGGACTTTCTCTCTGCAGAAAAGACTGGATGTGTCACTTTGTTTGAAAAACCCTCATTGCGTCTATATGGCAAACCTTAGGATTTTACAGAGGAAGTAAGATATACTTCGACTTGATCTAGAGTCCCTCACCCAATCATGTTTGGCGAACAAACACTAAGGAGCTGGAAAGAAAACTCTACACGCTATTTCTGGGTTACTTGTAAGATTAAAATTGATTGTGTCGCTTATACCTAAATCAAGCCTTTAATCTTCAAAGCACTTGGTACACTACACAACTCAGGCTTGCGACTTATATTTGGGGCCTTCAGGGCTACTTCCGTCAATATCTAATAAGCAAGAATGTCGAAAAGCACCCTTATCCATAAGAAGATACTTATTGAGTTCATCATATGCTTTAAAAGGACTCCAATCCTGGTTCGCCAGTGCACACGCTTTTAAACAAAAGGAGTGGTAGCTACAGAGAACATATAAACCTAAGGGTTTCTATCTACTTAAGAGACCTGGATATACGCTAAATGCCAATCGTTAGAAATTCCATCCATCCACTATCCCACCATGGAAGATGCAGATACCGAATATCAACACAGACCTGCTGAAATTCGATAAACGTCAAACTCCAAATGCACTGATCGTATGGCAGCTCCGGGAAATTCTGGATCTCTATTCTAATTAAGAGGAAATTTATTCTGATATGTTCAAAATGACTGACAGTAAAGGAGCAGGTATAGTGACACGTAAGAAAAAATGGAACAGCAACCATCTCCGTCGAGGCTGCTAGAGCTGAAACAGAATACAAGACACAGGTGCTGATGTTTACGCCTTTACGCTTGAAAGGAAGTCAGTATCTGAAGTTTGTCGTTTGACTGTGCGTAATATTTTAGTGGAGTTCCCTTTGATGAATTATCAAAGAGAAGAAAACTGCAACGTGGTTAATGTTGTCAGGAAGGACATGTAAACCAGCTACTAATAGCCCAAATGCTCATACAGCATTTTTTTGTGGCATCGTCTGGTATATACGGCGGAGTAATCTGAAGTTTAACTTTTTCCGCTTCCTTCCGGCCATTATGTTATTTTTCAAATACTTTGTATGTGGAATTTGAATATAGCTTGTTTCTCTGCAATTTATGTTTATTGAAGATATGCATATTTTAGAACTTCTATCCCAATTTTCGTGGAATAACAAGAATTCTTGGACGTAACAATATAATGTTTACATAAAAAACCAGCAGCATTGATAACTAAGTCAAAAACACTCATAGTATCTTTTTACCTACTTCCTCCAAAGAAGTCTTTTCTCTTCTCTCTCCGTGCGGTCCATCTCTCTTCAATATACACGTCATAATGCTTGCATCCTTGTGTGGCATCTGTTCTCCCAATATACTCTGTGACAAGAAGAAGATCCATAAATGTGTATAAACTTCGTACGGCCACTTTTTGTAATTATAAGATCAAGTAATGATAATGTTTAGTATAGCTTTCTTCGAGTAGTTGTTCTATAATACTATTTTGTTATTGTTATCACCCTTAGAATATACAGCATGCACGAACTAAGTTCATTAAAAGAAATACATTTTTGCTGGAGTACAGTTTTCTTTGTCACTCAGTAAATCTTGGTGGGAGCGCTCACCTTATTCTCCACATACGGCACCAGGATTCGAAAAAGTCATAGGAAAATGCGGAACACGCTGCATTATATTCATATTACAACTCAGGAGAATCGCATATTATTTACCATATTTTCATAATCTGCGTCTTGCATTAACTTTCTTATGTCCGGGCCAGCAGTGACATATTTTATTTTGAGATTGCATAAATTCTTAAACGATGGGGTCGATTTGGCCAACTTTTTTGTAGTACAAAATCAGATAAATACTTTTTTAGGTTTACCAACAGTAATTAGTATTCGAGTCTACTCTAAACCCTCTACCCCCTAATCCTCTATCAACCTCGTATATGCTCTACCTTGGTAACACGTTGTTGACGAGGTCTATTGTCTTCAAACTTATATCTGCTAAATGAAATATCACAATAACTTCTTATTAAGTTACTATTCACTTCCATCTATAACCTTTAGAATTTTAGCCTCCCTTTTTCTCAAATAATTGAAATGAAATACCCTGTATATTTTTACGGTTTGAATCTTATAATATAGGCGTTGTTTAGGTCAAAAAGTTTTGATGTTTATATTTGTAAACATTTGAGTTATTTTCAGTTTTTCAAAAATTTTAGATCAAAATATATATTCCCTATATTATTTGCGGAAGGGAAGTATTTTTCAAAGAAAGTGCATGCACTAAATATTCTCTCTTTACACGAACCTTGTAATATTTATTAGCAAGTAACTACAAAATTTAGTGATTTTGGGCTAAGTTTATTTCAAGGCATTGTTATTTAATTATTATTTATCCGTAACGCGCTATGTACCATGAGCACATACTTTGTAGTTATATCGCATACGATATATTCATGTTATTTTAATATTTATTTACCATACCAGAAATATTTTCTTGTTTTTCAAATCCTTTTGTAAAGTAATGGACACAATCTAAGCATAGAGATTGAATTTCTCAAACTTATTTGCTTAAAAGCCAAATAAAGCATAATGTGACCAGTGTACCTATCGGTTCTTTCCAACAATATCCTGTATATTTTTACGGTTTGAATCGTACAATATATGTGTTGTTTTAGGTCAAAAATTTTTGATGTTTAGATTTGTAATCTTTTGAATTCTTAGCAATTTTTTTGGGAAATTTCAGATCAAAATAATATATAGTCCCTATATTATTTGCGGAAAGGAAGGATTTTTCAAAGAAGGTGTATGCACTAAAATCCTCCCTTTTCACGAACCTTGTAATATTTAGTAGCAAGTAGCTACAAAATTTAGCGATTTAATCATCCAAAAATGTTATACCTAAATTAGGCTTATAAAAGATATAATCCAAAATTATGAAAATGTTATATTTTTTCTGAAGTACATTTTGCGTGTGTAGACGAAGCACAGAATTTGAAGGAAGCTTGAAAGACGAGAAATTACGGGATATGAAGTTTATTTTGACGAATCGTTTGCTACTGTACCTGCACCTGTCAAAATGAGTGTTTTTATGTATGTATGTTATGTGAAGGCATTCCGTTATGCTGCGACGTAGTTCATCCTGTACGAAGCACCATATTTTTTAAGTAAGAAGCATGTAGTCGCCTATTACTTTTTGGATATCACTTGAAATAAAGGAAATAGTGCATTTTCAAGACTTTTTATCACTTTTTATTCAACTTGATCTGTTTGTTAGTACTATATACTAGTGTATGTATATATACTCGTATGTATGTGTGAGATAAATCTAGAAGTACACCAGTTTACCTTAATTAATTGAGCTCAAATTTTGTACACACGTTTTGTTTGCGTGCCCATACAAAACAAATTAACTGCCGTCATTTTGAATCGTACATGACGGATGCTACAAAATGCCGATTCATCATTCCCAGTAACTCCTGTAATCAAATAAAAGGGGTTGATTCACATTTTTTTTTGCCACTCCTATGATATGGGTATCAAATGGAAGGGCTTGATGAGAGAAAAAACAATAAGCATAGTGTCATTCTAAATCCAATGTGGCGGCGGCCGCAAAATTCCGATTCAAGTTTTTCGCAGTTACCCCCAAAATATGATTAACAAAAAAACGGACATGATGGGAGAAACGCAATAAGCAAAATTTAAATCTAATATGACAATCTAGATGGTGTTGGTAAAATTAATTATCATAGTCACTCCTACTATATAAGCCTCCAAAAATGGGGATGGACAATTTTCATAGTAAATCCTATAATATGGGTATCAAATGAAAGGGACTGATGAGGGAAACAGTAAACAAAGTGATAATCCTAGATTCAATATGGCGGCCTTGCTGAATAGCGACTTATAATTTTCAAGGTCACCGCTATGGGTATCAAATGATAGGGCTTAATGAATGAAGTACGATAAGCAAATAATGTCACTCTAAATTGCATAATGACGATCGCAGCAAATCGATTTATCGTAATATGATTGATATCAACCAAAGTTCTATAATACAAACAAAGTAAGAAGTCCTAATAATAAAATATATGAAGTTATATAGAAATTATCAAACTAGTTATTTGACGTCATAGATACTAAAAATAAAAAATTAAAATAGAAAATGCATTTTTAAAAAAGTATTTAATTTAGCTGTTCATAAAATGAACTAGACATTTAAAAATACTTTCTCTTGATTATAATATTTAAACGGTAAGTTCCTATATTTCAAGTTTTCAAATCAAAACAGAATGAAAAAGGTGCTCCAAAAATGTATTTTTGCATGTTATTCTCCTCAGTTTTCACCGATATTCTTCCTCCATACTCACAAGTGGTGAAACATGGGAGTCGCGGATGTTAAGCCCTTATCTTGTATATGATTGTGACAGAAGAGCGTCAGAGCCACCACACGGCCAATTATAAAAACACTCGAGACTCCCAAGCTTTATATAATTGTGATTCAGTGGGTCACATAGCGCCTACTCGACTGCAACTCTCCAAGATACTCCAGCAAGATTTGCGCTCGTACATGGATAATTACGACAGACGAGTGTGTTTTGTGTACACGTAGTCTTCCTTTGCTTGTCTGTGCTAACGTCTTTGACAACAAAGGGTTGTTGATGCTGTTTCGACGGCAAACACATCTACAATTGTTTTTACATCGCGCGTGTCTGCAGCTTTGCACATGCGATTAGGTTCTGTGTTTGTCTGGCACTCAAAATGACAACTATAAAGATTATTTCAGATTCGCTTAGATGTTGAGTATGTACTTCCCACGTTATTCTACGAGTTGAAGAATAAAGATGGGCTAAAATGTAGAGAATGTGAAGTTTTAAAGCCTTTTATCTATGACCGGGCGGAAAAGTGCACTTTATGGACAGGCTATGAGTCTCACTTCTCTGCACACGTAATTCTTTATACCCTACGGTGGTAATATTGTGTATGTAGGGGTAGACTGGTGTTCAAATATACAGGGTGTTTGGTGCATCGTTTGCCAAATTGAAGTGGCGAACAGAGGAGGTATTTTTCTATCACCCCAGGTGTCTCAAACAATTTTTAGCCCAACGGAATTAATTACGTAGGTTTTTTAATTTTTTTTAGTAAATACTCCAAAATGTAATACACAAAGTGAAATGAAAAACAATAAAGAGTATGTCCGCCTAAGGATTAATTTATCTTAATGGGTGATGTTGTACCAATCTTACAAAATCAACATTACTTGCCAGCAGCATGTAGTTCTTTATTTATAAACTAACAAAGGGTTACAGAGAAGAACAAAAAAATGTAAGTCTCAATTTTGAATTTCTGTAAAAAAAAAACTAAAACCGTTCACGTTCTTAGAATTCCTCTACTACTCTAGTTTATCCCGACTCTAACGGTTTACCACAAGTCACAAAAAAGTTTAACTAACTGAATTAGCAAATTTTGTGTACAGGGGAAGAAAAATAAAAACAACGTGTAAAATCAAATTTCAATAATTTTTTATTTTTTCTGTTCCACAAATCTTGTTCGAATTGTTGTCCTCTATTGCGTATGCACGCACGACAATTTTGTCCTATCTCGACGGTTGTCGTACGTAGGCGAATTTCTTGCCGAATCGTACCAAACGGATCAACTCCTCCCTTGTTCCAACTTCTGTCGCGTAGACGAGTGCTTTTGCACGTCCCCAGATGTAAAAACGCAATGCAGTTAGGTCTGGGGACCGTGCAGGCCATGGAGTAGGACCATCTCGTCCAATCCACGCATTCGGAAAAACATCATTTAGATGTTCCCGCACAATTAGCCTCCAGTGTGCAGGACAGCCATCATGTTGGAGCACAATTCGTCTGTCGCCATTGAAAATTGGCACCTCATTCACCAATTGGGGCAAACTTATTTTGCAGAAAATGTAGATAATTATCTCCGTTAAGACGATCTGGCAAATAATGTGGCCCAATCGCATGATTGCCAATTACTCCTGTCCAAACATTCACACTGAATCTTCTCTGAAAAGAGCTTTGCCTCTTCACTCTTGGGTTCTGATCTTTTGAAGCCCAATGGTGCAGAATCTGCAAATTTAGTATCCCTTCCTTGGTGAATTTGGACTCATCCGTCCACAGAATACTTGTCAAAAAGTCCGGATTGTCCACGTCTGTGTGCAGAAAGAAACGACAAAACCGGACTCGGTTGTCGAAGTCATTGTTTTCAAGACCTGCAATCAAAAAAATACGCGTAACATTAGTTTGCCGCCGCTACATGCTAAATAAAAGCGATAAGAAGTTTCCATTGCAGACAGTTGTGTGATAAAAAAATTACGTACCTTGTACAGGAGTGTAGTGGAAGGCATGTCTATTATTCTGGCGAAGTACTTTTCACACTTTCCAAATTGAATTTCCCAGTGATGAAGCTACATTTCGGATGCTTTGAGTAGGATCTTCCTCGACAAGTGCCAAAATCCTCTCATCGATGTCAATATTGCGTCGCACTACGACATCTCTTGGTACATTATTGCTCACAGTACCGGTTTCTCGTAAGCGTCGATAAATGTTTTGGAATGTGTGGCGAGTAGGTACACGCCTGTTAGGATAGCGCTCTTCGTAGACTCTTTGCCCTGCTCGTGCAATACAGTTCGCTTGTCCGTACACCAACAACATATCTGCATACTCTTCATTTGTAAATGCAGCCATCACCAAAACAGAGCTCAACGAAAACTGACAAAACAACAGCAGTCACAGGTCGCAGCACTACGTAGACGTAACAAAAGCGTTAGGCAGCCAGCAGGGACGAACCTCAATGGAAAAATGGACCCACGTCGTGCCTGTCGGTTAGCCGCTCAACTAGTAAAAGAGAGAGACAGATGATACTGCTCCGCTGTGTACGAATGAGACAAAAGTTTGTACCTGAGTTACGTTGTATGTGTAAATTACACAACAGAAGCAAAAATTCATTGTTATTATCCGACCGAAAAAATTTGACCCTGTACACAAAATTTGCAAATTCAAGAAATTATTTCAACTGTTTTGTGACTTGTGGCATACCGTTAGAATCTGGATAAACTAGAGTAGTTTTTAAAAGAATTCTAAGAACGTGATCGCTTTTAGTTTTTTTTTTTGACAGAAATTCAAAATTGAGACTTAAATTTTTTTGTTCTTCTTTGTAACCCTTTGTGAGTTTATAAATAAAAAACTACATGCTGCTGGCAAGTAATGTTGATTTTGTAAGATCGGGACAACATCACCCATTAAGATTAATTAATCATTAGGTGGACATACTCTTTATTTTTTTTTATTTCTTTGTGTATTACATTTTGGTGTTTTTACTAAAAAAAATTAAAAGATCTACATATTTAATACCGTTGGGCTAAAAACTGTTTGAGGGACCTGGGGTGATAGAAAAAGACCTCCAATGTCCGCCATTTCAATTTGGCAAACGATGCATCAACCACCCTGTATAAACGGGTTTCTTGAAAATCATTTTTATTGTACACATAAAAGTGTGTTTATCTATGACCCCCAGTACTCCAACAACCAATTTTCATACCAGGCAGAGTCACGGTTTTTTAAGCCACATATTCCACTGTAATCAAAAAGTAAGGTGAAATTGTTTATAAAATGTAAATTCTTTACTTATGCTTCCAAATCAATGTCAAACCCTACAAAGTAATCCCTGTCCGATAAAACTTTTGCCAACGCTTTTTCCAGTCCTCAAAATAGTCGGAATAGTATTTTTCCGGTATAGCCTTCAAGACCTTCTTCGATTCGGTTTTTATCTCCTCAATCGTGTCAAAACGGCGTCCCCGCATTGCCCTTTTGAGTTTGCTGAATAGCCAGATGTCGCACGGCGCCAAATCAGGCGAA
This sequence comes from Acanthoscelides obtectus, assembly GCA_963669975.1. Taxonomy (NCBI): domain Eukaryota; kingdom Metazoa; phylum Arthropoda; class Insecta; order Coleoptera; family Chrysomelidae; genus Acanthoscelides; species Acanthoscelides obtectus. The sequence goes on from CAVLJG010000004.1 coordinate 48,781,019, forward strand.
TACGGTGGTTGCGGAACGATATGAGTCGAGTTTTTTGCAAAAAAGTCGCGAAGAACCAATGCAGTATGACAGGGTGCATTTTCGTGATGAAGAAACCATGAGTTGTTTGCCCATAATACCGGCCACTTTAGTCGAATAGCTTCACGCAAACGACGCATAACACTCAAACAATATTCTTTGTTGACAGTTTGGCCTGGCGGAAGGAATTCATAGTGCACCACACCACGATAATCAAAGAAATCTGTGTTTCGATCGACTTTGCCGTGGTCTTTTCGGTCTGCACCTTTTGCACGATATTCAGAGTTTCAGAGTCGTATTCGTAAACGCAAGTCTCATCTCCAGTAATGATGCATTTCAAGTGGTCGTGATAGTCAGACAGCAAAGTTTTACACACATCAACGCGAAGTTGTTATTCCAAAAATTTGAGCGATTTTGGCACCAATCGAGACTTGACGCGTTTGAGACACAAAACACCCTTCACAGTGGTTTGGGCTGAGCCAAATGACATTCCAATACTATCAGCGAGGTCTCTAATTGTCAATAGACGATTTTGAAGCATCAAGTCTTTGATTTGTTGGACTTGGTCGTCAGTAAACGTTGATGATCGTCCAGAGCGTGGTTCGTCCTCAACGCGTTTTCGGCCCGCTTTGAACTCGTTGTACAACTTATAAACATTTTTTGTGCCATAGTTTGATCACCAAAGGGCACAATATTTTCAACGTGTCCGCACAAAAATATTCGTTCCGCAAACAAGATTTTATGCAAGTTCTTTGCTCAACAAAATCACCCATTGTAAAAATCGAAAAATTCACTATTGGTTGTTTATAAAAATACGTGTAACTCGGAGCTAATTAAACCCGTTGACAAACAGACGCTTGTCAAGTGTTATAGACAGTCCTTCCAACCTAGGAAAAAAGAATTTACCTGCCTTCCTAATGCCCGGCAGTTTTAAATGATAATTTTACCTTTCTTTTTGATCACTGTAGTATGTGACATGGCAGATCTCGTTGATTCCCGCAAGGGTATCATGTGAAAAACTTATAAAACATAAAAAAAAACCTGTAAGATGTGAACTTGCAGATTAGGTAGTTTTTAGAGCGCAAACAATCGTTCTACGTCTATGGAGGACTCACTCAACTCAACTAAACTACACGCATTATTGTTTGCATATACTTTGTTAGGCTGATAGGTCCGTGTCTGTAGTTCTAATATCTGAGAACAAATTTGGTTGAATAGCAAGATCGCATCTGGATGATTATGTGTATTGGTCTGCATGTGAATCAAATCAGTGATATTTGCTGTGTGAGAAAAGCATTACTAAATATGTTGAATATGACGAGTTATTTATATGTTGTGCTTTCTGAAGAGAGGTTATGTTCAAAGTTATAAATTACGAGAAACTGAGGAGAGAATTACGAGAAATCATCACCGCGCTCGCGTTGTGTGTAATTACTGTTAGCATGTATATGGCTTGTACTTTGACAGTGTACAGTGAATGTAATTATTCCTTATCCCTCTCATTTTTTAAATTCAGCAAATTTGTATATGTAATTTCCAGAATGGATAAGAAAAAGTGGCTGCGCAGCTAATTTCTAGCTTTGAATCTTGATTCAGTGTATTTGAGACCTCCATTGATAACTAAAGCCTCATGACGTTTAGGCAACACGTACAACTAAGTGCTAAGTTAACATCTTGTAGATAAACTTACATAATGTCAAAGAAAAAACAGTATAATGTCAAAAAAATCGATATAACGTCACTTTTCAAGATACATTACAGGTCAAAAATCTCGCATTCGTAAGACTGACTGACCTGACTCTTTTTATAACCGCGTTTATTGGACGTCGCTTACCATGGATCAGGTTACTGGGCGCTACTATTTTTTTAGTTGAATGTTTTTGAGTTGCAATTGCTGATAGACCCTTACAAACGCCATCTTCAATGATACAGGACTTAAAAATTATTATTTCCGTTGTTGTCAAGTGTTGATATTTAAGTTCAAGCCACCGAAGGGTATTTTGGGCTTAGTCTATCTCAAGGCATTTCTATTTAGTTATTTATTGGTAACGCACTTTGTGCCATGAGCACATACTTTGTAGTTATATTGAATACGGTATATTCATGTTATTTTAGGATGCACTTTCCACATCAGAAATATTTTCCTTGTTTCTCAAATTATTTTGTAAAGTAATGGACACAATCTAAGCATAGAGATTGAATTTCTCAAGCTCATTTGCATAAAAGGCATATAGAGCAGCGTCCAAGCGTAATGTGACCATTGCATTGCATCCCGTCCTTTATAGTCAAAGATTGTGTGGAAGTGTTTGTTGGTGCTCTAACTAGGATTTTTAATATTTGTCTCATAACAAAAAGATTTCCAGATATTTGGAAGATCGCTAAGGTCTGTCCATGGTGTGGGGATAAGTCAAATATTGAGAATTACAGGTCAATCTCTATATTATGCATGTTCTCGAAAGTCTTTGAAATAGTCTTGTACATTCGCATTTACACTGCCGTCCAGCAACACGGATTTGTCGCTAATCGCTCAACAACCACAAATCTATTTATAATAACGCAGTACCTCTCGGAAGCAATTGATAGTAATGAGCAAGTTGACGTTATTTATACCGACTTTCCGAAGGCTTTCGATGAAATTAACCACAAAACTTTTTTAAATGAGTTAGATGCACTTGGTTTCACAGATGATGATGTTGATGAAATCTTACTTATCCGATCGTAGACAATTTGTTAGCTATAATGGCTTCCAATCTGAGACCTACTTGGCACCTTCTGGAGTTCCTCAGGGGTCCAACCTGGGACCGTTACTGTTTTTGATATTTATTAATGACCTCTGTGACTCAGTTGAATGTGAACTCCTATGCTTTGCTGACGACCTAAACATTTATTCGCAGATAAATACTCCTGATGATTGCATCAAGCAACAACACCAAATAAATTTTGTGCTATCTTGGTGTGTAGAAAACAAGTTGGAGCTTAATGTGAGGAAGAGTAAAATATATAGTCAGCTATACCAGGAAAATTAATGTTTGCGAATATCCGTACTCTATTGATGGGTCTGTGCTAGAAAGATGCCCTGATGTACGTGATTTAGGTATAATCTATGATCAAAAGTTAACTTTTAGTCAGCATATAAATAAAAAGCATCAGAAGCATTGGCGGCTTATGGTTTCATAGTAAGGAATTTCAGGAATTTTCATAACATAAAGTCTATTAAGCTATTATATTATGCTTATGTTAGATCCAAAGTCGAATATCGTAGTATTATTTGGAGCCCTCACTATGAATGCTATAGCACAGCTATTGAAAGAGTACAGCGGAAGTTTATGAAGTTTGTTCTGGACTGATGGGACATATCCAGCAAGAGGTACAAGTAATGAGGAACTATGTAATCGCTTAGACATGTTGACTTGGAAAAAACGTAGGTACTTGTGCATCAATAATATTTGGCTACAAAATGATCAACAATTTAATTGATTGCCCCATGGAACAGATCAAGTTTCGTACTTCAACGTCTGCATCTCGCAATCATAAAATATTCGGGCTTCCTAGAGCTAGGACAAACATTCTTCTCAAGTCACCGTTATATGTAATGTGCTCTAACTTAAACAGAATTGGATGTTACTGTGATATATTTACGACAAATGTTAATTACCTGCTAAAGGCAGCTAAGGCTTATTCGGACCAATAGCTCATGTTACAAATTCTTACCTGTGTTGCATTTGTTGTTTTCTTTTCGCTTTTTTTCGCTTTTTCTTGCTTTTGTATTATGTTTATAAATTGTCCTATAAATGGGAAACTGTTGGACAATTAAGCTATTATTATTATTATTGCAGCTATCGGTTCTTTCCAACAATGAGTTTCTGATAGTCCTGACCGGTCATCTCCACTGAAACAGACGAGTTCAGCGCGTAACTATCGAGCATCAATTATTAATTTGCTCGAATAACTGTGTTGGACTGTGTCTTATAGTCACAAACTCTTTGTTGGAAAGAACCCCTATTGCAGTTTACGGGTCCAGCTCACTCCGCGCGAAAGTGGAATGCACAGCGATAGCGCAGAGGGAAAGCCGTGAAGTTCTGTCAGTTAAGCTAAGAAGATGTGAAATTTTGTATTTGAAAATTCTACAATTTTGGCGACAGTAAATTTGTTTCAGTATATTGCATTTTCATGATAAATTCATAATTTATCGGAAAATATTACATTTTCCATAGTTACACGTAGCAGTAGAAAGTGGATACACCCAAAAATGGTATTCTTGATGATAGATAATGACTTGTAAAGTTATCTCCATGAGTGGTCAACATACCTAGCGTGCGATGTATGCCGCTCAACTGTGTTCATACGATTTTTTAACTCTTGCTTGAAGAACCATCAAGGTGTCGGAAAAACGAAATGACCTTTTTGTACTAAATTAAAATATCTACCAAAAATAGTAATCTTTTGACTTCCTAAGATACTGGGCAATCGCGAAAAGCTTCGAAAATGAGATATTTTGTTTTTTGGATCTCATATGGCATTGTATGTATAATGTTACCGGACAAATCCGATTTTAGGATAAACTAATTTTTCCTAGGCCAAATCAGTTTATCCTAAGAGCGATAGGATGAACTAGTTTATCCCGAAATAAATTAATTAGGTTTATGAACAACTGATTTGTCCTAGTCTAAGCTGGTTCGCACCGAGATTTAACTAGTCTGAACTCGCTAAATGGTAGCTGCGTGGTTTTGGCTCGTTTAGTTTGGACGCGTACATTGCGTACTGTGGGTGTTATTCATTTCATTTTGAAAAGTTCGGAGTGTACTTCTGTACCTCGTTATCATGGATGAGGCCTCATCAAGTTGACACGTAGGTCACAAAGAGCGGAGGCAGAGATTCTTGGAAGAGGTTTTAAGATCTGCAGACGAAAAATCAACTCATTCTGAGGTTTTGACAAAGGAAAAGTATTTCGCACGTATGCAGCAAGTGGAAAAGGCTAAAAACATGGAAAAAATCACCTTTGCAGCAAAGAAGACTGAAAAGATTTGATGTGGTGGAAATCGGAGGTGTAAAGAAACTTGATGAGTTCAGAAATGAATTTGATATCTGCGCATAAAAGTTTTTTATTGGAAGAAGAAGTGAAAAAGAACATTGAACTTTCGTTGAGAATCGCAGCGATCAAACATTCAGTTGGAACAGGCCATGGTTTCTTTCAATGTAGTTGCACCAAGAAGTGTACGTCAAATCTATGCCTTGCAAGAAAAATAACGTTCTCTGCAACTCTAAATGCCACAATACTTGAAATGTAACAATAATAATAACAAGTACAGAATAAAAGTTACTAAACAAGTTTGTAATAATAGTATTTTTTTCAATTAGTAGTAAAAACATTACTGTATGTAGACTAGGACTAATCAGTATTGCATAATCACACTTAATTGGTCTTAGGACAAATCAGTGTAGACTAGGATAAACTAGTTCATCCTATCGCTCTTCGGATACACTGATTGGGCATAGAAAAAACTAGTTTATCCTAAAATCGGGTTTGTCCGGTAAAACATATAGATATATATATATATATATATATGTTAGCTTTCACCATGTTACCGGGTGTTTCCCTCATCCTTAACGTAAATAACATTTAGCAAGTTAATTTGAATTCATTTCGCACAAATGTTGCTACTTTTATCAATGTAATTGCAGCTCCTGATGATGATGGCAAAGACCAGTGAAAGCTAGAGAGATTAAAAAAAGTATAAAGAGTCCTCCTTGCTTAAATTTTGTCGAAGTACCCAACAAAAGGCGGAAGCTTCAATTTTTCACCTATATACCTATATATATCATATGTTTATAAAAGAGTTGAACTAATGTTGACTGAGCGATGTTTTTATAATTTAAACGAATACATGTCAGTAATGTGATGATTTATCTTAATTTATCTTAATATTTTACCTGCTATATACACATCATGTGTCTTATGTGGTTTTTATTATTTATTTATTTGTACATCACGAAAAACCATGTCCCTCATTTCCGGTGGTCTGTGTGTCTATCTGTAGGTGTGTCCGGTAATCTTTGGCCTGTCTATAACTTGAAAAGTGCCGGAGAAATTTCAACCCAATGTTACTACTGTGCCAAGGACGAACAAGCTTTATGATTTATGATAATCGATCTAGTGGAAAAAAATAGCAAAAACGAAAAAAAAATTGAAATCACCCAAACTACGTTTTTTGACGTTTCAGATAGACCTGATCATTTTTTGAAACAAGTAAGGCATCAAAATTGGGAGTGGGATGTTATAGAGGTGGGGGAGGGAGTATCGCAATTTGTTCGAGTTAATAACGTATGTATGTATGTCCTAAAAGTTTTGGCACCAAAATATTTTTCGGATTTTTTTTAAGAAATTTATTTAAGCACTAACTAGCTATTATACATCACAACTCAATATTTAACTAAACTATACTATCAAATTATGTGGAGTGGCCCATTCTGCTATCCAGACGCAACTTTCATCGAATGCCTCTCGTGAGGTTCTGGACGGAATTCAGATCAATTTCTCAGCTGTTTGTAAATCCGCTGCCTTAATTTTTCTTCATCTTGGGCTTCCGCGCCTTCATGATAAACCTCCCTAGACAGTAAAGTCCAAAGATCCTCTATTGGGCGAGCCTGCGGCAAGTTTTCAGGATTATCGTTTTTGGGAACAAAAGGGATGTTGTGTTGTCGAAGCCAGATTTGGGTATTTCTTGAGTAATGGCATGATGCTAGGTCTGGCTTAAACATGATATGGTCATTATCATGATGATCGTGGACAAACTGAAGCAAGTTGGAGAGGCAGTTATCAATACACAATAGACTTTGTAGCTCTGACTAACGATATCGTACTGCTGGAAGATCTGTATTAACTAGGCAGTCTCCTTGTTGACATTCCATCCTGATTTTTCGCTCTTCTCACCAATCCCTCCGACCTCTGTGCAGTAAATGCACGTGGTCTTCCACTTTTTGGAAGATTCAGATATGGTATTCCCTGCTCGCACCCCGCTATTTGTCGATAAATGGTTCTGCGTGAAATATTTTCATTCTGGATTATTTTACAGATTTCACCTTTGGGTACCCGCCCAACCGACGTGTAGATACTTTTTCTTATTTCTAATTCATACATCTTAAAGCAAAACCTTCAAAATAAATAAATGTCAACAGACAGTAAAGCAAGTAGACAAACTTTTGTTTCCAAAAGCAACTTGATATTACGAGTATCTTGTGTTTGTTAAAGTTAAAGCCAACGGATTTTGTGCCAAAACTTTCAGGACATACGTTATATCAACATACCTCCCGCCCCAGTAATTATACTCAAATATTAGGCATATTTCACACATCATAGATTTTCTGATACATTTGCGCTTCAAACTTTGAAATATTTTCTCCTCTCAAGACGAAACAATGAGAACATTCTCACGGAACAAGTTTCTCTCCGCTTCTACTGTCTGGTGCAGATTGGAGTTCTTCCGTCCTACTGGCAGAGTACTGGAGTTCTGTTAGAGGTATGCTTCCAACTCACAAGCTTCTACCAACTCTTACAGACAAGTAATTCAAATTTCGGAAATTTCGCATTTCTTTGGAACAAACAAGCTCTAAAAATTCAAAATTGATTTCATTTTTCCATAGCTCAACTCCCCCACAAGCTCCCTTCTGCAGTTTTCGAAATCGGATTTTCCACCCTTCAACTTCCAGTGTTGCACCTTTTCGATCGCAGACTAGAAAACCCTTAGCATCTGATCCTAGCAGATCCGTCGGACCACCCATCTCCTCGCTTCCTGAGCAGCAACTTCCGTCTTTTGCTCTAAACTTTAGGTGCTCCCGCAACTCGGTAATGGGTGATGATTGTGGGTTATCCTGCCTACGTCTAAAACGTACAACTCCTTATTTCAACTCCCGTGGCTGGGGTGTTTATCCCTTTTTAGACATTGCAACTTCCAGGCAGGTACAACAGCTTGCCCCCTTCTCTCCCCAATTTCATTAGTCCTCAGATCTTATACCTTTTTATCAGGGTCCCAATGCCGTCTGTAGGTCTGTAAAGCCAATCTGCCAACACCATCACCCCGGAGAATCATCGATAGCATGTTACTACATGAGGTACAATATAATAATAACCAATGCTAAGCTTCTGCAGATGGCGATGACGATAAATTGGGCTTGATTGTTCTGCTCGTACTACAGCGGTACTTCAGTGGGATTTGCCGCGTCTGACGATATCTGAAGCGGCAACGTTGCAAGATGGACGGTAACTACCGATAGATTAGAGAAGGAATGTTTATGGGCTTGTTCGACGGACTTAGTCCAATTTCTCTATCGTACAATGTCCTAATCAATTTTTACCTCAAAAGGTTTACGCTGTGAAGAACTTAATCCTTAATGAACTGATTACTGCGTTGCATAGGAAGTGGAAGGTCGACCTACTTTACGCCATTTTTTTACTCTTAGATTCTTTATTACTGTTTTCCATAGGTTCGATGGTTTTTGAGGTTTTGGATCCGCTTATCAAAATGGCGGTTACTACTCACGACGCCAATCTGAACTATTCACTAGTATACAATAATCTAACGAAATCACCAACATTGCAGGAAATTATTGCCTATATACTGGGCTTATTTTGTCCTATAAAGGTAATTAAACCTACATCATTTTTGTGCCTGTTTGGCACGAGGCGGCGCGATGCCGGCAGAGACAGCAGTAGCGTCGCTAGCGTTAGCGATGGCGTTATTTTAGCGCCGTTCTGCACGCTACGTACAGGCATGCAACTGTCAGATCCCGAGCCGCGAGCGCGGATTTTAATTTAGAATGATAAGTTGGGGATAATTACATGCAGTTTCTGTGCACGCAATTCATTTATTCAGACCGGCGGCGGCACGATGGAACAGCCAACAGCGCTGCTGCCGCCGATGCGGAAGTGCGGCTTATTTCAGAAATGTTTCCGGATCCTGCACACGTCTAACCGATACATGTTGACGCTTGAATTTTTATTACGCGCACATATGTGAAGTAATGCATACTTAACTGATACTTTGACCGCAACCAGATCATCCATCAAACTATACTAGTGAATTTATTAGAGAAACTTTTTGTATACGTCTCTTAGGATTAGGTAAGTAACTGAACATAATTTTCGAAGAATTCAACCGTTGAAAAGATGTAAAAAATTGATAACCTGTTGAGCCTTTTGTATTCAGAAGCACGTCTGGATATACTCCTACTCAGATGATCGATTTATTTTTGAGGTATCTCATCTCAGGCTACTTCTACCTCGTACCGAAGTGACTGTGGAGGAGGGAACTAAAACGGAGTAATATTGAGCCAGACGTGTTTAATGGGTGAAAGATCGGTAGATCTAGGGTCCAAGGCTATAAATAGGTTTGATTGTCCTCAAAGTGGACCGACGTAACTCTGACTGTATGTGGCCGCGCATTATCTTGTTAGATAAGTTGGTTGGTGAACATCCGTATATAAGGAAAAATATGTGGTTTCCTTCCTAAAGACGAAGGTATCCCATTAGAGGTCCCAGTTCAGACGTTCTCGGCACAAAGCCAGCTGAACACTTCTGTGTCTTGATATGAAAGGTAGGCCCAACTGAGGACGATATAAAAAAAGTCAAAAACTGTTCATCAGGCGATAATAGGCTGTCCATGCTCTCAAAGCCATTGGCCAGCAAGTGACCTTTTGGACGCGAGGCGGTCCCGTAGGGCCAAAGTCTAAGGCGGCGATCTTGATGTGTGGCCCTTTTTCTGATTCGCACTCTACCTCATACCCTTCGAGTAAGGCCTTTCTGGTTCCATGCCCGACAACAAACAACCACCGCGTCCAGACTTCTGTGCGCCCTGATGACTATTCCTCTAAAGGACCAACCATCCTCATACAAGGCAACTATTCGCCCCCTATTAAACTCGCAGAGCTATTGGAAACCTCGTCTTCTCACTCTAGGCATAATGAACAGAAGAAAGTAACTCTTCACAACGTATTATATGACCGAATTCCAATTGTAGCTACAAAACAAAACTATCGCTTATTCACTTTTTTTGTAAGAACAGATGATATCACAAAAACTACTTTATCGATATGGTTGAAAAGCTGATCATTTTTTGTCCTAACCTAAACAAACATACAGAAAAATCCATTTTCTACTGACGTCGTGATGTTTACAAGATGGCATCCCGAGTAACGAGGCCATGGACGCAGCTGTGGTTTGCCGCGTTGCCATCGGCGCACTCTTTCTAATATCCGTATTCCTCGCTTCTCGCCCTTCTCTCGTACACATTACCTCGTTAGTGATATTTGGATTTCTCTGTATACCTAGAAAATATTTGTAATACATTCATTATTAAGGGCGGTTCGTCTATGGCACTCAGCAAATAAAATAGAGCTAAGTAGATTGACTCAGTGCTTCCCACATCTGCTTTTGATGGCTTGTACCACACACAGTAAGAGTCGGATAATTTTATTGGTTTTGTTAATAATATAGTTTCTTTGTAAAAATCAGCTCCAGCTTTTATTATGAATTTTTAATTGGTGTAAAATATTTTTCATTACCATAAAACGCCTGTATTGCTCAGCAATGGTTTATAAAGAATTTGCGTATTACTCGTTGACAAGACAACCGGAGAAAATATTGTATACGATGAAATAAGGTAAGGCGAAAACATGTTTCGACAACGAAGCAAAATGATAAGAAAGTTATAAGCTTCGTGAAAGTTGTGTTCGGGTTGTAAGTGGTATCATGACTACAATCATACAGTTGAATTAAAACTTTATAGCAGTGTCAGTATGTATTTGAAATGTCAAGCACATTGTTGTTAATCGTAAAGTGTCAGAAGTGACAAGCAATATCGTGACACCTGTTGTTTTTAAAAATTAAAAAGGCGTCTATTCGTCATTGTCTGTCAGAGCAGTCCGTAGGACCTTTGCTCTTGGTTGAAGTCTTGCACGTCAGTAGGTCTGTCAGGTCTGGTTGCCCAGATACCAAACAAAGTCAGGGAGAAAGAAGGGAAGAAGAAAGGAAGGAAGGAAGGAGGGAGAGCAAAGAAAAAGGAAGTGCATCAATTTGAGTGGTGCCTTGGCATTGCTAGTTAGTATTCGGCAATTTTAAATTGATCCTAAAATTAATTTTGGGATTGGTTGTTGAAGAAAAATTATAATTTTGGTTGGACCTAAAGTCGCACTATTTAATTTTGTTCACAGTACGAGTCGCGGCCTTGTGTGCTTGCGAACTTGCTCGACTGTGTAGTCTACTGACTCGCGCAACAAAGGGTTGTTATGCGATTTTGCTTGACTGTAACTGCGCTTGTTGTTTGATGTAGACCCTTAGGTAAGGGATGTCAAGGTCTCTGTGAAGGGTCTCGTTGGAAACATACCATGGGGCGTTAGTGATTGTACGCAAGGTTCTGTTCTGCAAAACCTGCAGGCTAGGCAAATGCGTTTTGGCGAGAAAACACCAAGCCGCACTTGCGTAAGTGATCGCTGGTCTAATAACCATCTTGTATAGTCGAACTTTGTTGATCAAACTTAATTTTGATGTTCTACATAGCATAGGGTAGAGTTGCCGAAACGAGATTTGGAATTTAGTTTTTAACGCTTCAGTGTGCTTCTGCCAGGTTATCCCCTTGTCAAGAGTGACACCGAGATACTTAGCAGAGCTTTCCCATGGTACCCGAGCTCCATTCACTGAAACCTCAGACGGGGCGCCGCTACGTTTTTTAGTACAATAGATTGCCTGCGTTTTCGAATGATTAATTTTGATCAGCCACCGATTCGGCCATTCCAATACCTCGTCCACTGCACTTTGCAGCCTGTCGTGAACTAGATCCCCAGAGCACGACTGGGCCACCAGGGCAGTGTCATCAGCATAGAGATAGGTTTCACAGCTGCTGGGGCAAGGGACGTCATGAATAAAAAGTGAATAAAGGACTGGTCCAAGAACCGAACCCTGAGGGACACCGGCTTTAATGGGCCGCGTTGTCGACGGAACGTTATTAATTTTGATTCGAAATTTCCTACCATCGAGAAAGGATTTCAAAAGTTTTAGGAGCCAGAGGGGGAAGCCCTTATGGATCAATTTGTAGAGAAGGCCCTTGTGCCACACCTTGTCAAATGCTTTGAGACATCCAGTAGCAAGATGCCAGTACTTTTGTTACGGGTGAACCCGCTGGTTACTCGTTCAACAAGCCTTATGGCCTGTAGCTCCGTACTATGCTCAGACCGAAAGCCAAATTGCACGTCAGGAATCACATTGTGGTCTGCCGAGAAATTTTCAAGGTGACGTAGAATCACCATTTCAGCGAGCTTAGAAGGAGCTGACAGTAGACTAATGGGGCGGTAATCCTGAGGGAATATCGAACCCACCTTCTTTGGAATCATTATGACATCAGCGGTCTTCCACGCCGTTGGGAAGTGCGGGGTCCTTAGCATGGCATTGATTATTGCCACAAGATAAGTTAAGGACTTCCGCGAAAGTAGCTTCAGCGCCTTATTAGTGATTCGATCCTCTCCAGGTGCTTCACGCACCTTGAGGTCTTTAATATGACCTTGTAGCTCTGCTGGTGTGCAATGCGGAGTCTCAGGAGATTCCGCTGATGTACCGTGCAGCTATTCAATTGAGGAATCTTCTGAATATTCCTCTGAGGAAAAATCACTGAGGGAGGCACTACTGCCACTGACGCCGTTGGCCCTAAAATATCTCCTGACGGATCTTACAATATGTTGCTCCTCGTCGAGGTCATTATCAAGGTCATAGCATCAGCGAAAACCTCGACCTTTTCCTCTGTCCTACAGACTATGCCCCTAGGACCGTGGATGTGCGGGAGTTGTTCTCGCTTTCCATTTCTGAGCGACTTTGCAACTTTCCAGAGAGGAATACTTGAGTCAAGCATCCCCGACAGAAAGTCGCTCCATTGCTCATTACGGAATTCATGAAGAGCATTTCTCACTTCATGAACAAGATTCGTTGGTCTGTGAATGTCATCTGGGTGACAAGACCTCTTCGCTTGCTAAATTGCAGCTCTTTTGACAGAAATTTTCTGACGAATGTCTGCAGGGAGAAACGGTCTGCCGTGTCGTCGTACTGGTAGTACAGCTCCACGCTGCAGAGCTTGCTGAGCGGAACTTGTCCGCTCCGCTTGAGCAGCATCTATATCGTTCTCATCATCTATGATAGGGATATTGGGGCACTCTCTAAGGAGCGACTTGTATAGCTCCCAATCAACCCTTTTCCTTGGAAGAGTTTCCCCTTCCAAGGTTTGCTCATTACCCACTTCCAGTACGATAGGAAGATGATCGCTCGAAATGTCATACATGATTCGAGAAGTGACACTGAATCTATAGTTTCTAGATATCGCGAAGTCAATGACATCTGGTGCCTGAAGGTGATTAAATGGGTGGTGAGTCGGCTCCTCAGTGCTGTGTATGAGGTAGCCGTTTCGTATCACATGGTTGTAAAGTCGAATCCCACTGGTGGAATTTAACCTAGAGTGCCATGCTCGATGTTTACAGTTAAAGTCCCCTGCTACAATAAGCGGACCCGAGCAGTCAAACAGGACTTCCAGATCCGTCTCTTGCAGCCTGGCACCACATCTGACATAAACCGATGTGATTTTCAACGAGATACCTCCCGTCATACTCACTACCACCGAAGTTGCCTCGATGCTCTGCATCTCAGCGTTTGTGCTTCTGTAATAGTCAATACCACGTTTTACTAGCACTGCCAAACCGCCACCCCGTCCAGTTAATCTATCAGCGCGGATAACATCGTAATTCGGGAAAGCTAGACGATCTCCCGGATTAAGCAATGTTTCCTGCAGCAGAGCTACATCTACGTTCTCATCCAAAAGAGCTTGATGAAATTCCCGTTTTTTGGGGACATCCCTAAGACCCAAACAATTTCAGAAAAGAATTTTGATGAATTCAGGCTGTCTGCTATTGTACCTAGCCATTTAGCGGAAAGATCGCCAGCAATGCCTTAGTGGCGCTTATCAGGGGACTAATAATCTGCTGTAGGGACCTGAGCGCTGTAGCTAGATCCACATTTTGAGTAGTCGTAGATGAGCTCGAAACAGCAGGGGCAGTTGAGGTGTCATCTCTTGCTGCGTCCGCGTAGGACTTTGCTCGCCTTTGTGCGATGACTTGTAGATTTCTCCTAGGAGTAAATCTACAGGTCGGACTATTTGCCGGATGGTCCCCCCCACAGTTCGCACATCTGCGAACCTCTTGTCCTGTTTGAGGGCACATATGTGTCATGTGGTCTTGGGCACATTTTAGACATTTTGGCGGCGCAGTGCAATACGACTGTGCGTGTCCATACTTCTGTCAGCGGTGACACTGCCCAATGAGTCGGGAGTTCTTCTGAACTTCGATTCCGATAGAGAGCCCCAGCAATTCGTGCTCGTTGAACACTTGCTGTGACTTCCCCGTCTTAGGCAGGATCACCACCGTCAACGGCGACTGCTCGTTCAATACGAATAACAAGACTTACAAAGGAATAGTTTAAGGTCCGCCATTTTGTCGCATCTCTCAACACGATTGGAGTAATACGCACCTGGCGAGGCGATTGGGCCTGTGTGTTTAGAGATCCGCTGGATGGCAAGGAAGATGAGTTGCAGCCAGCCAATGGATCAGACTGCACTTGGGATATAATAGGAGGAGCACTCTGTGTGGATGCTGATAAAGGTTTTCCCTTGGCTGACTAGTAGAATCGGTAGAGGGTACAGACACAGACGGTTTTACGTTGCCTGAATGTTTGTTATTTGGGGATTTCGTCGGTAGCGGAGGAAATTCTGTTTTGCGCAGTCTCACTTTGCGACGTCGCACGGGAGTGAAAAGATCACCCTGTGTGTCCGCATCGGTCTCAGTATGTAGGTCACTCGAATGGCTGTTATGTCTACGTTTTGCTGTTTTGGAAGAATCAACACTGGGAACTGTTTTATGAATGATACTTGTTAGCTTAAAAACCTGGGCATTAAGTGACTCTACACAGTCAGTCAGTCTCTGAATCTGGGCTGCTTGGTCTGCAATTATCTTCAAAAGTCTCGTTTTCCTTCTCCAGTATCGGTGTCATCCCTGTTGTCATCATTGGCGTCATCTCGTTTTGGTTTTCTGGAATATGTTCCAAAGTAGCGCTGCACTCCGCGCCAACTCCACTCAAAGCAGTAGAGGGGTCGCCTGGGGACCCCTCGGGTTCAGCTTCCATAATATTATTGCCTTCTTTCTTGCCAAAATATAAAAATTTCACGGATGCAAAAATTTGGCAATTAATGGCAGATGATGCACATCTGTCATAATTAAAAAGGCATTATTTTGGATCATGTGTTAACGTCATTGTAAGACAGTAGCAGTCCAAACTTGCTTAAGAAATTATGGGGATACGGTATTGAGGGATAATATCAATTTTAATTTTGAATAGAGGTTGTTTGCCTCTTTCCAGATTATCAAAAGCAAACATAATGGCAAAAAGTTATAAATAATACATTGTCTGTTTGTAGAACGCGGTCAGTGTGGTTCAATAGTTTCGCTCCCTGTAACGAAATTATCGCTTATGGTAGCTCATTAAAGATCCCTTTCTTCAGATGGCGCATTCACAAATGGCTTTAGAAAGTAGATAGTGTACCAGTATTCGCATACATGCGAGGGAAAATGAGTGGATATTCAACCAATAGTGAGGCGCATGATGCTAAGTAAGGTACGGGAGAACAAAAATAGACCAAGGAATCAATAGTAGGTTTCTATCTGCTCGGTTGTACATGTACATAGGTATAAAGGGATAGATGTGTACGATCGAGAATAGATGACCAATGCCGTTGGTATGAACGACTCAGGGGCTTTAGTGAGTATACCATTTCTGAAGAATATCGCACTTCAGGCACGGAGGGTCGGCAGGGCAATATCGCCGAGCTTTTCCGCCTGAGAGTGGCTATAAAAGCTTCCCCCTGTCAAAAAAAAATATTGTCGGAAGAACAACTGATACAGTGAATATAATGGTATGCCTCTATTGATTAGTTATGGACTTGATGCTTGACTGTTGACACTCTCATAGAATGCCACTTGAGAAATGATTCAGTATTTCTTTCTGTGTTTGTGTAACCCTGATTCTGCAGAATATGCTTCCGGCGACTTCTTGCATCGCTTTTTGTTAAGTATAAAGCGGAGATATCTAACCTCATCTGCAAAAAAAATTTTCGGCAGGTTAGGCGCTGTACTGTGGTTAGACACAGATTTTATGGGTAACGAGCAGCAATCAAGAGTATTCAAAACTGGACTAGAATCTTGCTGAAAATGTATGAGGTTGGCGACTCTAGTTGTTCCATATACGAATTTAGTTAGTTCAGTATCGATAATACCATCTCGTCATTCATATAGAGAACCTCTGAATTCGCTAATTTTACATATTTTCAGCAACATACTAATATAGTTTTGAAATCTTTTAGTTGGTAATCGCCACCCTATTTGATTGTTAATAACTCTGTCATTTGTTAGCATCATTTCATCTGCAGATTGGTTCGTCACGCATACGTCAAAGCCCTACTTGCTAAGCTTGCATCAAACCATGTTCATTGATACGCTCAAAGGATTTCATTTTGTAAACGGCCCATGTTAATTGGCAGCCTCGGATATAAATTAGTTAGAAATAAACGCCACCGCATGTTAAGCTGTTGATATGTCAATATTTCTGGATGCGATATACAGTCATTTGCTAGGACTACAGTCATTCGATGTTTACAACGCATTTTGATGTACATTTTTGTTTATCTATATGCATGCACAATTTCTTGGATACACGGTAATCCATATCCAGCTGAGTGATTTTATTCTTAGAGTAGCTCCTATAAGAATGACATATCCATAATTCAGCTCATATCAGCTTGATCATACATATTGATCTGTAGAATGCAATAACTGACGGATATTCATCATATGCAGCTCAACAGACCCTCTTCTTCATAACATTTTCCATGGTCTTGCCAAACACTCAATGCGAAATACTTGAGATCTTGTTTCAGTCAAGGTATCATGGTCATAATATTAATCCCACCAAAAAAAAAAAGAGGGACAATCAAGGGGGAGTATGTCGCCATATCGAACAATCCCTGACAAAATATGTTCCAATACAGAAATCGTTGCCTTTACCAATTTTCTATACAATATAGGCTATAAAACAGTTGAAATATATATGCTTTCAGATTTAAATCTAACTGAAAAACTTATAATAAAGACATTTTAAAGGATGCCTGGCCGCTTACGGTCTACTGATGTTCCTAAATTTTATAGTCTACTTACTGGTTGCATACAGGGTTTGTCCGGAAAGTAATAGGACTCATTTTCTTCCGCCATGACTGTACTTCGGAGCGTGCGCGCACCGACTGGATTCGGTAAATGGCGTTTCCAGCTAACGAATGAGCGGCTGGTCAGTTGTCTCCGAGCACAGGACAGGCATTTCCGTGCGACGTGTTTCTGTGAGTGGTGCAAGCCGAAAATGCAGCGTTCGTTAGAGCAGAGGTACGCGATCAAATTCTGTGTGAAACTCGGTAAATCTGCGACAGAAACGTTTGATATGATGAAGCAGGCTTACACAGGTGTTGCTGGTGTGTTTCGGTGGCCCCAGGTCTTTTTGGAGGGCCGGGAAGAGGTCACTGATGCAGACCGTACTGGAAGACCTTTGACTTCGACAAACACCGATAATGTGATTCATGTGCGCAAAGTTTTGAACTCAGACCGTCGACTAAGTATTCGTTTAATTGCCCAGATGTTAATTTTACCAAAATCTGTGGTTCATGACATTGTGACACAGCATTTGAACATGCGCAAGGTGTGCGCGAAGATGGTCCCAAAAGTGCTCACTGACGACCAGAAATTGCGGCGAGTGGAAATGTGCCAAGAAAATTTGAACATGTGTCAAAGTGACCCCCAATTTTTGAATAACGTAATCACAGGTGACGAGTCGTGGATCTTTGAGTATCACCCCGAGACAAAGGGGCAATCTTCCGAGTGGCACACGACGGCGTCTCCTCGCTCAAAAAAGGGAAGAATGAGCAAACCCAAAGTGAAAAAGATGCTCATTGCCTTTTTTGACACCAAAGGCATCGTCCACCATGAATTTGTTCCTTCTGGGCAAACCGTCAACACCAAGTGGAAATGCTCAGGAGACTCAAACGAAGGGTCAGTCGGGTCCGACAAGACATCGCAGCCGACTGGATGTTGCACCACGACAACGCCTCACACCGCCATTCTTGTGAATAGCTACCTGACCAATGCCGGCATCCCAACGCTTCCGCAGCTGCCCTACAGCCCAGATGTGGCCCCCCGGACTTTTTTTTGTTTCCTCGCCTGAAAAGGCCGATGAAAGGCAAGCATTTTGAGACGACAGAGGGGATCCAAGCAACATGCACCGCGGCTCTCAAGGCTATTCCAGAGAATGTCTTACGTGACCCCTTCAATGCTTGGAAATCGCGCTGGCAGGGCTACATCGACGCAGAAGGAGCCTATTTTGAAAGTTTTTAAAGAATTGTAACGATTGGCTCAATAAATTTTCTTAAATCGACTCAGTCCTATTACTTTCCGGACAAACCCTGTATAGTTTAGGTTTGTCGACATTTGTAGCGCCATATGACATTTACAGGATACTAATTCAAAATACCTGAAATGTAAAATCAAACTATTTTAGAATAATAAAATACATCTGAACACAGAGAATCAATATAATTTGATGGCCTTGAAGCAACTATAAATCCAACCGAATTGAAACGCTTATTCCCGTAAAGTGGCCACCTACTATTCATGAGATCCACCGATGAAAAGTTGTGGAAATTCACGCCCACTGCAACAATACTTCATGGTAGGATTGCACTGCCTAGGTGTCTAATCACCTCCTACTTGTGGGCCGCCCTGTACTTTGAATTATATCCACATTCGTAGGCCCTGAGGAGTAAACAGTAATGCAATCATAAGGGTGCGTAAAATATTTATCACAATCCGTCTCTGCATAATTCATGAGCCAGTGCTGTCCTTTTAGGTTTCTCCCTAAAGTCTTGAGTGCTATCGCCATCCTTGCCACACTTTGTCTTTCATGTATTTTATATCGCGGCTGAATATAAGTGAGTGCTTAAGAGACTTGCGTTTCACAGCTCTCTTTCGACTCGTTTTAATTCAATATTCGCTGTTCTTTCTTAGCGAAAATGCCAAGTACCCTACCTAAGATTTTTCACCAAGCTCCATGTACAAGGGATGGCAAATTACTTTACGCGCCTGTTATTCTGGTCCCTTATCGAAGCAACATTAAATGCTCGAATGCTGTATATGTGCAAACGAAAACAGATGATGTGAAATATCATTCTGTGACCTGTTCACCCTTGGCAGTGCAAAATCTTCATCATGGATCATCCAAATTGGATTTATCTATACTTGCGTGCTTCTCCTATAAAAAACTTTCCAAATAATATCAATTGGTTATTATATCAAGTATCTGGAAGCAAATATCTATATCATTCACAATTATACAGGGTGTCCTAGCTTTGACCCATTATATCAAAGATGATTTTTTAAATGAAGTGCCCTCCTCTTAATTACAGATTCCGATAGACACCTTTAGTAGAAAAAGGTTGACATCACTTACTATAGGTGTTGATTATTGGTTGTTATTTTTAACTTTGACCTAATTCATCGATTTCTCAATTTCTTTCTAACAAAAATTAACTGGAAAACCCTGTGTATTTCAAAATATTTTGACTCTTTTTTCCACAAGCTTTTCCTTGATACAAAGGTCAATGGTTTTCATAAACGAGGCTTTCAATAATTAAAATTAATAATTAAAAATTGTTCATGAATTGTTTACTGCGACTAACATAAATCGAACTATCCATGAAAACAAAAGATACACAGTAGATTATTGAGTTGGAACTAAACCTTTTCCATATGATCAATGCAAATCCATGTTTTTCTAATGAAATTGAGCATTGAAAGTATGATTTTATAATAAAAATAAAATGCCTCATGTTTTATATGTTAGAGTGTGACAGACACAATATTTGGAATCCTAAATTATGAAGTCAATGTCAATGTCAATGCGACAAAAAGTACATAAATAATTTGCCAGTAACCTGAATTCGAACATACAGGTAGTAATATTGCTTTAATACGAATTACATTAATGTGTGTGCTCAAGGACTAAGCTGTCAAATCTACTCGTAAAATGAAGGTATTTGAATGGATGGTAATTAAATGTTTTATAGTATTCTTTGTCGGCCCTAATAGGGTTATTGCGGAAATTCCTGATTTCGTTTCCGGAAAAGTTACATTCATGTGTGGACATAATATCGTAGTCAAACAAGAGATTATGAGAAATTTTCTTCAAAAACCATTGACAAGAATTAACGCGCAACGGAGATAACGCTTGGACCCATTGAATGTCATACGGGTACAATAGTTATTCGTCGCAAGATTTTTTCAAACAGTGAGAGTTATTCAGATTAATTAATTTGTAATAATATTTTTTTAGTACTAAATTCAAGATTTTCGTCAATCGAATTAGATACTGCTTCTTCAATTTATGGAGTCTTTACAGCTGGATGGGTTCCTTTTAATTAATTATTTGGCTTCAAAGTATCTATATATAATTATTTCCTGATCAAGTTAATGTTTTAATGTTTCGATGAAGAACTTCCGAAATATGAAGTACAAACACGAAATAAGTAAGCTCTGAATTGCATTGTTCAAGTCCTTGTTCACTTATGACTCTCAACTAACAATTATCACTCCTATTAGGGTTGCAAGAACGATTATACAGTCTTCCTTACACAGCACTGTATGCTATAAGAACATTGGCAAAACGCTCTTAGAACAGCTATATAAGCGGAATGGGCACACCTAATAGGTCACTTCAGTCATTTAAGAGGTTGTATAAGGGCTGCAGGTAACAGTTATACAACAAAAGTGTAAGCCTCTTGTCAACTATACAACTATTCTGTTACATGATTCTACTTTATCGCAACCAAACTATTTCTTATATATTGTATAGGTGAAGTGAAGAATATATAACTAACACATTACAGTCATCTTGTTTACTTACATATCCGCCATTGTGAATTTCATACACAGGTATATGATAAACTTCTACACTGTGATATAAGGCTATTGAATTACTTGCATAGCAAATTTTATTGTGATTATCGTGCAAAGTAGTTACGCAATTTGTACGGGCTTTGTATTTGATTCATATTTTAAAAATGTTCAAATGTATGTTTAGATTTTTAAGATGAAAAACTGAACTTATCTGTGTTAAATCTTCCACTAATCCAATACCTGTAATGTCGAACTGAAACATAATTAATTAATTTTTGTCCAATATGGCAGGTGGTTATGTATAATCATGGCATCGTCCATGTTGCCTTTGCTTTATTAGGATATTTTGTTGTTGTCTGCTAGTGTTATACAACAATTTGACAAATCTCTGAAATGAAATACGGACAGAGTCGAATGATTTACCCAGAATTTGTACCAGATCTATATCTCCTGTTTGAACAGATGATAAAACCTTTTAAACCAATATGCATGTCTTAAAATATTGGTTATCGCATTTTAACTAACAAGATGACAGCAGAATGTTAGGTTATGGTGAAGTTGTACACCAACATATTTAGCAACAAATGTATGCCGAGCACAGCAATTTTGTACTATAAAAGTTGTAATATTGTTGCAGATGTACAGCGTTTAACAGTTACTAAATGACAGTTGTATAAGTGCTTCCGTTGGGAGCAATTTGTTGACTACAGTAGTAAATGTGCACACGAAAACAACAAGGCTCGGGTTTGTTATATAAACGCTACCATGGATGCCACAACACAACTATTTTGGCCACCGCGCACATATGCCGTATAAAATAGTTGTATAAACGTTTATGCAACCGTTCAAAATTTGTCATATAAGGTGTTGTATAACTATGCTATATTTTAAACACCTCATTTTAGAGCGAATATGCTGCAGAATGCAAATTTACATTCCACACAACACTAAGCCAGCATTTTGGTGTTCAGGCAACAACAATAGAGAGCTTTTACGGCTAAACAGTTCTTTTACCAAAAGCTTATAGCACTACTTTGCTAGTTTGGTAGACTTGGGCTCTTGAAATTTTTTGTCCGACGCACGATTTTTACCTAAACAAATAACATCTACTTCTCGGCCTGGTGATATTTACATATTGATATTATGATCATACAGAATAATGGTTTTTATTTTTTGAAGCGGAGAGGATCAAGCGATAAATTTGCTCAGAAATAATTGGGTTTCATATAAAGTTTTCTTCCTAAAATGATCTCAATCCCAAAGACTGCCCCTTTAAATATTGAAATTCGATTAAGAAACACTCTATATACCCTTTCTGTCTTCTGTCTATATCATACTTATATATTAAATTAGGAGCACCCTGTAAAGGAGAGTGAATAAGTAGGGTAAATGTAAAACTTTGAGTAATGTAACATATTTGTAGTTCTTTTCGCTATTTTTGGCGGTTACGTTTTGGTGTCATATAAAACAAGATTGGATAATCTCACCATGTGACTTCCCTAAGCTGCTACACACTCTGTACTGACACATTGATTTAATGATAGGGCACCATTGTTTTCACTCACTTTCTGAAGATTTTTAACACAGAATGTTGGAGCTGTAGTTGTATCATCATAAACTACATGGCAAGCAGGTTGCCATACTGACAGTGAGAGGGATAACGTGAAAGATTAATATGCTGACGCGAAAATGTTCCAGGTAGTGAGTCGAAACTAAAAAACGCCAAAGACCACCTTTTCACGATCACAGTAAAACTGCCGGCATCACTTTTGTGCATACACCTCCCACACACACATAATATGCAATCTGCCTCCGTGCGAGAACGTTTGTTTGTGTAAGCTCAGCTCAGACGACTTGACACTATAGCATTTTGGGCTTACCTTTTATTGATATTCGTAATTTAAAACAGAAGTACTTGAAAATACAACTGACGGCCAATATAGATAGCTGTTGCCAAGATTATTTTAGTATTTTGAGCAAATGGATGAAATCAATGCTCCTTTATGAGTCCATTTATGTTTGCTAGAGCAGCGATTGATTTGGCCAGTATGCAATTTTCCCATGGAGCTTCAGCTCAATACATGGTTCAGTTAGTCGACTTGGTGACTTATTTCGTGTGGCATTGATGACGAAACTGCCAAAAAGAACTATCTGAAAGAAGAAAAGTAAAAAATTCGGAGAACTATAAATACCACATAAAGCCTTTTTAATTGATCTGATCTACTCAAATCCCTTAGTTTCCGTAACATCAGAAAGCTTACCTCGATCATCAGTCAGCTTAGTTGCGAGACTGTTGTAGATGGATGGTTTTTAATTGTTTTCTAAATTATTTTTTGCTTTTTTCTAAACAGTATTTTGATGTAATCGAGGTAAGTAGTCATTCAGGTATGTAATAAATATTGCCCGCAGTTTCTTACATGAATACAATTTGAATACATATTCCTGTTTAAGTCTTCTCATCTTGGCTTTTTCAATCAGATTTCCAATATCTAATCAGCTATTTAGATGATTATGTTCCCAATTACCTGGTTCGTATTAGAATGTCACGGAAGTGTATCAATGACATCTACAACTTTTGTTACGTCTGTGGTGGGATGATTTTTGCGTCCCAGAAGCGAGTATTTTCACTTCCTTGGTGTGCAGTTAGGTCACCAGGATAAACCGTGGGCACTACATGTTTGTTGTAACTCGTGCTTGCGAGAGTAGCTGAGGTTGAACAACCCAGCAATGAAGCTTGCTGTACCGTCGTCTGGCATCAGTCAACAAACCATGTAGACGATTGTTATTTCCGTGGAATGGCCTCCTTGAAACAAGGTTGGTCAACAAAAAAGAAGACATCGATTGATCGGCCAATTCCTAAGTCACCATAAAATTATAAACTTGTGAATGATGATGCCGAAGTAGAACAAGAAGCAGAAACAGTCGTAAGGTCTTGGACTTCCCGTGACCCAGATTTTGAGGCTGAAGGTTTGAGCCCCACATACCTTGACTGGTCGAAGGAAAAGGCAGAGTATCAAGACTGAAGCAAAGGCATCTACTCCAACCATAAGTCGATATCACGAAGTACAAGACCCTGCGTTTGATGAAATTTTAGAGGGGGAAAGCTTGGAAGGCCTTTAGAGATATGGTGGAGGTACCATGAACTTGGATGCAATAAGTCTCTAAACATTCATTTCCTCCGCATTGGGTTGAGTCTATGTTCACTGCTGGACTCTTACAGGAGATGCTCCGGATTCGACGTACAAAAGGCAGTCCAAAAGGAAACGTCAATACAAATAGACTATTTATTGTATGATAATATGACTCTACTGAAAATTGCTTTTTATTCAGAATAATTTTTTAATATTGCTTTTTTTAATAATTACACAGTATGTTCAATTTATCTTTAAGTCGATATATACAGTGAACTTCTGGGAATTTCAAAAACAAGACTTAATAATAAATTGCATGGCTATAATCATTTTTCTCGACATAAAACTAGCGAGATATTACTACTTAGAACCAGGATACAGAATTTTTTTGTTGGCCAGTGATATCAACGCGTGTCGTATCTTTTCACTTAGTTATTCGCAGTATTCATATTCATAAAGTAATTAGGTAAATCATCCGTGTTTTTTTCTTAAGATTTATATGCAATATGAAATTGCAGCTTTGAGAAGACTAGTAGAATGATAAATTAATAAATATTTACTATAAGACCAAAACAGAATGAGTTTTCCTTCAGTTTATGCCAAATAAATCTGATATTAAACATCTGTCCGAATTTGCATCTTTTCTATACAATGAGTGATGGTTCTTGTGAGATTAAATTTTCAAAGATGTAGTGGAAAATGCGTCACGGCGCATCACGGGTATCTTAGGAGGGGGAAATCAACAGCTATTTATCAGGGCAGACATGAGGGTAACTATTGCTGTCACTCATTCTTTGCAGCAATATAATTGAAAAAAGATATGAAAAAGCAGAGCAAAGCATACTCATTTAGAGGTACAAAGATAATAGTAATATGCCACTTGTATTTTCTTTGGTTTCAGTGTAAAATTTGCAAATCCGGGTATATCTGCTCTACCTTACAGCTTAGGAATTATCATTAAATTTAAATAAATTTTATACGTTCGTCGAAGACAAGGGCATAAAAGAATACCTTGCCCTCACCCAAAGAATAGAACGACATCAAACTGTCGGCTATGCCAGGTGCTCTTTCAGCTAGTCAGAATGAGAAAGGAATAGTTAATAAAATATAAAGCACGATTTCCGACTCTTCCGGGCGGCATGCCCTATAACTTTTAAATCGCTCTTTAAATAAAAAATCTGGAGCAGGCGGGTAACAAATTCTCGCGGCCTTTGATATGGTCTACCAACGGACACACAGGAAACCATACTGAGGGTTGCCCCCACACCCTCTTCAAAAAAGACAAGAAATTGCCAATGCCTCATCTAAATCTCGAAAACTATTTAACCTATGAACAATCAATTTCGCAGAGAAGTAGCTTATGCACAAAACAAATCATTAAAACATATTTTGAAGCTTGGCCTGAACAAAGGGCTAACGAGAGATATACAGGGTTGCCAAACGAGTGACGTCATAAAAAAATTAGGTTCCTCAGGTCGAGAGGTATCCGAATTACCCCCATGTATATGGTCCGATTCTTTTTAGTTTAGGAGTTAAGATTTTTTTTCGGATCTTTGAAGAATTTTCGAGTTTCGTGCTTATTTTGGCAATAACTTCAAAAATAATTGTCATAAATGCCTGCTTTTTTCGTTACTATTTAGGTAAAACTTGAGTAACTCATACAACCTTGTACATTTTATTAAAAACGTCGCACATAACATGCTTTTAAAAAATGGAAAAAATATGTTATTCCAATGTATAAGTATATGCATTACTCTGATCACCGTATTTTCATTAACACACATAACACCTTCATGGCAGGCCGCATTCCAGTTCGGGGAAGCAATGAAGGAATTCCTACAACTGATCCGGATCGCACAGAAATAGAGCTTGAATAAATTCGCCGAAATCCGTACGTGGGCTATGGCACAGTAAAATTTTGTGGACTGACAAGCCACGCTTTGAACGAACGGGGATATTTAATATCCATAATTTGCATACATGGGCTAAGAGAATCCCCATCAGTTAAGACCCTCGACATTTCAACACCGCTTTAGCGTTTACATGGATATTTAATTGGGAATTTATCGGGCCATATGAACTGCCGTCAAGGTTGGATTCGTCTACAATAGCTTTCTGGAAAATAACCTACCATTGTTGCTGGAAGATTCAAACCTGGCAGCCAGACGAAACATGGTGTTCCAGAATGATGGTGCACCATGTCACAACGCAACGATAGTGCGACATACTACTTAGACGCGAAGTTACCCATCAGATGGATCAGACTACAACGGACCAATAAGGTGGCCACCACGCTCCCCTGACCTCAACCCCAAGGATTTTTTTGTCTGGGGTTATTTTAAAATTATAACTTTTGGCCAAGAATGTGCAAATGACAATGCATTAAGGAACACAATTGAAGAGGCGACGAATGTTATAAAAAACAACACTCAAGCATTTAGATCGTTAAAGCAAAATTTCATACGTAGGTGAAGGTTGTGCATTTCTGTTGGCGGCAGACATTTTGAAAAACGTTTGTAAATAAAATTTTAATAGTGTTAGCTGTTCAACCAAGGTCAGATCTTTTTTTCTGTTTTCACGATTGTCTTGTCCGTAACTAACAATTTCTATTGAACAGAGGGTAATCCAATTTTTGGTTCGGTTCAATAATTAAGGAAGCACATAGTAAAGCTAGATCGATGAAATTTTTAGTGAGAATAGCTGGTAAAGAGAGTTTTTAAGATACGTATGCGTAGAAAGAACCTGTTTTTTCCACCGCCCCGCGGTTTTACCCCCGCAGCAGCATATAGATGGATACAGTAATAAAATAATCCAATACCATGAGCATGCAAGTCATGAATATTTGAATTTCTATCTCTAAATTGAAATTTCGCTAGTCAACTTCACCAAGAGAACTGAGATGAAATTTGTCATTGCACACTCTAGTGAATTCGCTTGGCGTGGGTAGGCCCCTTTTGGTTATGTGCAAGAAACCCATGCATTACCATAAATTGTTCTGTTTGATACGAACAGTCCGATGGGTTCGATACGAACCTATCGACGAATACCTTGACCCACCTTCAAATGTCCTTGTTAGTGGGAGCTGGACTAGTCGATCTCCGTATGTAGACCATCCGGAAGGAGTTAACCCATCGTAGGAAGCAGCAAATCCATAAACGTACAATTCGGGCTGGCTGCCGTTAAATTGTTAATGGGATGGAAGTCCAAAAATTGCGCAGCTATATTTCAGGAGCGGGTAGAAGGCGATCGGTGGACGGTGCGAGGTCCGCGTCACGGCGCTGCTGCGGCCATCTATCAGCCCAACGTGTTTTATTCGACGGGGTCGACTTGGAAAGAGCCATTTTACTCTTTGAGGCCACGACCTTCCTACCGACCGGTTACTGCCTCTAAATAAACCGGTTTTCATTTACTGAATGAAGTAAAATTTTGTTCGAAATATAGGGTGCGCTTGATAAGCTGTGGGACACTCTAGTCTCTTTAATTGTGGTCTCTGGCAGTTGGATTTGTTTTGAAGGATCTGAACTAAAAGTACTACTCGCCTCAGTTTACTTGAATCTATGAACCTAGTTTAAGAAACCAAAACGCAATCGTTTAATTAAATTTATTAAACCACTTCCTTAGATTGATTACACTAATTTATTTAAAATTAATGAGCTATTAAAATGTAAGTAAAACATTAAATATATATATATAGAAAATTATCATGCAGAGAAATGTATTTAACAGAAAATAGGAAAATAATGGGCAAAATCCGCAAAAAGGGAAAGTGGATTCGAGCAGAAAATAGGATAGGTAACCCGAGCAATACATATTTCTGCTTGTTGGCTTCATCAGACCCGAAACGAATGCTCATGTTTAACCACAAAAGTAGATACACATGCCCATACATCCGATACGGGTGTAACCCGAGGAAAGAAAGATGGAGAGGAAAAAAATGACACGAAGGCCCCAACAAAATTGCATTTTGTCCATTATCTTCCTATTTTTGTTAATACCTTTCTCCGCCTGATAATTTTTTCTTTGTAGATCCTTTGAGCTTGAAGTACCACAGCAAGTGGCTGTGACCGGCCGCGTGGTTGTGGTTACATGTCGCCTTGAAAATTCGAGGTCTTCTAGCCATTTGATACTACAATGTGTAGGTTCGCTCTTGTTGGGGCCTTCGTGTGTCACTTTTTTCCTTCTCCATTTTGGTTCCCTCAGGTTACACCCGTATCCGGATGTATGGGCATGTGTATCTACCTACTTTTGTGGTTGAATATGTACATTCGTTTCGGACCTCATCAAGCCAACAAGCAGAAATATGTATTGCTCGGGTTACCTATCCTATTTTCTGCTGGAATACACTTTTCCTTTTTACCGATTTTGCCCATTATCTTCATATTTTTTGTTATATATAAATATGTATATATATGTATATACAGGGTGACTTCGAAGTTGAGTCATTTATTTTAACAGTGAGTAGATCTGATCAAAAGAAATGTTCTTTTGCTTTATCATTTTTCTGGTAAAATTAAAGTAACAAAGTTATAGCCCTTTGGAAGTTTGAGTACCGCCCTGTCTTAATAATAATATTATGTGCTCGTGTTTGGCAACAACGGATATAATCCGCCGTATCGGTTCATCGCATCGGAAACAAAAAAGCGAAAGAATTTGGAACGATGTTTTTACAATTATTTTATTCAGTTGTATACAGTCAGTGTCAGTCGGTAACGCGTGAGTGAATAGTGGTGTCTGTTGCGTGGCTCAAACGAAATCAAAAATGGCACATGTTTACGAAAATGCTGAACTTGTCGACATGATTCTTATTTACGCGGCATCACGGATTTATGCGGATCGGTTTCCCAATCGAGTGCAACCAACCCCTCGTGCCTTTGTTAATGTAGTACAAAGAGCTCGTCAATCAGGTGACTTAAGACCTCACAGGGGAGGGCATGCCGGTGCTCCAAGACCGCACGATCAAATACAGGTCCGCACTGAAATACTTGTCGGGAGGATACTTTATAAAACAAGGTTACATTTTTTTTTAATTTTTTTTTTATTTTTACACACATATTTTGGTTTATCTTCCTTCTACAATCATTATCTGAAAATTAATGACTCAACTTCAAAGTCACGTATATTCATTTTGTTTAGGGTAAAGTGTTTTCTTAGTTTTAATGAATTATTACAATTGTAGGGCGCCTTTATGGCCTCCTTGATTGTCATACTCCTTTCTCTCTTTCAAAAATTTCTAGATTACACTTGTGCCGTGTCGGCGTCAGCGCTCTCCTAATGGGAAGATATGTTTTCTTTTTAAATTGTAGGAAATTTTAGGCTGATAAAACATGATATAACTCAAAAGCAAGCACAATTTGATGCAAATAGATGTTTGTGACATAACCTCAAAATAGAGCGCTGACACGGAGAAGTAGAAAACTATGACAATCAAGGAGGCGATAAAGGCGCCCTACAATTGTAGGGACGACTGTCGATACGGGCCTTAGCGCATAAAGGTCGAAATTCTTGTTTTTACGGAAAAAAATGGAAAAATCCGTATAAATGATCATTTTTATAGATTAAGAAACTATAAAAATCGTTGTTTTTTGCAACAAAAGGTCCAACACTAGACATGTACTAAGCTAACATAACTTCAAAATACATACAGTAAGTAATGGTATTTACTTGGAAAACTGTGTAGAGGTGGTGTGTAGTGATTTTTCAATGTCTTCCTAAAATTCATTAAATATTTTTTTTCACGTATTTTCAATGAGATTAAAGCTTCACTTTAAATAATTATTCAATTGCATACAAAAATTAAATTGATTATAACTATAAAATAGGAAAAACAATAACCGAAGTATTTTTGTGAAGCGTATACCGCATTCTTCACAAAAGTGTCTTTAGCTAAAGTTATCGTAGGGCACAAGCTAGATTTAGTACAGTAAAACCTGCCGGCCACACCTCCAAGCCGCATTCTCATTTAAATCCGCTTTTACATTTTTGCGTTCGTATACAGGGTGTTTGGAAGGTCGGTACAAAGTCTTGGGGAGGTGATAGGGTAGACCATTTAGAATCGTTCAAGCCAAAAATACTTTTGTTCAAAGTCTTACGGTTTACGAGTTATTCGAGATTTATGCCTTCTGTTCCTGTTATCACTGAAAGAACATCAGGCTATAAGAAATATTTTTTAAATACCGAACAGTGTGGTCTTTTCTTCGAAGGTAGAGGAGAGAAAAACAAATTGACTGTAAACAAATAATAAATACATGTTTTCCTATTTTTGTGATACGTGTTTGCGTGCATGATGAAACTAAATTTCACATATTCTTGCTTTATTCGCTAGCAAACAAGTCAATAGTAATTCATGATTCTTAGTCCAAAAACCATGAATGAATTATAGTTTGTAAGATGGCCGCTCACACTAACGAAGAATACGCAGATACCGTTTACATGTATGGCAGAGCAGATGGCAATGGACTAGAAGCACGACGGTTATACCAAGAGCGATTTCCTGGGAGAATAATAATAATAATAATAATAAAGCATTTATTGCCCAACAGTGCAGATACCATTTAGAGAGCAATACATAATACAATGGTTTAATTTACACAGTCGGTGTGTCATAAAGTGAAACAAAAATAAAAAAAAAGACACACAGAAGGCGCTTTAAGTAGAGAAAAAGAAACTATAAATATGATCAATAGATATTAGGAAACCAGAATACACTCGTATATACACAAATATCCATATAGACATACATACATAATATACACACATATACGAGTATACACATATACAAGTATACACATATACACATATATACATATAAATATATATACATATATACATATATACATATATACATATATAACAAATGAAAACCCCTAGAGAAAGGCGTAAAAAAAGTCAAAGATGTGAACGGATAGCACTTCGTAATTCCTGAAATCCACAACAGAAGATATCACAAAAACTCACAATCGTATTCGCATTATTGCCATTAAGTTTATTGGTGCTTTAGATAGAAGATTTGTCTGCGCCCTCTTGCAGTAAAAGGAAACTTTATATTTAGCTGTCAATCTAGGTACCAGGAAATTGATTTGCGATAGCAAAACAGGACAGTCGATGTTACCATGCAGTAATTTGTATAAAAATATGATGGACGCCTGCTCTCTGCGCTTTTCCAAAGAAGGGATGCCAAATCTATTCAGTAATTGTGAGTAGTTACATCCTCTTGGAGGATAGACACCATCACTCCTATAGCATAGATATTTTAGAAATTTCTTCTGCACTTTTTCAACATTAGTTTTGTACAGTTTATAGATAGGACTCCAAATAATTGCACCGTATTCTAATTTACTTATAACAAGCACTGAAAATAACTTAATAAGCGTTGTGTTATTGAAATTTCTACAATTTTTGATAATAAAGCCATATTTGCGATACGCATTACTTATAATTTCACTGATGTGGTAGTTAGAAGTGAGCTGACAATCGAAATAGACGCCCAAATCCCTGAAAGTTTTACACCTTTCCAATACAGAATCATCTATTTTGTATGGGCAAGTTAAAAATTTGGTTTTCCGGGTGAAGGTCAAAATGCGGCATTTAGAATTGTTCAATTACAAATTGTTATTAACACACCATGTTTGTAAAAAAACTAGTTGTTGTTGGAGGTTTTCACAATCGTCCCAGCTAGAAACACATGCGTAAAGCTTCAGATCATCAGCAAACATATGCTTCTTGCATGATAATGTGCAGCAAAGAAAGAAGATTGATTAATATCGGAGTGTTTTACAGTACTTTCCGACGTCATTAGGAGTCTGGAAGTGTAACATGTAATGAACCTGGTGTTAATCCAGGAAGACATCCTCTTGAAGCCGAAAATCTAATCCTTCAAGCGTTTGAAGATGATCCAACTACAAGTACTAGGAAAGTTGCTGCTGATCTTGGTTTGTCGCCATGAAACATTTGGAGTATCATGCACCGTGAACGACAATATCGAAAATAGATTTTTCATGGTATCGGCGTACAAAGAAATGAGGATGGTGATCCTATTCGCAGAAGCCAATTTTGTCGTTTTCTCTTACATAGTGACATCGAGAATGAACGGTTTTTTCAAAGGAGGGCATTACAAATTTTCACAATTTGCATCAATGGGCTGATAAGCAAGAAAATCCACACAGTAAAAAACAGGTGTCTTTCCAGCACAAATTAGATTAAACGGCGACAGTTATCTACACGTTTTGTAAAATTTTCTTCCCGAATTACTTGTAGGAGTAGCAATTCCAGATGACATGCAAATTACTTTCCACATCGACGGATGTCCAGCTCATTTCCGTTTAGACGTAAGACAATATTTGGACGATACTTTTCTAAATAGCTGGATAGGCACAGGTGGACCAATTCCATGGCGTGCTAGATCCCCAGACTTAACACCATTGGATTTATATGTCTGGGGGCGAGCAAAACAGTTAGTTTACACTGAAGAAATTGTATCAAGAGACCCTTTAATAAGAAGAATTCGAGAAGTTTTTTATTGAATGCAGCAAGACAGGTTATTAAATACAACAACTACCGAAGTAAC
Source organism: Acanthoscelides obtectus (assembly GCA_963669975.1). Classification (NCBI taxonomy): domain Eukaryota; kingdom Metazoa; phylum Arthropoda; class Insecta; order Coleoptera; family Chrysomelidae; genus Acanthoscelides; species Acanthoscelides obtectus. The sequence continues at coordinate 48,813,797 of CAVLJG010000004.1, forward strand.
ACGTATAGCTCGAGCATGTATTAGAAACAATGGTTCTCACTTTGAACACGGATAAAGCATGTTTCAATAGTTTATTTTGTTTCGTCTACTAAATTATGATTTTAATTTGAAAATTCGAATATCTCGAAAACCGTCAGACTTGGTACTGAGGTATGTTTGGCTTAAAAGACTCTAAATGGTCTGCCCTATCCCCTCGTCAAGACTTTTTATTGTCTTTTCAAACACCCTGTATAAGTAAGAACTTAACAAATTAAATGACGGTATTACTATCCATGATTTGGCAACATCGCAACTAGGTGGAGAAATGATAATAGTTATGGTGGTGTAGCAATGGGAACATTTACCTGGAATAAAAGAAATGACTACTTAACAATGATCTATTTTCATTATTAAAATAATGCAACATTGCATTATTGCAATAAACAGTGTCACAGTAATATACAGAATATATATTATTCATACAATTTTAGGTATTCTTTTGAGTAAACGAGTAAACGAAAACAAAACAGCTTATAAAGCAGTATTCAATACCCCTGTATTACCACCCAAAATGCAGCTTCGAAGTTCTATAAAATAGCAAGCATCGGGTTCCTCAAAGAAAAAATGATATTTACGTACAAGTTAATGTATAGTTCAGCCCCCCAATCCCTTCCTCATATAGGCATAATTTTGTGCTTCTGATACTGTGGTGACAACATCGTTCACCTAGATTGATTACACCAATTTATTTAAAATTGATGGATTATTAGCTCTAAGTAAAAACAATTAATTATATCTATTAAATTTGTTTTATTAGCTTAGGTAAAAGTATTTGCCTAGCTTTGATGAATTGTTTTATTTAGATTTAAAAGTGTACTAGATAATATTTGGGATTTAAAAGAAGAAATTGCATTTTACTGAATGATGTATATTATAGCTATGCTCCGGTAGATCTCAGATATCAAAAAATTTGGAAAACTTGATATTGATAGTTGTTGTAGTTTTCGAATCAAAATAAAAACTTCCGAATTATGTAACCCGAGCAATTCGATACGTTTATTTTCAATAACTGTGAAATTATTATATATGGGATCAAGTTTTACCCATTATTTACCTGATTCCCCAGAAACAGGTTATATCACCGTTCATTAGATGAAATTCTTTGTTCTAAGTTCATAAAGTACAGAAATGGATACCTGAAACTAAATAAGGCCACTTGATCAGGTGTACAAAATTGTACTTCTATTCCTAATAAATAAACAATATTGCACTAACCCGCATTCAACGCATTTACATATAAGTATAAATAAATTCTAAATAAATCTCTTTAAATAGCTAGGATATTTCCAAATACTACACACAAATGCTGCACCAACACAAGGCTCCACATCCTATATTATGACATACCAAATAATAGAAAAATGCATCAAGCCTTTGTTGAGCACATGTTCCGTATAAATGCCCTTTTCGTGTCCTAAATATGACTGCATAAGTTAAATTTTTAAGTTTTTCCTTTCCCGACACGTCAGCAGTTACTCCTCTCTACAGGGTGCTTCATTTGAAATATTCTTACCATGGTTATGAGTCATATTCTATAGTATTACACTTGATCACCATAATTGATCCACTTCACAGCTACTACAATAATTACAGCAACATTCGAATATGAAGCTCCTCGCAAAAATCACATATGAAACTGCGCGTCACCAGCATTGTGTCTGTCACATACTTCCGATCATTCACAAATGAAGGGCCGAGTCCTACCGAGTCCACGATTCAAATAACCAGTTCAACTGTTTTTATTAAAATATTATTTGTTTTAAATGTACCTTTTCTAGATTAACCAAACCAGCTAAATTAATTTTAACAGCTTAATAAAACAGGTGCATGATGTGCTATTTTCAAGCAAATAAGCTTAATAGTATGCTTCTTTTAATCAAACTAGCTCCAGAAAATTCAGTTAAATTAAACCGAGCAGTATAGTCAATTAGAATAACCAAACAAATTATTACGAGTAATGAAAGTTTTCCTGAGCAAAGGTGTAATTGACCACGTTTTCTCAGTATGGAAGTATAATTACTGTCAACTATCATAGCAATGGTTAACGTATTCCTGTGTTAATCAAACGTATAACATTACCGTAATGCATCTTTACTTTTGTAGTAGACTCTATGACTTCTCCATTTCTATATTATCCGAGTTCCCCTCAGGACAAAAGTAGTTACCTATATTCCAAAACATACGTCTAGAGTGCTCACATTTAGCAAACTCAACTTCTCCTGTAAACACCTGTACTATGAGATCTTTGACAAGAAATCCAGAAAAGAAACTAACTTCCACCGAGTAAATACGGATGTATCCCGAAATCCGAAAATGTAGACCATTCAAGAGGATTAACCGTATCTACAGCAGAAACTTAAGTTACTGGAAGTGCAGCACCGAGATTTTCCGTAGGGCCCTCAGGAGCGCTATTCTCTGCAGATAATGCTTTTACTTCTCTTTCTAAATGAGTTTTACTTTTTCCTTCCTTCGGCTCACTTACACTCTCACTTTTATAGTTGGTTTGTTAGTTAAAGTTTCCGAAGTAACCGCGTGTGAGCGCTTACGTGGACTTTTTGGAAGGAGTAGCACATTGTGGACACATAAAGGTGAGTAATGGCTTCTTACAACTAAAAATAGTCTTCTTGGTGTAATATTGCCTTCCATCCTCAAGCATCATGATAGCAACGTATTTCCAGTTTGAGATAATAATTCCGTACCTCAGAACCAGGAAGGATTAAGTTCATTTTTGCCTAAAATGGGTTTTATATGTTAAATTCATCATATTGTGAATTTTCATGTGCTACTTTGCCTCGAAATTACTTATTTTGACTCAACCTACTTTGGCTCTGAGATGTAGATTATTAAATTTCAAGACCGATCTTCCGATTTGTTTCTGTATCAGCGTTTTGTCTACTGGAGACCGCCGACAATAATTAGTGAGACCAGACAAAATTTGCATATTCATAGGGGGTGTTCCATTGAGGGGTAAAATGTTTTTACGTTAAATAGATGCCCTTGAGGTGATTATGAATGTCCTATGATTGAAGGCTCTTTAGCTTCTTAGTTAAACCAACACACATGGTGGCAAGGAAATATCGTTTCTTAATGGCATTGTGTCATACTCAGCCTATACAATTTCGATGACAACATTAATCAAGTATGCTAGAATTGCTTAATTGGAAACGCTTATTTGGGAAGAGGATAAAAACTCCACTCTAATGATCAGATTTTGCCTAGAGGCTATCCCAGCTCAAGATGCTGGTTATTTTTTTGAATGCAAGTAAGAGTAATTATTACTACGTAATTGATGTACTCGTAAGAAGTATTCTGTGCTGGTCTCACTGATAAACATCAGTAAATATTATTATAAATCTGCGGTATGTATCCAATGGTAGTTATGTTCCAATTTTGTTTCCCCTAGGCGAATCTAGTGGGATTGCACCCCAAACTATCAAAAGTAACTGGAAATAACGCAGGTTTGAGAGAAATGTAAGCTGTTTCTAACATGACCGCCTATATAACTAGCGTTACCTACTTCTAGTTGTCCAGATTTTCCATTTGTATTTCAATTTTCCTTCCCACGCCTACTGCCGAGGAAGTATTGTAATCGCGAAAAAGTTTTAAATACTTTATATAATTGTAACGCCCAGAAAGTGGGTCCTTGAGTAACGAATATCAACGCTCAGGCAACTAGAATTTCGCGACCATGTACGGACAATGGTCGCGTTCTGGACTGATCCTGACGCCATCGCGAACATTCGACATGACTGGAGATGAATCTACCGAAATCAAGATGACACAAAGATCGATCTTAATCGAGAAGACGATTCTGAAAATCATCAATTGAAGATAAATACCGACCTGATGGCAGAAGAGACAGTCGACGACGCGTATGCTATAGTACAGTCGTCATAGTTATAAAATTTTAAAAAATTAGTTGCAAGCCTTATGAATTGATGTAGTAGATTGAGTAATAAATTAGGCTTTGAACTCCCGTTACATTACATTATGCTTTGTGGATGTTACATGACATATATCACGAAAAACTTACTAACCTCTCAGAGCAGGTAGCATATACGAGGTGAGCGCGATATTATCTATACAGGGTGTTCGAAAAATAGACGGAGATATTTTCGAAATTGATTCCTTGTTGAAAAACATGGAAAAAGTTCTTATAAACATGGGTCCGGGAATACAGAGTTTCCAAGATAAATATAAAAAAATCTTTCTTTTATTACCTTTAAAAATATATACTCGATTCTGTTGAAGTTTGGCAATATTATTTGTTGTATTAAGAGGTTAATTGAGCCCTGAATAGACTAAAATTATTACATCTAGTGGCGTCCCGGGGCGAATGTTATTGGCAAAGAAATACGCCACTGCCTTTTTTGTAAAATATAATTGTTGTTTGATTAAGCATTTAAAAGTAAAACTTCCTTGACTCATGTATTTTTTTCATATATCACTTTGTTTTCAAAAAAAAAAACGTGTTATTGTATGTCACTGGACAAAATTCCTTTATTAATTTTTGCTAAAAAATCACAAATGCCTTTGAAAACAAATAATCAAAAAAATTCCTAGGAAAGAGTGTTAGTGCAACTTTTCCAATAGGTACCGTGACATAAAGTACACTACAACCAATTAATTTTTTTTTTATTTTTAATTAGTCACACTGTATCTTGAAAACTCTGCATTTCTGGACCCATGTTTATAGAAACTTTTTTTCATATTTTTTTAACAAGGAATCACGCTGCAAAATATCTCCTCTATGTTTTGAAGACCCTGAATAATTGATGCCATCAAAAATACCAGGTAAGGAGGAGTTGAGTCAAAATTGGAAGAGAGATATATTAATGTGCTGAAAAACAAACGAAATTGGAGAAAGGCTGCAGATAAAGTATGACGTTATAGAACGGACAAAAATCCTTTCTAGATTCAGGATCGTTGGGTGCAGAAGTGAAGATCCACCTGGTGGAACAGATACCAAGGACAATATAGTTAGACAGAATATTTTTTCCATGAGGATGATATGAATGTCACCTATATTAGAGTCGTATGAACAATTATTACACGATTTTTGCAAAAATAAAAGGATAAGCTTATAAACACATTATGGATGGAAATGATGGCAAAAATTTACTAGATTGGCAAAATTTAAATGCGTACGATAATAGCCAGATTTCACAATGCAATAATTATTGTTTCCGATTCCACGGCATAACAAAAAAATGTAGAATTAGAACAGTCTGTACTAGGTCCGTATCGTCAGTCGTTCCTACAAATGTAGGACGCCTTTATAGCATCCGTGATTTTCATAGTTTTCTACTGCTCCGTGTTAGCGGTCTGTTTTGGGGTTATGTCACAAATATCTATTTGCATCAAATTGTTCATGCTTCTGATTTATATCATCTGTTTTATCAGCCTAAAATTTCCTACGATTCAAAAACAAAACGTAACGTCACAATAGGAGTGCGTTGACGCTGTCACGGTAGAGCAGGAGTCTAGAAATATCCTAGCGTTTCTGGAGAGAAAAGACTATGAAAATCAAGGAGGCCATAAAGGCATCCTACAATTACTGTACGACTGGCGTCTGCTGATATTTATTTATTTATTTATTTATTTAATTACACCACCAACAGTTTATAAACCAATTACTGGTGGGAAATACAGTACATTTATATAACAATCACAAAATAAACTAATTGCATTGATTGCTTAGTAATTACCAATAAGAACCCATGAAAAGCTACCACTGATCATAGCTCAATCAAACTGTGGTAGCTCTAAAAAAACTACCGCTTTACATAATAGAAATGGATGTGTTGAAGATATCAAAATAATTCATATAGTCATTATAACATGAGCATATCGAATATAGCGGTAAGTGCAAGGTTGACGCTTGTTCGTACTCTAGGTGTATTGAAATTTAGCATAGACGAAAATGATGGACATCATGTTGGTAATTTATAACTTTGAACAAAAAGACTAAAGATTGTATCTTCCTTCTATCATCAAGACTGAGAAACCTATGCTTTTGAAGTAAGATATTTTGTGAAATCCCTAAGGGAGGATAAACACCATCAGTTTTGAGAGATAAATCCTTCAAGAACTTCCTCTGAATTTTTTCCAATGAGTCATATGAGGTAACATAGCATGGGTTCCAGATTATCCTTCCGTCTTCCAGGTTAGAAAGAACAAACGAATTGTACAGCACTGTAGGTGCTGTGGTAGCGGTAAACTCTCTTGAATTGCGTATAACGAATCCCAGTGCTTTGTTGGCAGAATTCACTAAATTAGTTAGGTGTGCACTGAAGCTCAATGTCCTGTCAAGTGTTACTCCTAGGTTCCTGAACTCCTCTAAAGTCTGAAGAGGAGTGTTGTTAATTTTATAACTATTGGTAATTGCATTTACTCTCCTAGTGAAAGTTAAACATTTACATTTGCTCACGTTGATGGGAAGTTTATTAGCAGCATACCACTCAGTCTGTCAAGATTCCATTGTAAATAAAAGCAACTAGATGGATCATCAATTTGCCAGTACAGTTTTACGTCGTTCGCGTAGAGCAGAATATTGCAGTCCTAAGGAAGATCCCTGAAGGACGCCAGTTGATGGAAAAAAGTGAATTGATTTACTACCGTTAAAATCCACCTATAGTTTGCGATCAGACAAATACGACTGAAAGAATAATACCAAATTTTTGGATAAGCCAATGCTATTTAGTTTTCCCAGTAGTAAACCATGATCGACTCTATGAAACGCTTTACTGAAATCAGTATATAGCACATCAACCTGACCATTAGAATCTAAAACACCTGCTAGGAATTGAGTTAAACAGACTAAGTTTGTTGTTGTCGACCTTCCTTTTACAAATCCATGTTGTGCTGTAGAAATTGAAGAACTTACGTTGTATTGTATGAAATTATGTAATAACATTTCAAACGTTTTCGAAAAATTACTCACAATAGTGATAGGCCTATGGTTTTCAATTAATTTACGGCTTCCATTTTTATGGATAGGTCGGACCATGGCTTCACGCCAAATCTCAGGAAATGTATGTGATCTGATACTTAGGTTATTGATTTTAATTAAAGGTGCAGCAAGAATAGGTGCACAATCACGGATTAAGAATGCAGGTATACCATCAGGTCCACTAATGAACTTGTTTTTAATTTTCTTTAATGCCATAAGAACCTCATTTTCTGTGAAGCTATTCAACACAATATTATTTATAGCAATAATATCATTACCTGTCCTAGCTGCTACATTGGGGGTAGAATACACAGACTGGAAAAAATTAGCGACGGCATTTGCTATATCAACAGGGTTATTGAAAACACAATCATTGTGAGTGAATTCAGAAGGTCAAAGGCCACTGTGCCTTTTACTTTTGATGAAGGACCAAAACTGATTTGGATCTTTTTTGCAATTTTCAGTCTGCTCTATGTACTTTTTATACGCATGACTACTCTTTTAATTTTGGATCTTAATTCTTTAAATGTATCATAGACACTCACCTCTTGACGTTTTTTGTATAATTTATGTAGTGAATTCTTTTGTTTAATATCCTTGACGATTGCGCGAGTGTACCGGGGTGGAAATTTGCCAAGCGTATGCTTAGTTTACGGAATACACATGTTGAAAATATTTTTCAGGTTATTGTAGAATAGAGTGCAAGCAATATTGACATCCGCAATGTTCATTTTGAGGTCTGGTCTGGTATACGAAGCAAATGAAATCTGGTAAGGTTGTCGCTTAATTTTCATATTTTACATTGGCGCACTTACTTTTCTCAGTTTGCCATTTGCGTTTTCTTCCGAGAAGAAGTACGACATTACTCGTATATATTTGTACTAACGGTCCAACGTCTGATGCGTTGTACAACTGACCCAAAACGTATAAACCCTGATAATGCTTATATCTACAATTGTGCTCTTGCTAACCATGTTCGAAAAAAGCAATGCAGTATAATTAACAAAGTCTTGAATAGCCTCTCTGTCCGTCAATCGACTAGACTAATCATTATCGTAGCTAGGCAAAACGGAGGATATAGGTCAAGCAGCTCAAATGCTCTCTATTTTTAGAACCTTACAATTATAAAGTCTCTGAAAAGGGGCTGTGTAAAATATTCAAAATGCCCTTCGCCTTCTGCGCTTGACCAAAAAGCACACACATTGCTGTAACAGAGGCGTGTTGAGGGGCAGTTTGATATTACTATTTTTTGAGATACGTAGTATCATTGACGGTGGCATCTAACTACACCTATAAAAAATTCAATCGCACGCTGAATTGGATCTATCTGTTTTCCATCTCTGTGACCATGGGCAACCGCATACGTTGCCTATCATCAGCACGGTATTAGATGGAATTAGTGAAATACGGAAAGGTGACTACAGCCGCCTACAAGTAGTCACCTCCACGCTAGAGGCAGTACCATCCGTTTCCGTGGTGTTTTTTCGTCCTAAACCTTTCACAACAGAGAAATTAATAATTGATGACTGAGTACTAAGAATTCCGGACGTAAGCTCACTCCATTCTCGGAAAGTCGACTCGGACTCAAGAAAACGACATCGATAATAAAATATGTTCCACGAACATCTGCGGTATTAACAGCAACATTGATGCCGTAGGTGGTAGACGGTCTCTAACTGTAGAACGCGGAGGTACCACCCGGCGGATCTCGCAGGCGGAGCCAGAATGTGTGCATGTTGCATGCACACGTGTTCCCTCGCCAGAGTCCGTGTGGAGTTCCCCCTTTCCCATGTATCCCCCTATAGCCCCACGGTACCCAATTGGTACTTAGGCCTTAGGCTTTCGTGGTAGTTGGAGTATAAAGAAAAACTATATGCAATGCTTTTCTGCAATCTGAGGAAGAACGGAGGGTGGCCTTTGTCCGCAGCAGCCTTTCCTGCTCCAGAGACGTTTCTTTAAAGTCAGGCCGGAAGAGCATTCTGTGGCTTCGCCTCAACTCCAAATCATCCCACAAATTTATCAGCTGTCTTTATCTCTTCCATTTGGACCATAACTGGGATGACCTACTTGAATACCTCGCTAACAAGATCGTTTTCCTGAACTCTCCACGCCTTAGAGGTAGCTCCCCTCGGTGATTTCAATGCACATAATGAACTCTGGTTGGGCTCAAACAAAAACTGATGCAGTAGGTCGTGCTGTTGAAGCGCTCGCCATTACCCAAACGCTGACCCAGCAGGTGACGAACTCCACCTTCTTCCCCCGCATTTCATCACAAGTCAGTAGCCTGCAGAACCTCTTTCTGACCACACATTTTGCCTCTTACAGCTGACAGCTGTAGTGACTCGCCTGGGTAACTCAATCCACCGTGTTGTAGAGGTCGCAAAATTTGGCATTACAGGCATGATGGCTGGGGAGTCCTCAGGTACTTTTTCTCCATCTTTCATTCTAGAGATGCCTGTCTCGCTGACTCGGATTCTTCGACAGTCTCTTCGTCAGTAACTAAAATTATCTACGTTAGGTTGGATGAATCCATCCCTCATATAGTCAAAGTGCCTAAACAAGGGCCAAACGGTTGGTTCAACAAATCGTGCGACACTGCTCGTCGGCAGAAGATCAAGGCACCAGCCGATGATGAGCCCAGAAATAAATGTAAGGATACGGTTCGCAATGCCAAAGACCAGCGTGATGCAAAAATTAGGTGCAGGGTCATGTCGCAGCACAATGTCAGTCTTTCTGGACGCTGGCTAAGCAGATGGACTAAAGGGAACTTCTCAAAGAGTAACCTACCACCACTTACGTACCAGGATGAAACGATTGTAATGCGGAAGTGCTTGTCAAGGTCTTTGCTGACAACTCCACTACGGACGGTTCCCCCCTGCTTGTCGGATAGTGAGAGCTGCTGGCAAAAAGCTAGGCTATTTGTTGGAAGCTAAGAAGTACTTTCATCCACATAATCTGCTCACCTTGTACGATTTCCAGATAAGACCAAGCCACGAGTACTGCTCACATGTTTGGATTGCTGATGCCCCGACTACAATATCTATGCTCAAAGCGGTTTGGAGAAGACCTGTCCGACTGTATATGACTCTTTCTTAATGGAAAGACTCAGTACCATTTCGTGCCGATGGGCTGTCGACGATCTAGCTTTGTTCTACCGCCTCGCTAACGGGTTCACCTTCTCATAGCTATCCTCCACGCGTGATGTGGATGCTAGACTTCACATCCTAAACATGTAATCCTTCCTCCCTCCCTCCTCAGCATCCTCATAGCAGCCGCGATGCACTTTTTAGGCTCCTGTCTGTGCGGCTGCGTTGGTATAAAAAAACCTCAGTGTTCGCCTGATTGACGAGTCGCTTATGTTGTGATAAAAGTACCGGGAACCGTAGAGCTCATCATTATCGACATATAGTCGAAATCACGAAAGATGACGATTACGTCATCATTTTAGTCTGTAGTAAAGACTAACGACAGCGATTTGTGGATATTTTTAATGAAGTTTCAGATAAAAACAGAAACAGACTTGTATTGTCTAAATAAACTGTATTGCTGAGTTGCATGTATTCGATAAAGATAGACGATGTTTTCATGTTGCACGATCGATCATATTTGAAAGATGAATAGGTAGGTTATGTTAAAGCAGGTTAGGTTGTTTTCGAATAATACTTTCGTCTTTGGTGTTCCTGTCTTAAGGTATTCTATACATCACTGTTTATTTCAAAACAAAAACTCTCCACTAAAATTATTATTGAGGTATCACTCAAATCCATGGAATAAAAATAATCAGTGAAACTTCGCAAAATCATAATATAAATTTGTTGTCATCACGTTCTTGACATCGTGATTTTATCATCGACATTCGATCATTGATTACTTCAGTACAATTTATGGTATGGTCATCTTTCCTGATTTTGACTATATGGGTATGTATCAAGCTTTGACAAACTACTCGCGTAAAGTCAAGTAAATCCCTGGCTTCCACGAATTGAGAGGGACGGCTGCTTCAGGACCAGCGATGCTACAAGTCTACGAAGCACTCTCGTGGCCAAGAGATGTTGTAAAATTCTTGTGTGTTTATAATCAAGATGCATTTGCATAGTCCGATTTTTCAATTGCAGCTTAACTATGACCCACTACTTTCTAAAAGTCAATTCTCAAAATGCGTCTTTCAATGTCAGGGTGGCCCTAAGACGGTAGTCAACGTTAACAAGAGTATCTACCTGTTTACCAGAAATTTGTAGTTATATTACCCTTTTTGCCTAACATGAGCTGCCACGGATGACACGAGATACACACATGGAGCGCCATGAAACGCACCGAACACATAGGTTCAGACGTACAAACAGCGTTTCCAGATAAACAGAACTTGAATGAATAATTTATGGACAACTAACACTTAAAGTTTGAGTTGTCAGCTTGAAGGTTTACCAGGTATTAAAAGACTAGTCATATAAGTAGATTCTTCTAATGATGTAAAACACATATCTTTTGCTACTCCTTTCTACGTGCTAGACTCGAAAAACGTTGGATTTTTACGTTAGTATTCAGTATTTGACATCATCCAAGTATCACGTAAAAAAATGATGAAGACTGAATTTCAAAATTTCGTTTGACATCTGATCGGTCACCCAGGTGAGACACGAGGCACATAAAGTGAGTGGGTGTCATCTGTACGCCCATGCTTAAGTTCCCACAGCACGCTACAGCGTAGGTTCAGTAGAATTTTGCTATTACTTGAAATATTTATCAAATGTTGAGCGGCAGTTGACGTCGAAACGAATTGAAAATGTCAATGGTCGAACTGAAAAGTGGTATATAATAATTTTATGAGCGTCCCACCTACATTTATGGCGTAGTTTTTCGAGTATATTGGATTATCGGAAAAGCTATGTAGAATAATATTATATGTATTGTGCATATATAATTTGTTTGAAAAGTCATGCAGGAGGCGAACCTAATACCTAAATAAAGATGCACAGGTATAAAATAATTACAATATCAGGCTAGATGTAGAGTATAAATACTGATAGACAGTTGGCGTAGTTTCGGAAATCTGTTTCTTAAAAGGTGGTAGATAGATCACTCCAAGGGTCATTCTCGGGAGAATTTGAAAATGTCCCCGTAATCCATCAATCTCATCTGTGAGAAGCTCATTTACAATCTCCATCATTTGATAAACATCAAAGCAGACGTCAGGAGCTGTTAGGATAGCAGAATGATCTCTACTGGTAGAACACGACCTTGTTTTCATGAACTGGCCACAGTGAACGAAATCAAATAATAGGCACAAGGAATACCTATACTAAAAGATCGCGTCTTATGTGAGAAAGTTGGTCTTCGGAAGAAAAATAGCAGACTAAGGGGCATGCCTTCTAACAGGACACAATAGCACAAAACAACTTCTGCACAAAATAGGTCCACACGATGAGGACTGCTATTGTAAACAGGGTTGAAGGGGGACAAAATAGAGTTTCACGTGCTACTTGCAAACTGTTGAACTATAAGACGCAGAATTTTTTTGGGAAATCCATTAGATACTGTTAGACCTGTACCAATTAGTATAGAATTCAAGACTCGTAGCTCGGATACTGCAGCTTTCAGGGAGTGACGTGCAGATGAACCTAAAACGTTAAAATGCCATGGGGAACTTTGGTCGGTAAGGTGAGATGAAGTGACTCAAGCCACAGTTCATCAGCGTAAATCATAAATCACAATTTCATTTACTACAAATTATAAACTAACCAGTTGTGGCTATTTGGCCACTGAGAAGCTTCTATCCCACAGGGAGTGGCGGATAAATTCTAGTTTTCGGATAACAGTTTTGCAATTTACAAGAATGTCAGTCAAAATGTTCTCTATGCGTTTGTCCGACAAACTGCAAACGAAAGCTGAGCAACAATCTTCTCTCCAAAGTATAAGGTCTATTGACATAATGGTTGTATTTTAAGTATTTTCAGCAATGGTTTTTTACCCTGTATTAATTAGAAGCCGCGTCAAAACATATTATTGTAGATATTAAACGGTTTATCTTCATACATCAAGTACAACAAGTCCTCAAAATTCTATTCCTCAAAAATACAATTAACAGTTGAATCACTCTATGGACTGCAGGAGATCTCTATCAGTAGCAAACCAGCATAAAAGGTAACCGCGTCGTATATCACACAACGTACAAAAGCTTCGAGCTTTCGTCAGCATTTAATAACGGTGAAAAGTTTAATAAGGCAATATTTCACCCTACGGATATGTGATTATAAAGAGCTTACGTGACCTTAAAAGGTTGAAATAAACTTGGTACACATGGGAAAAGCGACGGTTTGGAAAATAAAAGCAAACACTGTGTTATTATCAAAAAATTAATGAGCAAAGTTTACGCCGTTACCTTGCCATGCGGATCATTAGCTAAGCTGTATTTCATTTAGGTCATATTGTTTCAACGGATCACGTGAAGAAAGAATTGTACTGACTGACAGCACCTTCGTATTTGTATTAGTTCAATCACAATAGTTAGTGGGTAGTTTCCTTTTAAGAATGATAGTCACTTGAGTTCCTTATTACAGGGTAGAGAGATTCACGGGTAGTAGGATCACTCCATGGTCAAATCATTGATTACCTATGTCCGTCTTTCCACTCATCTGACCGCCAGAAGTCGGCCAGTACCCAGTGCTCAACGGCTAGGTAGCTGTGACAACCGCCGTGAGTAGCAGTTTCTGGCGGCAACTAAAAAATTGCATCAAGTAGGTTGACTCTGCACTTCCTACGCACCGCCATCATCAGTTCGTAAAGGACTGAACTAAGCACTAATTTAGCCTAAGGCAAGAATACTGTGACAAACAGTACTGTTGGCGCCATCTGTTGGGCGAGTCTCCTACTCGCCAGAGCTTCATGGCCGATCTCTGCTTTTAAACGAACCACGACCGCACAAGCCGCTTGGCGGCGTCTGTGAAGACCGTTACAGTGGATCGTCTTCTAGATCGACGGGAAGTGACCTCCAATATTCTAGATGCCGCTTTGTGGTTCAATAGACCTTTCTGGAAGCAGCAATGGGGACTATATATAACTCGGCGGCCGGGAAATGGAAGGAGAGTACTGAATATGGTACCGCTGGAATTGATGGGCTGCCACCTAAACTCTCAGAATTTGGGATGATTATTACGTATGATTTAACATTTGTAATGGCTTGAATCTTTAAACACGATTGGTTTGAATCATAACTTCAAATAATCCAGGAGAGTCCACTTCACGAGTGCGCCACAAATAGCTGTAGCCTAGCTATAAGAGTTTAAATGGTTAGAAAAGTATAAACTGTTTCACAATGTCGAATAAATGCCAGATATAAACATTTTCAAAGCCTAGTGTTAGTGGAATGTGTTTACCACACTACATTACTGACATTTCTTATATACAAGCTTTATGCTTTTGACTTTTGCACCATGTCTTGCAACAAGTAACTGAATTAGTTGGAATAAATTATAGCAAGTACAACTGTGTGAAGGAAAAGAACCTATCTATTCAGCATCTTTCCAGGTGTAAATGTAGTGACTTAAACATGCAAAAAGATATCCTCGCAGGAGGCAATACAGCTATGCAATGTACCTAAAATTCATTATTCCTCGTAAGTTCAGATGAATTGAAACACGAGAAAGTTGAGGAACGACTGTACACTGTAGCACGATTGCCTTTGATTCATGGTAATGGCATCAATCTCTAAAATCCAGAGCTCGTTCCCTAAAACTCCTTAGTTAAGCCTGAACAATGAATTATATTGAAAAGTAACACGGCAATGGAAGGAGCATTTTCTTTGGAGTTGACAAAACAGGGGTATGAGTTGGAGGTCGAAGCAAACAGAGCTTGCTTTGTCTTGAGGTCCTCGCGCACTGTGTTTTGTTTCTTTGTGGGCACACGAGGCTTTGATAACAGTGGTCGTGCGCTTCATTTAAAAGCTTTACGTTCCGTTTCGTGAAAACTCCCAGGTGTTGTTTGAAGGAGACTTTGGAGAAGTTGTTTGGATAAGAAAGACGCGGAAATGATGTGCTGCGATGTGATGGTGAACGAAGAGTAAAAGATTGAAGTCTTTGTTGTTTAATATTTTAACAACGGGAAATGGCGCACTTAATTGCATTGTGCTTATTATTGCTTGGATGTTGTTGACATGGGTTCTGAAGGGTAAGGTAATGATTATTATTTTAAATTCAGCTAGTTTGATCTACAAACGGGAGCGAAAATGATTGTTTTACATTCCTTCCATTGTAGAAAAAATCTATCAAATCAACAAGTGGCAACAAACTGCGCAACCTGCTATAAGGAAGTTAAATATATTGTAAGATTTTCAGAGATAAGACAACGTAAACAAATGCAAAACACAGACCACAACAGGCTCCGTCGTACTCAAGCGGGCGGTCGGGGTCGTATTTACTACAATTGTCTGTCAAAAGTTAGCGTCCGTAATTTCATTATTTTGATTCTAACAATATATTTTTTAAACAGCCCAAAGTTAATAATACTGAGAATAACCTCCTCCGTTAGACTGATCTACAAGCTCAACCGTCTCTAAAGAAAGTGTGACTGTCGGATAACCATTTTCTGAACAGCGTCAAGTATGACCTATGTAGTCGAAGCAGATGCAACTCACTCACACCAGCTGAGGATATTGTAATAAGAACACTGTCCAATTTGTTGCTTTTACACTAATGTATAACCGCATTTGCAACTAATTTACAAGTATGTTCACTGGACTCTTATTGCATCTTAATTCCACGCTTTCGGTCCACTGACTGCTTCCGCCATTAGGTCGGGTATCTAACTTCTGTCGTTGAATTCCCTAGGCCTTCCACAGCGCTGCATCGAGGTTATCAAACGTGACCAATGTTAGCGATGGCGTCGCAGACGCTCCAGAACATTGACCACACTCGATAAACAGTCACGTAATTCTGGTTGCCTAAGCGTCGGGATTGCGAAGGCGTTTTCTCGTTACTTACGGTCTCAGTTACAAGGTCGTTACAATATTATGAAGAGGGCGGAAAGACCACATATATCCTGCCTGTTATCAGCACCAACGGGCTATCGGACCTGACTCTCTTCTATTACTAAGTCGACGGACTTTGCCCCTACGTTGGTGCTGTTTGTTCAAATTGTTTCATTTTTCTTTGACCTCCAGCCATATTAAAGCCGCCGCTAACAACGACAAAATTTTACATGGTTTCCATTGTGTCATAATCCGGCAAGGGTGGTTTTCGGTATCTATGAATATATGAGAATATATTCGGAACTGGGTCATAAATCAATACGAACCAAATCGCACAGCAGGTTTCAAATTAGGAAATGTAAATTCAAAAGAGAATCAAACCACTTGTCTGGATGAATCCCTAATCAAAACTAGTTGTAAATACGGTTCGGTGCCACCCATCTGTACTTGATCTTGCAAAACAATTCAGCACTAATTTTCAGGTCTACGGGGGGGTTTGTATTAAACATATTTCTTGACTGGATTACGAGCGGTTTTATCAATCAGCTACCAAACAGATCAAAGCGTTTTATTATAATGTAGTCCTTGATTAAAATGAAATTTTCCCGGGATTAACCCCTGCTCCCAGGACATCTGGGAAGACGCTTTGGCTTTCCGATCACGTTTTCCCGTAGCAACGATGGGAATCCGCCTCACAGTAATGGACAAGGCGACAACTTGTCAAGGTGGCCTCTGGAACAGTGTCGGAGAATGCACGCAAAGAGTTATTCAAAAGTCAGAGATAAGATAAACATTTTTATGGTAAACAAATACATCTACTGATCCTAATTGAGTAATCCAACTCATTTATTATTCTACAAACACTTTTAAGAACAACGGTTTTTATTAAACGAATGGTGACTATTTGGACTACTCTTGGTGTACATGGTGTATGTACTACAAGTAGGTATAGATACTAACGTGTGTAAAGTACTGAGATGATCTACTTGGTTTCACTGTTTTCTATTCAGATCACATCTGATTCTTGAAGAAAGTTGAGTTTTTTCGTCTTACATAATTGTATGGCTATAAGCAAACGAGCTATTAAAATAATATGACTATTAAAATATAGCATTAAGTTTTGTGTGAAAATGTTTATATTTAACACTAACACAATTCGGGCCAAATGACGATAGGATTACATGGTGAGCACATTTCATGCATTCTGTAAATTACTTTAATTGCACCGTAGCGAGTGGATCCTTTTACTAAATTATTACTTTATTTCCAACAAGCGATTTCTGACTGTCAGAGACCATATACAGTCATCCAGACAAGTTAGTCTTATGATTTTGCTTTGCTACGAGCTGTTCTACTCTGGTCTGCTATATAAGACCGTCCGAACCTGTATGGAGTACGCTTAGACTTATCTCCAGTTGAAGCTGTACACGGCGGCGCATGCAACCTACCGAACCGATCGCTTATGTATCCGAGGCTGCAAATTGTACAGAGGAATTTGCATGAGGTAGCTTCCAAGTTACCAATTCAGTGATAATAGCTTATCTTCTATTTTTTCCCTCTTGGTTACACATGCAATAGCTGAAAAACGCTTAAGATGATTTAATTATTTTAGAAATTCGTTGGAATAAGAACGACTATCAGACTTCATACTGTTCCCAAAGGCAAAAGATCTCGAAGCAGTGAAATCAGTTGTCGATGATTTAATAGATTTTCCGAAACAGATAGGATAAAGTAGATTTACATGGTATGTCCCACGCATTCATATGCCTCTTTTTTCATTACCAAACTGAAAGCCTTGTCACACAAATGCTATTAGAGTATCATTATTCTTGGAGATACCCTGGACTCTATGTGAATTTGTCAGACCTATATTTCTCCTCTCCACAATAATTATAAATCCACTTTAAAAAGGTTAGAGTCTCATGGACGGAGCTGTAGCCCACTATATGAGCATACTATGACACACTAAACTTGTCGAAGGAGATTTCTAATTATTGCGGGCAGGCGAAGCTTAGCTGTGGCAATTTATCATATATAACGCTAGATATTTCATTTTGTCTGCGACACGAAATACATCGTTGGATATCTTCAAGTATAATATGTTGATCTACGATTACGCTTAAGAATTGTTAGAACATTGTAGACCAGCGTCTCTCAACCTGTGAGGCGCGCCCCTCTAGGGGAGCATGTCAATATTAAAGGGAGGGTTCGAGCATATCAGAAAAAAAAACACTAGCAACATTGAATAATTTACTAAGAAGAAAGAAAAACAAAATTCTGATATAATCAAAACTAAAATACAAATTAGCACTTATAAACAGGACTGTATTTATCAAAACTAAATTAAAAATAAGTTTAATAATATTAATTGTAAAAAATTATAAAACTCACTTGGGACTGCTTTGCCGAGCAATGCTTGTCGAAACAAGGTTTAATATTTGGAATAGTTAGTCTTGAGTTCTTTTTCTATATTTAGCTGCGATCTGTATTTGGTCTTCATGCAGCCACCGCCGAAATTCTGTATCGCAAAGGTAGGATGTTGAAATTGGTAGTACTATACGAAATGCTCTTGTTTTTAGTGACGAAAAACTCACGATTCACGCCTGCCCATAATTCAAAGAGGGAATTATTATTAAGCTGTTTTTTTATCTCGGCGTTTGTTGTTATTCTTCGGCAGTTGAGAGCCCTTCGGGAGTAATTTGAAACGGATTAATAACCCATTCGTAACTAAGTATTAATTTGTGGTCGACAAGAAAATATTTTTTAAAATTCTTAGTCAGCGTCGCTAAATGATTTTCAATGGTTATGAAAACAACTTTCATGTGTTTTTCTTCAGCCTTGTAAGTGTTAATGCATTCATCCACATTTGCAAAAATTTTCAGGTTTTTTTGCTTTAGAGTTCTTCTCCACAATTCCAATTTTCTACAAAAAGAGTTAACTTTATCACTCGTATCAAATATCTGTGTATTTGCTCCTTGGAGCTGAAGGTTGAAGATATTTAGTTTCTCGAATATGTCGACCAAGTAGCTCAAATTCATCAGAAATAAACAATCTCGAAACATCTCGGCTTTCCGTCTGTTTTCGTCTTCTAGAAAAACAGCGATTTCATATCTTAAATCAAAAATACGTTGTAAACATTTCCTATGTGATAGCCATTTTGCCTCGCAAAAGAATAGTAATGCTGAATGTACTGCACCCACATCTTCACAAAGTGCAAAAAAGATTCTAGTTTTCAAGGGTCTTATTTTTATGTAATTAACTACTGTTACAACCCTAGCTAGCATATTCAGGCCAGGAAACATTCCTTTGACAACCAGAGCTTCTCTGCGAATCATGCAATGTGTCTAGATACACTGTGCAGAATTTTGTTTTACAAGGCTTGTATACTTTCAACTCTTCCGGACATTGAACGAGCTCCATCGGTGCATAGTAGTTCTTATACTACTGATATGCCATCACAAAATCGAACGTAGACAATAAGATGAGCATCTTTATTGCTGTTCGTTGCCTCATCAAGCTGAATGGAAAACAACTTAACATTTGATAGATTTGTGATAGAGACTCCAATTTTTTGGCAAAATTATCTCCAAACAAATTTCAATTTTAACTCGAAGAATTATCGGGGTTTGTTAACGTACTCACTATAAAGCGTTTCCAAATGCCGTTTAAGTTTATTAAGCTTCATGTTGTCTCCTGATGAAGCTTTTGAGCAAATGATACACACAGGCCTCTCTTCTTCACTGACTTCAGTACTTGTAAACCCAAAATTTAAGTATTCTTGAGAATATTATCTTGATTTTATTTTTCGGGCCTCTCTCGCCTGTGCACTTGTTGATGCTTCACTAGCATGGAATGCTGGCTTACGCCCACTTGAAAATTTATCCATGATTTGGTATAAATTTAAATTTACTGCTGTATATATATATATATATATATATATATATATATATATATATATTATTACCGTGAACTGCAATCAACACGCAAATTACAACATACGCATTCTCAATAGATTCAGCACAGACAGACGCTTCCTTTCTGCAAAAAGTCCAGAAAAGATGGAATGCAATGAAGATTCCAACTTTTCTGCACAATCACAGAAAGGGGGTTAGCATTAGCTTCCGGTAGCTCAGTCGGTGGCATGAAGACATCTACAGGCGTGTAGCTGTGTGTCGACCATGGCATGGCTAGAGGATAGAAGAACAAACAGAACATAAAAATTTAACAGATTTTATTTAACAAAAAAAGCATTTTTATTACATTACAATTTTAAAGTTTTAAAGAACAAAATAAGTTTTAAATCTTTGGCGCTGCTATAAAACTATCAACTTATCTTTCGCTGGTCCATTTTGACTGGACTGGAGCGAGGATGGCCAGGTGCTTGAAGTGGAAGTCCCAGTTATGGGGGTAACCTCACATATAGTGGCTTCAAAACCAGTTGTAGGCGAAGTTGAACTTAAAGGTGATAGCGCTGCCAAGGCACATGCATGGGTGAAGTGATAGGCCAAGCAATGCAAAGTCAAAGACAAAGGCAAAAGTCAAAGACAAATGCAAAGGGAAAGGGAAAGAGAAAGGGGGGTGGCCCCAATCATTTTGTCCTATTCGGACACACATTCTACAAAATTCTAGCACATGGTGCTATATGACCTTGTGCTACAGAGAAGAAAATTCTTAGCTCTTTTTCGATCGGCGGCTCAGGTGAAAAGGAAGCGCGAGGAAGATCGCAGATCAGGAACTCGGCATCAAGCGCGCTCCAAGCGGAAATTTTTCCAAGTAAAAAAGCTAGAGATGGGATTAATGAAATGATAATCGAGAAGTGATTTAATAAATACGATCGGACGGTGAAACCGTTACAGACTGACTCGACTGAGACTGAGCAGAGTTGACGAGATGCGGCGTGTATACACGTTCGCGCAAACGGTCGAGTAAGTTCGGAATAACTCGGAACTTCTGGCGAAGAGAGGCATTGATTCCGGATATGCCAATGCAGCAGACCGGCGTTGCCAAATATCTATGAACTTACTTATTCTCGGTAAGTTGTAGGATTTGTAATGAAGGTTGTACTGTAAGTTTAGCGTCAAAATACTCAAGGTACATTATTATTGTATACACACATTGTTATTGTGTGAGGGGGGGTGGCTGTGAAAATAATTATTGAAAATTGGGTCGCGAATGGTGAAAGATTGAGAAACTTTGATGTAAACGATATAAAGTTTAGTAACGATCTCCTGTTTTTTTTTGTACATAATACCGCTGTCACTAAAAAATGAAGTTGCAATACAGTTTCCTCAAAATTCGTGCAGCTGTTTGCAAGATACAGTTGTGGAATAACGCCAACACACAGTCACACTGTCAGATATAAGTGATATGAAGTTACCTGTTGCAGAAATCATAAAACATAATAACGTATTATCTGAAATTAGAAAATGTTCACACAAATGGTCACAGCACTTCTTTTACCTGTAGCTTTATCTGGGTTATTAATGATAATAAACAATGCATATCTATTTATTCAAAGCAAGCATTGAGAACTCTTAAAATCAAATCTAAACATTTTCTTCTAGGACAGTAAGCAACTGATTTCTAAAGACGTTTCCATGAGTGAATTATTTTGGGTCATTTCACATATTAATACGGGTATTCCTGGAGAGGTTTTAATCCAATAGGCCATAGATAATTCTTTACACACGAATCTCAAATAATAGCAGCAATATACCAAGGTTGAAGATTTCTTGCACATTGCTACCTCGCTACTACAGAAAATTTCATGCGATTCACTGGAGCAATTTTTAATATGATTAAATAAATGCTTTTTGCTGGTATTAGGACTTTTCAACGCAACACAAAAAACTCGTAGCTTCTACATCATTAATTTTAGATTCGCATATGCTTGGGTGAAATATGTTTGTAGGTGTATGATGCCTTTTCACGTTTAGACGTCTATAAATGGGCCATCCTTTATGATTGCCGTTAGGGAAACATCATCGACATACGAGTATTCGTCGAGAGAAGTGCAGTGGGTGGACAAAATGGAAAACATTCTTGGACTGATAGTGGAATAACACACCTATTCTTTATGGTAAAATCTGTGCTTTCGGATGTGTATATAAAGCAAATAGAATTAAAGATACCTGTTCTGTTGTTAGTTATAAAAGTAATTGTGAAAGAAAAGTAAATGCAAATCTATAGATTTCCTCAAGATAGTTCGAAATTTCAGCAACAGAATAAATGGATAGCTACTGTAAGTTAAAAAAGTAACTTCACTTAATAGTATATAACATTCGATAGAAAAATAAATTATTTAAAGGATCCGAATGGTGATGAATTAAAATAGCATAATTTGTATGGAAAATGTGGTTTTAGGCTCAGTCAATATTCTTCCTTCAGACTAAAACAAAACTCAACTGCGGGACACTTTTCAAGATGAAAAACTGCCTTTTGCCTTGGCTAATATTACATATTCCATTTAAGCAGAAAATTGTAAAAATGTATTTTTATTGCTCTAAATCACGCATACAATATTTGTGAACACTTATTAGTTCACACATAAACATCTACTAAACATTTGTTATTTTTAGTGATCTTCGTTTATTTTTATATTGCACAGTGCAAGCACACATATTTCAGTGCGACATTTTTATTGTGAACGGTGGTTCCGACTATCATTGCTCCTCCAACGATTACCTGTTAGTGTGGGACTCCACAGCGGCACTTAGGGTCGTCGCACACTTGACCATCACAGGCCGTTTGACGCTGATTGGCGGGTAACAAATATGATAAGCAAATTATGAGACATATAAATAAACTACCGTTGTTGCCAAAAATCTTCCCCGTTGTGACGGCACTGTAAAAGCATACAATTACTTGCAGCAGCCGCGCATAATTTTTTGGCTGGCAAATGCAGCGGCGAGGCGGCGCGGCGATAAAGCGATGCGACGGGTCCTGCTTCGGCGGAAAAGTGATCGATAGAGGTTTACC
Organism: Acanthoscelides obtectus; assembly: GCA_963669975.1. NCBI lineage: Eukaryota > Metazoa > Arthropoda > Insecta > Coleoptera > Chrysomelidae > Acanthoscelides > Acanthoscelides obtectus. Next base: position 48,836,728 of record CAVLJG010000004.1, read on the forward strand.
TGGACCTTAGCTTCAAATGAAAAATGGTCCCCCGGAAATCTTTTTGAATTGAGCGGTGAATGAGGTCACGCCACCGACTGTGTAATTACGTTTTGCACTCACCTCCGGAATTTATCTTTCGACCATAAAATGTAGCTCTCAGATTGAGAACGGTTGATGTCTGATTGTCTGATGTTGGGGCCCTAATTCTCTCCATATTTAGGAAATAAATTACAACGTATACATTTTAGCGGGTTTGTGACTAACAGTTATACAGGGTGTTCAGAAATTGAAGGATGATCCTGCAGCTGCAAATAGGCATCATGACCTACTCTATGTCAAAATTTTGCTGTTCATCTGGAATTTTTATATCTTATCCATTAGTTAGGTAAGGTAAGAATTCAATCTAGGCATCAAACTAGCCCTAAGTATTATTTGTAAGCAATTGTAATGAAAAAGATGCAATAAACGCACATTATTATACTTATAAGATCGAGTGTTGCACCCAAATAGGTAGCATGTTTTTGAAGTATGAGTGGTACTTTCCTGCTTACCAGAAAGCCAATAATACCGCTCGCATCCTTTACTGGCCGGTGCCAAAACTACGCTTCTCTGCAACCTACCCTACCAAATGGACGACGTGCCTGCGCAGGAGACACCGCGATTTTATATTATAGAAGCAGCATGGCATTTATAATAAAAGCCTCTTAAAACGAAGCACGAAATCATCTGCATCATGTAAGTGATCTACAATATACAAGCAAGTGTCTGGTATTCCAACTCATGGTAGTTCTTCGTAACACTTATTTTTCGTTTCAATCGAAAGTGCTGCAATGGAGTGGGTCAACGTATAATAGATTATATTTTCTGAGCTTTTGCTCAATGAAACATTCAAATGTTACATGGTATCCTGAAAAACCTGTATTATAAACACGATTACTGCATAAATATTGGCCAGACACAGACAGTAGGTTAGTAAAACACGCCCGGAAAAAGTAAGTAGTGGCAACTGCTGTATTATCAATCTACATATTGTATCATGTTTGAGCCATAGTTGGAGCAAGGCGTATATCCTTCTTTTTGATTGGTCGAATGTGCCAGCTAATCGAAAATTTTGCGCTCAGGATCAAATGAAAAAATAAGTTTTTGTCGCTGAACCAGGTGCTTTATGGAGTATTTTTTTATTTGATATAGGAATTAGGGCCCGACTTGCACAAATCGTTGGATCCATTACTACAAAAACACCTTCTAGGTGCAAATTTCGCTCCAGGTTAAACCCAAGTCCTAGCGCCTAATGTAATAACAGGTTTTCGACGATTACGTGTAAAATCACTCTGTCTATCATTGTACACAACATCTTGAATTCCTTTACTTCTTATATTTTCTGAGAACTTAGCGTATATCTCGGCAGTGAAGTTTATTAGCAAGTTTCATAACCGGTCTGGTGCTTCAGTTGCAAGTTAAATCTTTCCATAGCGTATAGCTTAAATTAAAGAGCAAAGTTAAATGAGCTTTTTGAATGGCATGCGGAATGAAGTCGCAATGGTAATTTCTCCATTATCCCATTTCCTGCATTTTCTATCAGTTTTCAATTTCTACTCGGTTACATAATAACCTGATATTGTTGGATTTTTACCTGGCAATAACGGTACTCAGACAAAGAGAAATATTAATTCGTTTGTAGGGCTGCTGGAATATTAACAAGATAAAGGAAGATATTCGTTATGATTCATACAGATTGAATTAAAATCGGTAGCAATATTTCAAGGTAAGCGGACAAATCTAGAAATAACCGAGAAATATACAAATAGCACATATACAGGGTGCTAATGAAGAAAGAAGGGTAGTTCAGGTAAACATAGGTTGTAAGTTACAGGGTGTCGAACTTGTTTTTATGAAACAAACGTACTGACTATAAAACGAATTTTGGAAAATATAAAATAATTGCTACCTAGAATCTTAGAACATTTAGCAGAAACCGTTTAAGAACAACACATTATTAGAGGTACGAATTACCAAGATCATCTAGATCGCCAGATTTGAAAACGTACACTTTCTTCTCTGGACGTTTGGATTCTATCGATGCTTCTTACTCCCTGGGCCACTGCCGAGGAATTATTGTAGTGACTAAAAAATTCGAAAATGAGATTGTATGTATTTCGGATGTTATATGACATACACATCACATTATTTCCGTCGATCTGTCTGCCTTCCTGTCTTTCTGTCTGTCTTTCTGTCTGTCTTTCTGTCTGTCTTTCTGTCTGTCTTTCTGTCTGTCTTTCTGTCTGTCTTTTTGCCTGTCTTTCCGTCTGTCTTTCTGTCTGTCTTTCTGTCTGTCTTTCTGTCTGTCCTTCTGTCTGTCCTTCTGTCTGTCCTTCTGACTGTCCTTCTGTCTGTCCTTCTGTCTGTCCTTCTGTCTATCCTTCTGTCTGTCCTTCTGTCTGTCCTTCTGTCTGTCCTTCTGTCTGTTCTCCTGTCTGTCCTTCTGTCTGTCCTTCTGTCTGTCCTTCTGTCTGTCCTTCTGTCTGTCCTTCTGTCTGTCCTTCTGTCTGTCCTTCTGTCTGTCCTTCTGTCTGTCCTTCTGTCTGACCTTCTGTCTGACCTTCTGTCTGTCCTTCTGTCTGTCCTTCTGTCTGTCCTTCTGTCTGTCTTTCTGTCTGTCTTTCGGTCTGTCTTTCGGTCTGTCTTCTGTCTGTCTCTCTGTCTGTCTTTCTGTCTGTCTTTCTGTCTATCTTTCTGTCTGTCTTTCTGTCTGTCTTTCTGTCTGTCTTTCTGTCTGTCTTTCTGTCTGTCTTTCTGTCTGTCTTTCTGTCTGTCTTTCTGTCTGTCTTTCTGTCTGTCTTTCTGTCTGTCTTTCTGTCTGTCTTTCTGTCTGTCGTTCTGTCTGTCTGTCTTTCTGTCTGTCTTTCTGTCTGTCTTTCTGTCTGTCTTTTGTCTGTCTTCTGTCAGTTTCTGTCTGTCTTTCTGTCAGTCTTTCTGTCTGTCTTTCTGTCTGTCTTTCTGTCTGTCTTTCTGTCTGTCTTTCTGTCTGTCTTTCTGTCTGTCTTTCTGTCTGTCTTTCTGTCTGTCTTTCTGTCTGTCTTTCTGTCTGTCTTCTGTCTGTCTTTCTGTCTGTCTTTCTGTCTGTCTTTCTGTCTGTCTTTCTGTCTGTCTTTCTGTCTGTCTTTCTGTCTGTCTTTCTGTCTGTCTTCTGTCTGTCTTTCTGTCTGTCTTTCTGTCTGTCTTTCTGTCTGTCTTTCTGTCTGTCTTTCTGTCTGTCTTTCTGTCTGTCTTTCTGTCTGTCTTTCTGTCTGTCTTTCTGTCTGTCTTTCTGTCTGTCTTTCTGTCTGTCTTTCTGTCTGTCTTTCTGTCTGTCTTTCTGTCTGTCTTTCTGTCTGTCTTTCTGTCTGTCTTTCTGTCTGTCTTTCTGTCTGTCTTTCTGTCTGTCTTTCTGTCTGTCTTTCTGTCTGTCTTCTGTCTGTCTTTCTGTCTATCTTTCTGTCTGTCTTTCTGTCTGTCTTTCTGTCTGTCTTTCTGTCTGTCTTTCTGTCTGTCTTTCTGTCTGTCTTTCTGTCTGTCCTTCTGTCTGTCTTTCTGTGTATCTGTCGGTCTACTCCAACGAATTCAGACTGGGTAAAAGGAACCACTCAAGCATTTGCTCGTCTTCAAATTCTCATAGTCTGTAGTGAGGATCAAAGTGCACTTGACATAAGTCAATTTTCTGACAATCCTGTCATCAAATTCGTATCTTTAGTGTTGTTTTTTTAAGGTGTTTGCAGATAATTGTGATGTTTGGTGCTTTCAAAGCATAGTACTTCTAACATAATTTGCGAAGAGAGACATAAGTGTAATGAAGGTAGATGTTCCCACCGGTAAATATTATGTTGACACAAAACTTTGGTAGGCACTGGTAGGCAAATGAGTCAAAAGTATGCACTAAAGCTCCGCAATTTTCATAACAAACATTACAATATAAACATATAGGCTTGGCTCCTTCTAATATAACTTGAAAAGTACTATTCGGTTTTTAATGAAATTTTCGCACGAGGTTAGTGCTGTGCCTAGGACTATAAAACTTAATAGTAGCTTTTGACAATCGGTCCAGCTACGGACAACAAATAAAAAGGGGAATTAAAATTGCTCTTACTTTGTTTTTTGACATTCCAGCGGCTCCGGATCATTTAAAATTGATGGTAGGGGGTTGTAGAGGGTGGGGGAGGGCTGATATCAATTTTTGTGCGTTAGTTTGTTTGTACGCATCTAGCCCCGGTAATTCTACTTAGCTATACTAGACATATTTCACAGATAGATTTCATCGCTGGAAATATTTCAACCCGCCTGCACCCAGTGCAACGAAAAGCACTATGTATGATATGAGTTGCCCACCGCGACTGTCGGATATTTACATGGTTGTCACTAGTGAATGGGAGGATTTAAGGGAAAGATTTAGGTATATAACGTTTTCTGTGAGTTGACTAAAACATGACGGAATTGTGACCCAAGGTACCAAAAATGTGCCGATAAAAATCAATGTTTGGCGTATGCTGCAAGACTTATTGATGTTACATAACATAAAACACTACGTGTTCATAGTACTCATCATGATTGACAAAAAGTCTTAGGCTATATGCCTGACTATTATGCTTTAGTCAAGATAACCAATTTTCTCTGAAACGTGTAACTAAACACTCGATTGTAGTCAAGTGGCAACAGTCTCCGCTTGTTAGGCTGACGGTAGAACTGGGTTTGATCCTGCACCGGAAAGGACTTTTCTGGTTTATTTCATCGGTCATACGTAATCTAAACGTACCTAATATATTTCTCTATATTGTATGTTTATATCCTACTCAGTGACATCAGAAATGTTACACTCAGAAAAAATAATTCCTTGGACTTGATTTTTTGGCCATGAGGTAGTCTTACATCAAGAATGAAACGATAAAATTCTCATGAAATTTCATTGACAAGTAATAAGAATGAAATTATGTTGGGGGTCTCCGCAGCTGAATACACTCCTGTATACGTCTAGGCATCGACAAAATGAGATAATGGATGTGTGGTTGTGGCACCTCATTCCAAGCAACTCAAACTTCGTGTAAATATTAGCTGTGGCAGAATCTGTGGCGGATGGTGCAAGATGGATAGTCTCCTCCACATCATATCCCAGACATGTTTGATGGGATTTAAATCCAGTGTACGAGGTGGCCCCGGCAATACATTAACGCCTGGTTCTTGAAGAAAGTCCGTAGTACGATGAGCAATATGGGGACGTGCGTGTCGACGGCCCTATAGATTACGTCAGTAAAGTGGTTCGTAGGACATCATCAACATAACCCGCAGCAGTCATATCACCTGTAATAATGAGAATGGGTGATCGGCTACCATAGGCAATAGTCCCCCAAACCATTACTCCAGCAATCCCCTGTACCTGCCTCTCGCCTTCCTACAGCAAATCCAATATTACGCCGTTATCCACGGCGACGTCTTACCTTCTACGACCATCGGGCGTACCTAAAAAGAATCGCGATTCGTGGCCGAAGATGACATTATGCTATTCTGCCCCCCAATGTTGCCGTTCTCTGCTGCAGTTCGAATGTTGACGACAATGGTCCGCAGAGGAAGCACTAACCGTGGATGGTATGAAAAAAGTCCAAAGGGTCGAATCCGGCGATAGAGTGTATGCAAGTATAGTAACAGTCTTACCTTCTTCTCCAAACCATTGGTCAGCGATCTGAAGCGTAGTATCAAAACGGTCTCGTAGGGCTAGATGTCTGAAGCACCTATTTTGATGCTCTGAGGCACGCCTGGACCAGTTGGCCTACTTCGTGTTGCTTTACCTTCCTCTTCCACACACGTCTTAAATTTCATTGCAGTACAATTAACATGGCGACCAATTTCGCGATAGGTCAAACCAACATCCCTACAGGCAATAATTCTACCCCTGTCAAAGTCGCTAACATAGTGATAATTGGACGTCTTCGAACTCGTGGTACTTTATTTCGCTTAGCACTAGTAAATGAAAGAGCAATAACTAAAACTATCTGTACTACTCAGCTCACAGCAAAAACTAAGAGAAAATATTTTAACAAAGGTAAGCAAAAATAAAAATAAAACATTACGTTGCCAAAAAAACAACTTAAAGAAATTATTTTTTCTGGGTGTAACATTTCTAATGTCACTGAGTATATTTATCCTTTGATGTTAGATTTGGATTTTTGGTGATACAGTTGTACCTAAGTTCCAACGATTTCATACAAAATTGTTTAAGTGGTCCTTTCGATTTTGACGAAAAAAGAAATGGCGTCAAGTAGGTTGGCCATATACTTCTAACGCAACACCCTACCATACGCTGACATTAGCCCATAAAAGATTGTGTTCGGCATAGGTTAGTTTCCTCTTAGAAAGAAGTTAACAACCAACATGAATAACAAAAGCCTCCAATGGCTCAAGTCAGACAAATAGGCCCATAAAACCAGTTCTACTTCTAACAGTTTCTACTTTTTAAACATCGTTGCGAAATTTCTCATCTGCCCTACAGACTACCCGCACAAGTATTATGTAAAAATTTATAAATCGTAAAAAAAACCTATAAAATGTCATCCTGCACACTATGTAGTTCTTAAGGTACAAACAGTCATTCTACGTTTGCTCACTAGGTTCGTTGTGAGCGTCCATCTATGAATACAATACTATTTTTGACCCATTTTCCGTCTCCGTTGTATTAACAACATTTAACCTTGCACCAAACTGGTATACTATATATAGACACAAAGACAGGGGCCTGGGAGAGCCGCGCCTCCCGTTGACAGTCTGGCTGACTCCTGAAATTTGCATGTTTTACATAGTCCTGTGAACCTCCCTGAGAAAATTTGCTACCCCCGACCTTCAAAAAGTTATATGGTCTGCGAGACATAGTATACGTACATAAAGAGTGTCCGCTTACCGATGTCTAATCGCCTCCCTGAATTAAATGTTTATCTTCAAATCTTCAAACCGAGCTGTGAACAGTCAACAATATAGCATACCAGATTACCCAGATCCACACCCCTTCGCGACGAGGTTTATCTTCTCTTAGCAGTAAGTTCGACGCTGGTATTATTCCAAATCATGCAAGGGGCAAATGTACACGAAATTTACGTCTGTCTAATCGGTGTACAGTATTGCCCGGCTAGAAACCTATAAATACACGAATGTCAAAAAATTCAGAGATAATCTCCCACATCACCTGCAACCTGCCTTCTTAAGTCTAGGAAAGGACAGAAAACTACGTTCGAGCGGTTTTTATTCGCATTTTCTTGTTTTTTGCCCGTAGCTCCGCCGTCCGGGATGGATGTTCAGAGAAACATTTTTTTGTGTTTGGTATATTAGTAACAATGTGTTGGAAATTCATCAAGATCCGAGTGGTAATCTCCCACTGATAAGGGCCAAGGATTAGCCAACAGACCGACAGACAAACAGACCAATGGAAATCGGAAACGGCAGGGTTTTTCGTTTTTCGCGAATTGGCATGGAGAGTAGAACAAAAAGGTTTGACACCTCGACTTAGGAAACGAAACACCGTCAACTTTGATAAAACCCATTTTCTTCCTTCACATCATACGCAAGACATCTACCTGATTATTCAAGTCTCCCTTCAGAATAAACTATACAAATTTAAAGATTGATAGAGTGGACAATATTGAATATTCAGATTTTTTTTTAGATCAACATATGAAGTGGGACATTCATGTAGCCTACCTCTTGAAGAAAATGAGATTTGTTACAGACAAAATACAACTCCTTACATGCATATTGACAGAAAATCATATGCCTTAATTGAAACGCACCTAATGTATGGTATAGCATATCCAGCAGCTTTAAACGATATAGCAGTTTTACAGAGATCTCTTCAGAAAATCAAAATTATATTCAACAAATGATTTGTATGAGACAAAGTCATTTTATATCAAGCAACTTTATTTCTTACATACCATCATAAAAAATGTCATTGAACGCGTTAAAATTACACATTGCCATGATGGTTCATATAAATTACGTGCAAAAACTGTCCTTAAACCTTATAAGACCATAATGAAGCAATGTTTTCTCTATTTGACTCCAAAATTATATGAACACGTTCCCAAAGACAATTTCGATATACACATAATTTTATAATGAAATTTTCAAAATGGATACGCTTAATAGGAAGACAAGAGGTTGTTGAACTCCAATCAAATATTCCATAAAATATATCGTCTTCTACATATATACATCTTTTTGGTATAAAAGTTTCTTTTGACTTTTTTGCTTTGTTTCTGGAGTGTCACACGTTTCAGCCATCTGACCGATGAACAGGAATTCTCTTTCTGTATATCACAATGTTGTTATTATTGTTGTTATATTATGGAGTAAATAAATATGTTCTACTACTACTACTACTACTACCTGGGGTTATTTGACTTTTTCTTTCTTAGAATCACCCCAAGAACCTCACTTTAAAGCTTGACGAGCTACTACTTAGCACTCTGTATATTAAACATAAAGAGGTATTAGATATGTTCTGGCATTACATTTCCAACGGTTTGACACCTGGTTGTGGACTCCCTCAACACACATGCGCGGTCAGAAGACTGGTTTCAAACCGTTACAAATTGAATTCTGCCAGAACACTTTTTCCTGTAAAAATATGGTTGACTTGATAGTGACAGCATCGTAGATGACTTTTAGATGACATTCTTGTTTTGTGCGTTTCCCGTTTCATTTTCATGGGGTTTGAATTGAATTTGCGTCTCAGTGCATATGTTTTGTATTGCATCTGTGATTTGCATTTGAAAGTTGATTTGCGAGCAAAAACAAATATTCTCGAACGTTAATGGTGACATTGGTAAGTGTAAATAATAAATATGAGGGTTTATCAAACTTATACTTGACATTTGTGTAGATCTCTCAGAATTTCTGGTACTTCCTGCAAACAGATATGTAACTGGTGGGACACCGTCTTGGACAAGCCATTACACACTGATGTTGATTGAATGTTACACAATATTCAGAAGTAAAGTAGGTGGGATGGAAATGAAAACCATAAAAAAATGTGGGATACAATATAAGAGCACATGAAGAGAAAGTATAACGTTAAATACACACCCCAAAACTGCGAAAATCGTTGGCGGAATTATAAGCGCTGTGTGGAACACAATTCCAGTACTGGACATGGCAGAAAATACTTTGAATTTGCGGAAGCAATGGACGCTATTTTCAGCGAGAAGAAAAATATAAATCAAGGCATTCTGACCACATCAGGTAAGCTGCATATACATATAAATCTACACTGTCTTCATATATGGTCCAAAGAATGTGATGGATTCAAGGGGCATGAAAAACGAAAACAGGTTGTTCAAAAATTATGTACTTAATGTAACAAACTGTTCCATCATTAAGTATTTGTAGAAATGTTACATCAATTACTCAAACTTTTCCTTCACCTTCACAGGCTAAGGACTTTTAGAGCTTTCTTGGGGGCTATTTAAATTAAGTATTAGAGCCTTATTATTCGAATATATTCAATATTGATGTAGATTGATTTCTTTTTTACCACATCTGGCCCGTCATTGTAGGTGAGATTCGACCAAGTAATGAAAATGAGGCAGAGGACATGGAAATGATTGAAAATCAGGAAACACCAACAAAAGCGCTTGGGATTTCTGCAGCTAAAGTTAAGCAGCAAACAGTAATAAAATATAAAAAAGAAAACATTCTGAAACAAGTACAATTAGACCGAAAACAATACCAAGAGGAGAGACTGAAATTGTAAAAATACAAAATAGACTTCTTATTAGAACTGCAAAAACAGAAATTACAAATAAAAAATTAACAAGTTGAGGTTTTATAAAAAAGAAACGAAATATTGAAAAACAAAAAATAGATCCCCTGACAAGATGGATATTTAATCGTAGGTATGTTGTGTGTTATCTTGTGTTTATGTGCAGTATTGTTTGTGTTTGTAGTTATTATAATGAAAGATATGTGTTAAGTTTTATTTCTGTGATGAATGAATGTAAAATTGGGATTAGTATTTTGGTTCTTTCTGCATTATTAAAAATTAAAATACTGATACACTATTTAAAAATACTTTTTATTTAAGCTAAAAGATGAATGTTTGTACATTTACAGTATTAATTTACGCTATAAACTAGAAGTAAACAACAGAACAAACTTGAATAATTCAGAAGATCTGCAAAAACAACACTGGACCAGCCTACATGATACAAAACAAAAGATTTCAACATCAATTATACAAAGATTTTAGATGTAGTTGTTGACAGTAAAATGTCCTGGAAAGACCTTAATGAGTTATCAAGCTTCGAAAGTGTATATTTTTGGTCAGGGAATCAACTTAAGATGCATAAACCTTATGGCAGTTTCTTGTTTTCCTGTGTTAGAGATGTGCACATTTGAGGCTAGGTAATTTTTGAAAATGAGTATATCAGCATTTGTGCCCATTGCCACTTCAGATTGGCATGAAAAAAGAAATAAATGTCCAATGCTTTCAAAGAAAATTTATTCAAACCCATTCCCCTTTAGGAATGTGCTTTTACCTGTCTGTAATAATGAAGTCTTACTCTTTAGTTTCAAGTAAAAAAAAACTTATTATACTACATCAAAATATGTCTAGCCACAAAATTCCTGTAATCTGCAGCAGTATTATTCAAAATTTCGGCTACATCATCTATTGTACTTCCTCATCAGGAAAGCCATCATTTAATGCTAAATTATGCAAAATACAACATGCATTCATTAGGCCAAAGTAGTGCTCTATCACATATCTATTTTTAGCTAACTTCAAATTGAAGTTTTTTTCAATCCCTATCAGGTTTCCATGATCTTTATATATGGTGTTAGGAGATGTATTGTGCATGGGTAGCCACTATAACCCAGTATGTAATACTGTTGGCAGTTTTCACTCAGTTCTGGAAATAGTGGTGAATTCCTGAATACTCGGCTATCATGGTCTGATCCAGGGTATCCAATAAAGATGTCTCGGATTTGTGCTCGATTATCACAAACAGCTTGTATCTAAAAAAATGTATCTTAATCATGAAAACTATAGATGCGATTTTTTAATTACTTGGATGGAATAAAAGTGCTTGCGGTTCAGATATAAATCAGGATCATCCTTTGGCCTATCAATCCTTAGATGAGTTCCGTCTATTGCTCCTATTACACCTGGAAACCCTTTATCTCCGAAATGTTGCTCAATTATATTTTTCCTCATTGTTAGGCCATTGAATTACAGTTAAAGATATACTGCTTATAAACTTGACTAAACGTCTTATTATGTGGAATAAACAACTAATCGTGATATCAAATCTGTCAGCTACATCACGAAACGATGATGTTTCATGTCCCGCGAACCACAAAAATATGAGTGTGTGTTCATAAGCAGAAAGCTTCCCATTACCGCCAGTCAGCTTTTTGTAGAACGGGCTGTGTTCATATTTAGTTGAGATATCTTCGGCCAGTTTGCGACTAACCCTAAAATGTCTAAATTCGCTTTCAGTATATAGATGCCCGGTTACGTTTAAGTAATCCTCATTTTTGGATTTTTTGTGATTATGAAGCATCATATCTAGAATATCTCCATCATCCGTAGAATCGATTTCTGATATCCAGTCGGACTCTGAACTTAAACTTGAAAAATCTGCCATGTCTCCACCATTGATTAAATCATAACCACAATACCATAAATCATAACATAAACAACATTATGATCTTGTGCGATCTGCGCACGTCACAAACCCCGAATCCCAACAATATCCTATGTACTGTTTTGACTGTCCATAACCAGTTTCCAAACCAAAGATTGGTTTGCTGAAACAGTGGACCGATAATCCCCAACTAGGTTGTAACCTTACCAGAGCACGTTTTCTTCACTGCGCATGCTCAAGCGGTTTCAAACCGTTGGAAATGTGATGCCAGAACATATCTATAGACTCAAGGTATCCGGTCTAAAGCCACAGATATAAGGTGTCTATATTGTATGATGTTAATAATGTACTTGGTCAAACTTCAGACGGTTATTGCTTCAGAAAAAGGACCATACAACAATCTTAATAATTCATTAGAGAAGAAGAAAAATCAAGCCTCACAAACGGAAAATTTCGACGGATTTAACTCCGATTATATAAATGACTACTATAATTTGTAGTGTTAATTTAGCATGGTGCTGGCCATAGAACCACACACTTTGGTGCAGTTGAATGAGATTATGGGGCAAAAAATGGCAGGCGCCAATAGTGGAGTTGCCTAGCTCACATAAAGAATTACTTTTTCATGGAATATCCTTCTCATTTGTGTATCTAAAATGCATACCAATTCCTTCATAAACGTCTAAAATGTTAAATACCAATGTATTTTTAAAGTGGGATATACATGGTGATTCACAAGTCGTGACCAAAAATGAAACATCATACACAGGACCGCATTTGAAGGGGGGTCTTCTATGTAACATTGTTCCTCGAAGGCTTCATTAAAAAGATAGAGGGTGTTCTAGTTTAAAAATAAAAAAACATCTTTTTTTAATATCTTCAAAACCGTCAACTGGAATGAACTAAAATTTGGTATGTGGATTTACGTAAGTCTGTACACCAGTGGCAGGAGATTACTGGCATAATTTTTCCAAATAAAAATAGTACGCCACTGTTTTCCTTTGAAACGCGCATTTTTTCGAATTTTACCTTCAATCTGCTACAAATAATTACTCATGTGTTTTTTTCCTAGAGTGCACTGTTTTCATAAAAATGAAAATTAAACACATTAGATGATCAAAGCTTGATTTCAATAAATGTTGAAAAAGACCACTATTCTGACGGATACAAGTGCGGCATCTTTTTAATAATAACAAACGTATTTCCACAAAATTTGTTGTGCTTTGAATTTGATGGAACGCATTATCTGTTCTTTCTTGCAACTGATCAACAGTATTAATTTGTTCAGCATACACTAGTTGTTCAAAAGCGCCCTACAAAAAGAAATCCAGGAGGTTCAAATCAGGAGACGTCGCATGCCAATGTACGAGTCCGTTTCTGCCAATTCATCGTTGTCTAAAATGATTATTTAACCATGCGATTATGTCACGACGAACATGCGAATTCGTTTTATTTCTATTCTTACGAAAACAGTGAACCCTAGGAAAAAAACACAAGAGTAATTATTTGTAGCAAATTGAAGGTAAAATTCGTAAAATTGCTCGTTACCAAAAAAACAGTGGCGTACTATTTTTATTTAGAAAAATAACGCAACCAATCCCCTGTATCTCCGCCACTGGTGCACGTTAATTTTGAGTAAGGACTTGTGGACAATACTTAGGTAAATCCACATATCAAATTTTACTTCATTCCATTTTTCAATATTTTTGAATGAAATTCATACAGTATGTTGAGAAGATAATTGCCCAGGGTGCTATAGGAGCACTTTTTGAAATTTTGTTTTTGCACAAGTTTTATGATAGGTTGAAGTGCGCACTTTTTCTGTTCAAGTTCTAGTTTTTTTTAAAAAGAACCTAGTGAAAAAAATTAAAAAGTGGCTCTATAGCACCCTGTGGGGTTTTGTTTTCAGCACTCTGAGAAAATTTCATCCAAAAATATCAAAAAATAAAGAGTCAATTTCGAAGCGTGCAAACCTCTACAAATCGTATTTTGGACGAATTTTGTCAACTGTTTCGTGCTGCCAAACCAAGCGTTGCGGCGCAATGTACGGACGAAAGGACGTATTCGGATAATTTGGTGGCCCTATTTCATATAATGTAATGTCGCGTAGATAAGTCGTTCTGCAAATAGGTACCCATAATCGCGATCGCTGATACTCCTCGATTTTAAAGCCGTTTTACTTCCCACGTCATTGGCGAGGAAGTATTGTAATCGCGAAAAATTTTTAAAATCAGATATTATGTTTTTTTAAGTCATATGACATCTATATCACGAAAAACTGTATCACTCATCATCAACTTGGAAATTACCACTCGGATTTTTATGAAATGTCCACACGCGGTTACTAGTATCCCAAAGCTTTACAGTCTTAGTCCAGTGGTAACGGTGCTATAGGCAAAAAAAAAAAGTAACAATTGCTGAAACTCCGTTTTTGACGTTTCAGGGGTTCCTAATCATTGACATAAAAAAATTGTACTGCTTAAAAAGGGGGAGGGGGTTGAAATCCGCGAAACACGTTCTATTACTAAGAAGTTTCTGATCCCAGTGATTATAGGAAATTTAAGTATCGAAAACCCGACGAATAATGTGCTCACGATTTCAAAAAATCGGTACAAGCTCTATAGGTTTGACACCAACAGGAAATATGTTTTTGAGAATGATCATTTGGTAGATTTTATACCTGCATTTTATTTTGAATTTCATAACCCGTGAAATGTACCCATTTCGCCGTTACCTTTTGTGTTCTGCAGTTTGTGATGTTTTTCTGGATATAAGCAGGCGACAATTGCCTAGGGTGCTATCTGGAGCTTTTTACAAAATTTTGTCTTTGTGCAAGAATTATGGTGGGTTGAAATGCTCACTATTTGTGCTCAACTTCTTGATATTTTAAAAAGATCGCTGGCACCTTGTGGACTTTGTTTTTAGCACGCTGCAAGAGTTTCATTTGGAAATAATAAAAAGTAAGCTGTCAAGTGCAAATCGGTTTTTGGGCGAAATTCATCTACTGGTTCGTCCTGCCAGTCCAAGCGACGCGACGGTGCGTTCCGACTAAGAAAAAATGTATTAAAATAATTTTATATCTTTCCTAAAATAAGTTCAAGAACTCAAATTCTAATTCGTTTATTCATGTCAATAAACACAATTATGTTTACAAGGGTAGTGTGGTAGATGGTAACAATTGAACGAGGGTCATAAAAATAGCTTATGCCGTCAAAATAAGAGGAAACAGTTAGGTAGTTTTTGCAAAGCAATAAACAGGTAGGCTTATACCTGGATTAAGTACATGTGTTGTCTACTGTAATAGGTAGATGGAGGTGATGCTGCCAGAAATGGATGTGTGCGATCAATAAACAAACCACAAGATTGAACTGCCGTGTCCAATGATTTTTGTATTGCCTTTTTTTATTGCCTTACTAGAAAACTCAGTTGGGTATATGATGGACCTTACTAGAACTTTACAGCTTGTTGTCTACCTTCTTCTACAACCTTCACCAAATCGAGACGCTGTCAACCATATCCTCCGATGAAGACGCCACACAGCACAGTCCTGTGATTTCGTGACTTGTTCGATATGCAAAATCTCGTCGTCACTTTTTCTAAGTTTCCCTAAAAATTCTTGCTTAGCAACCTAGAAATCAATGTCGTTCATGTTAGGTTTTTGACAGAATTCGCCATAAAACTATTATATATTTCCTTAGGAATTGCTATCCGAATTGTTAGTTATTTTTATATCAACTTATTTTGGTCTGAGTTTCTTTCCAAGATTCTTGCGTTTGTGTTTTTGTTCCATCTTAGTGATAAGCGAGGTTGGACTAAGCTTAGAACGCAAATGTATTTAGACCACATAGACAGGCCGCTCGGTATTGTGGCTCACTACAGCTGCAGCACATTTTCCATGGTATGACCTCTTCTTGCAATAATTTATTCGCTTATCCCAATGTATTTTGCGATTATAGAGTTGAACTGCTCCACACTATTGTTGTCCTCATCATAGATTAAACTCAATGAATTCATAATTAAAATTGTCGCATATGACTTTTTATTGTCCATTAGATATTAACCTTGATAAAAAATTCACTCAAGAACAATCTCACCAACAGAAGTACAACACAACAATTCAACAACACAATATCGATGAACAGTAACAAGGGTAGAACAATACTAAATGATCACTAGCTGAGTACCAAAATAGGAAACGATCTACAGGCTAGATGGCTAATCGAAATCCGATTCTGTTATTATAAAAATTTACCTTCGTAGGCACCCGCAGTCATCCTTTCCTCTTTTAAAGTAGCGCCGACCACCGTCTAAGACCAGCCCACAAACGTTTCCTTTTCACCCCCCTGTTACCTCAGCAGATGGTGCTCGTGATTGTAGGAGCCCCGTTAAGAGTCGACTTCATAGCTTTATATCTTTCACAGACTATAATAAACAACATTTGTATCCAAATATGTTTACAATCTAATAACTGAATACGTTTATCGCATTCGTTTAGTTTTTCCATTAGCTTCGAGCGTGGAACACAAGGCAAAGTCGCAAAAACAATAAGCTTTCAGGTCTCGTATTTCGATTAAGATAACAGCCGCCGGTAGATAAACGGAACTATTTCCAGAAACTCAATTACCTGAATTTAATTCCATAGACATACGTACCAAACGGTACACGTTACCCTCGCAAAAATGTAAGTGAAATTCACTCTCCTTGCACCCGACGTATAATTGTTCTAACGCTCGGAGCGATTACTGGTACAGAAATGTGGAATGGATCTGGGCGCAAGGAACAAATCCATTTGCTTTGCGATATTGTAGAGCAAAGTGGTCGCAGGAGTTGTTTTTTTCTTACTGAAGCAAACCGCAAAAGCAATCTTGAATATGGTGTATGGAGTGTTCCGTAATAAATTGGCCGCACCTCTAGCTTTTCATATGACAGCTAAAGAAAGTGTTATTGAAATTAAGTATATAATATGCTTAAAAGTGCTACTCAATGAAGTTACATTTTCAACATAGGGCGTCCTGCATATTTTCAATGGAACTGATAGTCGCTTATTATCTGATTCCAAATACATATTCCCATTAGTCTGGACAAAAAATTTTGTCTGCCACTTATTAATGTGTATCCGAGTAGTTTAGTAGTTTGCACCTATCTGCCGACTCAATTTGGTATAAGGCTGATTACGTATAATGCCGATACACACGGGCATTGAAGTGTCGTTGATAGTGTGTACTGCTCCATATACGTCAAGGTAGTGCTAAGTGCACGTTTTTTGCAGCGCCACAATTCAACACTCGAATTTACCGGCAATGAATGACACACAAAATTTAAGTTTTTGATTAAAGTAATGAAAATGAGTATAATAAAGCATATAAATTTGGAATCAGAAAGGAAGCGACTATTATTCTCACTAGGGCTCTATTTAACGTCGAACATTCCTATTTTCCACAGCCCATCGGGATGAGTATTCTTGATAACTTTCGTCTGATTTCTTCATGGTGTGTGTAGACATGACTGAAAAATAATGTCATCAGCTTTCTTTTGTAAAAAATGCATTTTTCTTCAATCGTAACTTGTTAACAAATACTAGTACGTCGCTGCAATTATTTGCATTTCACTCTTAAGGCGGCTCCGACGCAGTGAGTTTCAAGCCATTTACAAGGATTCAGCTGCTTCAAAACTGACACTCCATTTTTCAATATTTTTGAATGAAATTCATGCAGTATGTTGAGAAGATAATTGCCCAGGGTGCTATAGGAGCACTTTTTGAAATTTTGTTTTTGCATAAGTTTTATGATAGGTTGAAGTGCGCACTTTTTCTGTTCAACTTCGCGATTTTTTTAAAAAGAACCTAGTGAAAAAAATGAAAAAGTATATAAATAGCACCCTGTGGGATTTTGTTTTCAGCACTCTGTGAAATTTTCATCCAAAAATATCAAATAATAAAGCGTCAATTTCGAAGCGCGCAAACCTCTACAAATCGATTTACAGGCTAGATCGCTAATCGAAATCCGACTGTTATTATATATATTTACCTCGGTAGGCACCCGCAGTCATCCTTTCCTCTTTTAAAGTAGCGCCGACCACCGTCTAAGACCAGCCCACAATCGTTTCCTTTTCACCACCCTTGTTACCTCAGCAGATGGTGCTCGTGATTGTAGGAGCCCCGTTAAAGAAGAATTAAGAGGGTGACTACATTTTTCTTGTCACTTTCTCTCCTCAAAATATCTTTGCTATTCTTGAAACCTCATTTTGCAAAAAAATAAAGATTTTTATCATAGAAAAAGTGGCAAGAATGAAAGTAATCACCCGCTCAATTCTACTATAAAAATGGAATACAATTTCAGAGTTGTACTAATATTTGTAAGTTACGACTAAAAAAATCAACAATAAAATGCACACCGACGCCTTTTTTGCCAACAAAAAAATTTATTTAATTTGTTTTTAGTCATCTCTATAGACACCATGAAATAATCAGATGACAACGATTTAGAATACTGCTTCAAACAGGCAGTTGAAAAAAGGGACCTGCGACCTTAAATAGATAAATCTTTATTCGATAGCACTTTTTTGAGACAACAGAAGGCTGTAGACCAAAAGCTGTTAGACTGTAAAACATATAAATGTATACGGAGCATTCCAGACTATTGTAGTAACACACTGTATAGGAATCTGGATGTGGAAGTAAAAAACAAACGAAGAATCACTTGGAAAACAGATAAATAAAATATTGCCCGTGTCATGTACTGAAGGAGGTCACAGTTGTGACCGAAATGTTTACTACATTAAAGGAGAATTTCAAATACCAATAAGTAACACGACAAACTGAGAAGGTAGGCTTTGGACTGACCTCCTAAATAACAAAAACTTACCTATATAAAAGTGTCACCGTCTTTGACATATTGAATGTTTTCTTAAATTTAAAGAAAACTAGCCTTTTCATCTGTGGTCTTTAGCTGCATGTACAAATAAGGTTATACTTTGTTCATTTTTTCTATAAAATAGTTCTAGATAGTTGCTTTATTATATACAAATGCAATGTAGTGTTAATCGCCATATTCTGAATTTCAAGACTCGCAAAAGCTGGCTGAGACTCTGGTTCTATCGTTAATAAATTATTCAATTGCTGTTTACTGTCCTTGTCTTGATTACGTGACTAGATATCGAGTACAAAAAATTCAAAATAGCTGATGTAGGTTCGTTTGTGGTCTGCGAAAGTTTAGCCATGTGTCTAAGAAGATCAATGAGCTTAGATGGTTGAAATATGATCAACGTGACTTCAATGTTGTTGCAAGCGAAACACTTCTGCCAGTAGACGTTTTTATTTACTTAACTCTCCAGCACCTTCTAATACAAAATGCGGACTGCTATAACGTACTACGAACGAATTCATTTTACTTGGGTTACGACGTCGTAAAAGGTCTGTAACTGGTCGTGAATCGTGCTGGATTCAAAAGCGCTAAACGTAGAACTTACTGCGGTCTACTAGTTTCAATGTAAATCTTTATTTTTTATGTATTGTATAATTTTTATATAATAATATATATATATAATAAAAATGAAAAAAAAAATTTAAAAGGAAGCTCTAATCTAGCTGTTGATACAACAAAGTAAAAATTCTGATTTTTCCGGTTGAAAATATGCTGTTTGATCATTAAACGATATTTATGCTCCTTCGATTCAAGCTCTCAAATAAAAGCGTGGTACACCCTTTTTCCCTCTTGTCGTTAAAACGTAACCCGCTTTTATTTGAAAACCTGAGATGAAGGAGCGTCAATATTATTTGAAGATTAGGAAGTATCAAACGGCGTATTTCAAATCAGAAAAAAATGTCTTGAATTTTCAGTTCGTTTTTCCCTCTTAAAGCATTTCCATTTGATATCCATATCCATATATTTGCGATTACATTGCCGTTTTGTTGCGGTCGCCATATTGGATTAAGAATGACTTCACTTTGCTGATTGTGGTTTTATTAACAAGCTTTTTTATTTGACATCAATGCCACGTTATTAGTATTGCGGCGGCCGCAATATCGGTTATTTCAGAATTACGTCACCTTGCTTATTGTGTTTCTATCATTAAATCCTTTCATATAATACATATACCATGCAAAATGGCGACATTCAATTATTTTGTATAGTCATGCTAACCAAACGTGTTTATAAAATTTCAGCTCAACAGGTTGAGGTTAGCTTGTTCAAGATTCAGTTTCAAGAATTGTTCACACTAATATACTGACAAACAGGTTGAGTTAAATGAAAACTTGTAAAATGCCTAGGATATTGTTCTTTTATTATGTCAATGCTAGTGCCCAGGTATCTGTGGCTTCTAGTATACATTGTTGGTACTGCAGTGAAGATTTCTTCAAAGCAGAACTAATATTCTCTAATTCGCTGGATGCTCGATAATAGCATCTCCTAGCGGAAGAAATATTTGTGCTTCATACGAGCAATATAAAAATAAACACATTAGTGAAAATGACGAAGATTTATTCAACTTGGGGTTAGCAAATCCTCTGTTGATCTGGAAAATGATGCCAGCGAAATATTTGCACCTTCGCTAGGCCTCGGTTAACCCCACAAAGCCACGACTATATTTCATTCCCTTGCCCCACTATGCATTTGGCTCCCTGGGAATATTATCATTATTTAAAGGTGCAATTAAAATCATCGACATTTGTATTGAAAAGCGATGAGTCAATGCACTCGCAAATGTTGTCAAATAATCGAGACACTCCACGTCCCAGAGTTTTACACTCAATAGCTAAATGTTCAATTATCAGATCAACTGGGGTATGAAGATTCAGCCTGACTACGATATTATAATGTATCTTAAGGAGAGTGCCAGACGATTAGTGCTTACTGTGGTCCATGCCATCAGTAATTACGAATGATTTGGTCACTGTCAGTTACGAATTCGAACAGATTAGAAATAGCAAAGCCTATATGTTTACGTTGCATTGATTATCGTCAAAATTGCGTAGTTTCAGTAGGTACTTTTGACATATTTGTCTACCAGTACCTACCAAGTTAACAGCATTATATGAACATAATAATAATAATATTTACCGATAGAAACATCTACCTTTATTAGGCCTGTGCTATTCTTCGCTTGTTATCGAAGAAGTAGTACGTCTTGAAATCATCTAACCAAACAATAATCTAAAAACGCTCGCATTTTTAGAATAACACTAAAACTGTGAATTTTATGACAGAACTGTTAATAAATTGACCTATATCAAATACACTTTTATCATCACTACAAACTATGAAAATAAGGAGACAAACAAATCTTCGATTAGCTCCTTCTACTTAATCTAAAATCATTGGTGTCAGTGGAGTACCCAGTCGATTAATATCGCATTGCATAATAAATACTGACGGTGTACAGTAGATACTGATCGTGCATTATTCGTCTTACAATTTACGGAATATTCTTATATTAAGAAATGTTTCTTCTTTCCAGGAACGTATTTTCTACTATACGACTTCATTGATTTCTTCGAAAAAGATGGGCCTAGTTTTCTTCAACGAGATAAGTACCACGACATCATCGATACGGTCTTCAAGAACATGAGCCGGCTGGAAAGGGATGCCATTGTCTTTCAGGTAAGCATGATTTTTTGTTCCTAGCTTCAGAGCTTTTTCAGACATCAACATAAACGAGAAAAAGTATCTATAGAAGCAGAATAAATTACGACACTAGATTCATATTACGTTCATAATATACGCACATATGGTATATTGTCAGTAACATCATAGAACCCAATTACTAGGTGTATAGGAAATGTAAATACGAAATACGAGGTTTGGCCCCCTTGCACCGCCCCTGACGCATTTGTAGATGCTCATTAAATGGGATCAAGGATTTTAACCGAAATAGATAATTCTATCATATTCGTGATTGTCTGTCAGAGCAGTATGTGAGACCTTTGCTCTTGGTTAAAGTATTGTAGGTCAACAAGGCTGGCTGGTCTGGTTCCAAGGAATCCAGACAAAGACAGGGAGAAAGAAAGGAATGAAAGTGGAAGAGCAAAGAGGAGGAAGTGCGTCCGTTGGAGGGATGCCTTGATATTGTTAACTAGTATTCAGTAATTTTGAATTGATTGATCTTGTATGTGTGGAAAAATCGTAATTTTAGTTGGGCCTACAATTGCATTATCTATTGATCACAGTGCGGGTCGCGGTCTTATGTGCTTGCGAACTTGCTCGATTGTGTAGTCTACTGACTCACATGAGGAATGTCCAGGCCTATGTGAAAAGTCATGCTGGAGACATACCATGGGACGTTAGTGACAGTACACAAGGTTCTGTTCTGCAGGAAATACCATGCTGCACATGCATAAGTTAGTGATTGCTGGTCTAATGACCAACTGCGAACTTTACTGATCAAAGTTAATTTTGAGGTTCAGTGCTTCAGTGTGCTTTTGATAAGTCATCCCCTTGATAAAAGTAAGACCAAGATACTTGACAGAATTTTCCCATGATACACGAACTCCATTCGCTGAAACCTCAGACGGGGTGCTGCTATGTTTTTTAGAACAATAGATAGCCTGCGTTTTCGAGTCATTGAGCAGTGCCATCAGCATATAGAAAGACTTCACAGTCGCTGAGGCAAGGGTTGTCATGAGTGTGAAGTGAACAGTGTAGGTGGTAGACGGTCCCTGGCTGTCGTACGTGCAGATACCACCCGGCGGATCTCGTAGGCGAGGACAGAATGTGTGCATGCTACATACACACGTGTACCCTCGCTAGAGTCCATGTGGCGTCCCCTCATTTCCCCTGTATTCCCCCATGATTATTTAGGCTTTAGGAATTCGTGATAGCTGGAGTATACAAAAAACGATCGATCCAAGAACCGAACCCTGAGGAACTCCGGCTCTAATAGGCCGCTCTGTTGACAAGACATTATTAATTTTGATCCGAAATTTTGTACCTTCAAGGGAGAATTTCAAAAATCTTAGGAGCCAAAATCTAAAGCCTTTTTGGATTAGCTTATAGAGAAGGCCCTTGTGCCACACCTTGTCAAAAGCCTTCGAGACATCCAGAAGCAAATGCTAGTACTTTCTTTAAGGGTGAAGCTCCCCGTCTCTTGCTTAACAAGCATAACACCGTCTGCACGTCAACCGCCTGCATGTCAACCGCCTGCACGTCAACCGCCTGTACGCTAGGAATCACATGATGATCTGATGAGAAATTCTCAAGGTGACGTAGAATCACCTCTTCAGCGAGCAGAGATGAAGGTGACAGTAGACTAATGAGACAACAATCATGAAGAAATATCGAATCCACCTTCTTTAAAATCATTATAACCTCCGCAATCTTGCACGCCGATGGAAGTACAGGGTGCTTAGCATGTCTTTAATTATTGCGCCAAGATAAGTCATAGCCTTCCCCGAAAGCAGCTTCAGCGCCTTATTAATGATTTGATCCTCCCCAGATGCTTTACGCACCTTGGAGTATTTAATGTGACCTTGGAGCACTGCTGGCATGCAATGACGAATCTCGGTTGATGCCGCTGATATGCTATGCAACTCTTGAGTTGAAGAATCTTCCAAAGAAGAACTTTCTGAGGAAGAATCACTAATGGTGGAGCTCCGACGACTAACGCCATTCGCCCTAAAATATCTCCTGACGGAACTGACGATATGTTGCTCCTCGTCGAGATCATAGTCGGAAGAGGACGATTTGAGAATTGCGAGATGTTTTTGAAGGACAATGTTGGATGAAGCAGGCGGATCGTTCCATCAAGATAGTTGTTGTGAGTTGCTACCGATCAATCAATAACGAGGCAACTTAAAAGAAAAAACTAGTAATACAGCCTTTGCTTGTTCGACCACGGACAGCTGTGTCGTGGTTTCTGAAACACCTGGTATATATGTGTCCACCTATCGTACTATCCGTATCAGATGTTCCGATAAAAAATGTGTCAGATGATTCATAAGACCCTATCACGAACATAGCTTGCTTTTTTATCATGTCAGAAATGGAGAACATCGCTGGGCGTTTATCCCTAAAGCCCACCTAAATTGTTTCCCTCGTTTTTCGTCCCGTTCGTCGAGAAAAAGGAGAGTAGGTACTGGTAATTGAGATTTGATCGACTTTTTTTAATGTTCAAAATGGTTATTTTCATCCATCTTATTGCCATCGTTTATCTTCTCACACTGGAATGAGATATTTCGCCGACATATTTTCTCTTCGGATAGGATATAAATAATATAAATTATACTAAAAGATTAAAAGACCCTGTAGAAACCTTATGGGGAATGGCTATCGGCTAGCGTTTTTTTAACTTGGCACATTGTAAGTCTAGCACGTGGAACAGAAGTGCCCATGGGTCCATTCCGAAGTTTTACCATAGGTAGTTACCGCATTATACCGCCTCCAAGTAGAGCAATCCGTATCCTCCTGTGTCGCGTTCAGACATAGGGGCCAACACGCAAAGAATTAGTGTCGTTGTACTGAAGATCATCTTTGTGATTGACACGTCAAGTCATCGTTGGTTGCCAGTCACAGTGTCAGTTTGTAAGTCTGTCAGGTCTGGTAACCAAGAAACCAGACAATTTTAAGGGAAAAAGGGGAAGGAGAGGAGAGAAGGGAGAACGAGAGCAAAGGGGAAGAAGAGAATCTATTAGGATAGGCAGCGTTTAGGCACATGCGTAAGTCATTGCTGGTCTTATGACCACCGTATAGAGTCGAATCTTGTTAATCAAACTTAATTTTGAACTTTTACATAATAATGGGTAAAGCTGTCAAAACGTAATTTGGAATTTAGCTTTTAGCGCTTCTATATGGCTCCACCAAGTCATCCCTTTGTCCAGAATGACACCTAGATACTTAGCGGAGGATTCCCATGGTATACGAAGTCCATTCATTGAAACTTCAGACGGAACGCCGCGACGTCTTTTTGTACAGTAGATTGCCTGCGTTCTCGAATGGTTAATTTTAATTAGCCACCGATCCGTCCAATCTAATACTTCCTCCAACACAGTTTGCAGCCTGTCATGGACTAGGTGACCAGACCAAAACTGAGCCACCAATGCAGTATCGTCAGCATAGAGATAGACTTGCTGGGACTAGGGACGTCATGGATGTACAGTGAGTAAAGGATAGGTTCAAGGACCAAACCCTGAGGGACACCGGCTATAATCAGCCGTGTTTGACAGGACATTTTTAATTTTTATCCGAAATTACCTACCTTCAAGGAAGGATTTCAGTTGTTCTAGAAGCCAAAAAGGGAAGCCCTTTTGGATTAGTTTATGCAGGAGGCCCGCGTGCCACACCTTGTCAAATGCTTTTGAGACCTCCAAAAGCAAGATGCACTTTCGTTAAGGGTGAATCCTCTTGTTACTCGTTCCACCAGCCTAACCGCCTGTAGCGTACTATGCTCAGACCGAAAACTGAATTGCACGTCTTTGGAATCATTATAACTTCAGCGGCGTTCCACGCGGATGGGAAGTACTGGATCCTCAGCATGGCATTGACTATTGCCACGAGATAAGTTAAGGACTTCCGCGAAAGCAGCTTCAGCGCCTTATTAGTGATTTGACCCTCCCCAGGTGCTTTACGCACTTATGGTCTTTAATATGACCTTGAATCTCTGCTGGTGTGCAATGCGGGATCTCAGGAGATGTCGCTGATGTGCTAAGTAGATCTTCGGTTGAAGAAGCTTCTGAAGAAGAATCTCCTGATGAAGAAGAATCACCAACGATAGCGCGACTGTCACTGACGCCGTTGGCCCTAAAATATCTCCTGACAGATCTTACGATGTGTTGCTCCTCGTCGAGGTCATTATCAAGATCATAGTTGGGAGAGAACTGTCTTCCCATGGCATCGGCGAAAACCTCAACCTTCTCCTCTGTCCTGAAGACAATGCCTCCAGGACCGTGAATGTGTGGGATTTGTTTACGCTTTCCGTTTTTGAGCGACTTCGCCACCTTCCAGAGAGGAATGCTTGAGTCAAGCATTCCCGCCAGAAAGTCGCATGAAGAGCACTTCTTACTTACTTCTTCTTCGCTCTGCGAATGTCATCAGGATGACAAGACCTTTTCGCTTGCTTAATTGCAGCCCTTTTATCAGAAATTTTCTGACGAATGTCTGCTGGCAGAAAAGGTCTGCCGTGGCGCTGCACGGGAAGTACAGCTGCACGCTGCAGAGTTTGCTGAACAAAACTTGGCCACTCTGCTTGAGCCACATCTATACCGTTCTCATCATCTATGATTGGAATATTGGGGAACTCTCTAAGGAGCGACTTGTATAGCTCCCAATCAATGCGTTTCCTTGGAGGGGTTTCATCCCCCAAGATCTGCTCATTACCAACTTCCAAAACGACGGGAAGATGATCGCTTGAGATGTCACACATGATTCGAGAAGTGATACTGTATCTACAGTTTTTGGATATTGCAAAATCAAGAACATCAGGTGCCTGAAGGTGATTAAACGGGTGGTGCGTCGGCTCTTCAGTACTATGTATGAGATAGCCATTTCGTATCACATGGTTGTACAGTCGGATCCCACTGGTAGAATTCAACCTAGAATGCCATGCTCGATGTTTGCAGTTGAAGTCCCCTGCCACAATAAGTGGTCCCGAGCAGTCTAAAAGGACTTCCAGATCCGCCTCTTGCAGCTTGATACCACACCTGACATACACCGATGTGATTTTTAATGGCACACCTCTCGTCATATTGACCACCACGGAAGCCGTTTGTGCTTCTGTGATAGTCAATACCGCGTTTCACTAGCACTGCCAAGCCGCCACCCCGACCAGTCAATCTATCAGCTCGGATAATATCGTAATTCGGAAAAGCTAGACGATCTCCCGGATTAAGTAATGTTTCTTGTAGCAAGGCCACATCTATACTTTCGTCCACAAGAGCTGGATGAAATTTCCGTTTTTTGGGATGTCCCTTAGGCCCGTATCGTCAGTCGTCCCTACAATTGTAGGGCGCGTTTATGGCCTCCTTGCTTGTCATACTCCTTTCTCTTCTTCAAAAATTTCTAGATTACACTAGTGCCGTGTCAGCGCCAGCGCTCTCCTATTGTGAAGATATGTTTTCTTTTTAAATTGTAGGAAATTTCAAGCTGGTAAAACATGATATAACTCAGAAGCAAGCACAATTTGATGCAAATAGATGTTTATGGCATAACCTCAAAATAGAGCGCTGACACGGAGAAGTAGAAAACTATGACAATCAAGGAGGCCATAAAGGCGACCTACAATTGTAGGAACGACTGACGATATGGGCCTAAGACCCAAACAATTGTACCTAGCCCCTTGCAGGAAAGATCGCCTTCAAAGCCTGTGTTGCTCTAATCAGAGGACCTATGATCTGCTGTAAGGACCTTAGCCCGGTTGCCAGGTCCACATTTTGCGTATTCACAGAAGATCTCACCTCGAGGGCAGCCCGGGTTGCATCCCTAGCTGCATCCGCGTAACTTACATTGCGCCTTTACGCTATCACTTGCAGATTTTTCCTAGGGGCAAATCTGCAAGTTCGGCTATTCGCAGGGTGCCCTCCTCCACAGTTCGCGCACATTCGTTCCTCTTGTTCTGTTTGAGGGCATAAGTGGGCCATGTGGTCAGAAGCACATTTTAGACACTTAGGTGGTGCTGTGCAGTAAGATTGAGCATTCCCATATTTCTGGCAGCGGTGACACTACCCGATGAGTCTTGAGTTCC
The DNA here is from genome assembly GCA_963669975.1 of Acanthoscelides obtectus. Lineage (NCBI taxonomy): Eukaryota > Metazoa > Arthropoda > Insecta > Coleoptera > Chrysomelidae > Acanthoscelides > Acanthoscelides obtectus. The sequence continues at coordinate 48,864,039 of CAVLJG010000004.1, forward strand.
TTTGAACTTGGACACGGATAGCCAAACCTAGCAGCTCATGTTCGTTGAACAGCTGCTGAGATTTTTCTATCTTGGGCATACTGACTACCACTGCGTTTCAGGCGAATTATGTTCAGGGGGGAATATACCCTCTGTTGCAACTCTTCGTTGATCTCCGTTTTCGAAAGTGTCGCAGGTACTCCTCTGATTACAGCATGAATGTTCCTTTCCGAGGGGAGAGGGAAAGTGTGGTGGGGCACCCTTCCTCCTTGAAGAGACGAATAATCCTGCGGTAATCATCCTCGGACTTTCCTGATTCCTGCATCGACGGCAACCGCGCGTTCGAATTTGATGCCCTAAGAAATATACTTGTGATTTACGCCTCGCCATCTCGAAGAATCGCGAAGAAAGATGGCGGTAACACGTACCTTGCGTGTGGGCTGTGCAGTCGTGTCTTCTGATACCTGAGATATCGAAGGTGAAGATGTAACTGACAGATTAGGCATAGGCTGTTTATTCGAGTCGCTTGCAGTTGAACGAGACGGTTCAGACGGCGATTTTGGTGCAGGGAGAGGAGGAAAGCCTGTCGTGTCGGTCTTTTTTTTTTTTATTTAGCATACCGCTTCGACCTAAAGATCATTAGCGGGGAGTAGGTTAAATTTTGTACATAAATCTAGATGCTTTAAGAAAATTGGAAATGTTTATAAAGTTACACTGTGGTCCTATAATGTCAGCCAGTGTTCCGTTTAGTTTATACATAAACCTATATACTTCTAGCACTGGGCACTCAATTAGTAGGTGTTTCACTGTTAACTGCACGTCACAGATTTCACATAGGGGCACAGGTTCTTGAGACAGCAGGTATCCGTGGGTAGCTCGTGTGTGTCCTAGCCTTAGTCTTGTGATGATGGTCTGGATTTTGCGCTTGTTGGTGACGGTTTGCCATGGCATCAACTTAGACTTGAGTTCAAGTAATTTGGATGGTTTACTCTGCCACAGATTGTTCCAGTTCTGGATGATTTTCGATTTTAAATGAGCCCTTACATCATGCTCTGGTACTTTGACAATATATCTAGTAGCGTTGTTGGCAGCGTCTTTTGCTTTGCGATCTGCTAGCTCATTTCCTGGAATTCCAACGTGTGATGGAACCCATAGGAAAACAATTCTTTTGTGCATTGCAATATCTTTCATTTCATCCCGAATTCTTTGAGCTATGGCGTTCTTGCTGTACATAGTGCTAATTAACTTAAGCGAATTCAATGAGTCGGATATAATTAACCAATTATTTGCGGAGTTACCTTTAATATACTTGATGGCTTCAAATATTGCATAGAGTTCACCCGTAAGGACTGTGGCTGTCTCTGGCAGCTTACATTCTATAATGGATGTTGGTGTTATGACTGCAGCGCCAACGTGCATTTGTAATTTTGAGGCATCTGTATATATTTCACTGTAGTTACCATATTGATTGCGGATTTCTGAGAATTTCTGGTATATAATTTCTTTTGGTGTTTCCTCTTTGCATAGTTTTGTCAGTGTGCTGTTGATAACAGGTATCTGAATGCTCCAAGGTGGGTTAGTTGTCTGAGTTTTGGTGATAGTAGGAGGAAGTATAGGCATACGTAGTTGATTTAGATACTGTGTTATTCTGTAGTTGAAACTTGAGGCAATTTGACGGTTGACAGATGTGTGACTAAATCCTGGTATAGATGGGTTAGATGCAAGTTTAGTTGCGTATTGTAGACTCAGGACTTGTCTTCTAACATATAGGGGAGCTTCTCCAGACTCACAGTATAAACTGTCAATGGGTGTGGTTCTGAAGGCTCCTAATATCAGGCGTAGTGCAGAATTATGTAGAACGTCTAGAGGTTTCAATACTGTTGATTTTGCCGAGCTATATGCTATGCAGCCATAATCTATTTTCGATCTCACTAGTGCACGATATATACTTAAAAGGGTTTTTCCATCTGCACCCCAGTGTCTATTGGCTAGGTATCGTAACATGTTGAGTCCTTTCTGACAAGATTGAATTAGATAAGTAATATGACTCCTCCAGGTCAGACGTTGATCAAATATAATCCCAAGGAACTTTATTTCTTGATGTGTTTTCAGGTCAACATTTGATAAGCGTAGAGTTGGTTGTGTATGAGTTGACTTTTTAGAGAATATAATGCATTGTGTTTTGTCAGGAGAGAATGTCAGGCCATTTTTATTAGACCAGTGCTCCATTTGATTTAACGTTGATTGGAGCAACGATGTGGTAGTTGCCATATTTTTGCCTTTAACATATACAATCATGTCATCTGCATAAAGGCGAGTTTGAAGAGGCTTTTTTATATTCGCCACGATGTCATTAATGGCTACCAGGAAAAGTGTTGGGCTGATAATAGATCCTTGGGGTAGGCCGTTGATCTGCGTTTCAGCATCTGATAGTACACCATTGGCACGAACTTGGTAATTTCTGTTGGCATGAAAATTTTGTATGAATGCTAGAATGTGTCCATCGTAGCCCCAGTTTTTTAGTTTGATGAGTACGTCAAACTTCCATACGGTATCAAATGCCTTATTGACATCAAAGTAAATGGCTGCACAATGCTGCCGTTCAGAGAATGCCTCTTGTATGTAAGATTCTAGGTCTACGATATTATCTAATGTTGATCTGTTTGATCTAAATCCGCCCTGTTCGTGCGCCAGCTGCTTTTTGCTTTCCAAGTTCCACAATAATCTCCGGTTAACAATTTTTTCTAATAGTTTGCACATTGAACACGTTAATGAAATTGGTCTATAGGATTCTGGAACCTGGGGTGGTGCGTTTGGCTTTAGAATCGGTATAACTGTGGCTTTCCTCCATTCGTTTGGAAAAACTTGCTTAGTCCATATTATATTGTAAATTTTTAAAAGTATGCTCATCGCTGAATGTGAGAGGTGCTTTAGGAAAATTGTTGGTATATCATCAGGTCCAGGTGATGTGTTCTTCAATGTAAGAAGTGCCTCGGTTAGTTCCTGTTCTGTAATGGGGTTATTTATTGAATGAAGGGTTTCGCTAATGGGTATTGTTCTATCTGTGTTTCTCTTGTAATTAAGGAATGCTGCGCTATAATTTTGGTCACTGGAATTTTTGAAATATGTTTTGGATAAGGTGTTGGCTATGTCTCTGCTTTGAGTGAAAGTGTGGGTTCCTTTCTTTATCGACCTAATGACTGAATGTGATTTTTTCCCAGACATGGTTTTGATTTTCTTCCAGACTGTGGATACATTGGTGGCATTATTGATGGTTGAAACAAATTTTTGCCATGATAATTTTTGTTCCCTTTTTAAAACAAGTCTTGCCTTTGCACGTTTGTGTTTGAAGTCAGTTAGGTTTTCAACTGTTTTATATCTTCTCATTTTATTCAGAGCTTGCTTGCTTTCTCCTACCGCATGTTCGCATTTTTCGTTCCACCAAGGGACTGGATTCCTTCTCCGTATCACCCTAGTTTTGCCTATGTTTTGGTAAGCAGCTTCTCTGATTAGATTCATAAAGCTTTGAACGGTAGCATCGACGTCATCTGTGATCTCGAAAGTGTTTAGGTTATTATCGATATAAGCAGAAAAAGAAGGCCAGTTGGCTTTTTTTAAATTCCATTTTTCTCTTGGTTGTATATCTGTAACTTCTTTGTTTATATCTTGTATTATTATTGGGAAATGGTCACTCCCATACAAATCGTCCGCGACATTCCATTGTAAATGTGTAATCAGATTAGAGGAGCACATGCTAAGATCAATTGCAGAGAAGCGTCCAGAGGCTGAATCGAATCTTGTACTGCTACCATCATTCAGTAGAATCATGTTAGCATGGTCAATTATATTTTTTATAATATTTCCCCGCGTGTCATTTTTGTATGAATTCCATGTGTGACTGTGAGCATTGAAATCTCCTAATATTATCCGTGGTGATGGTATTTGTTGCAGTAATGACTCAAACTCATTTTCTTCTAAATAATAATTGGGAGGTATATATATGTTACATATGTTGATCTTTGTATCTGATTCGACGGTAATGGCTACAGCTTCTAGATTTGTGGTAAGGGTTATAGGTTTGGCTAATATATCTGATTTTATGTATATTGCGACTCCACCGCTAGCTGTAGTTCTTTCACGGTGTTTGAAAAATCCAGTGTACTGTTTTGGTGTATGCGATTTGGTTTCGTGGAAGTGAGTCTCTTGTAGGCATATAATGTCTGGGTTGAAATCGGAAATTAATTTTCGTAACATATTTAAATGGATATAATATCCATTTAAGTTCCATTGTAGTATTGATTTGAATTTAAAAAGTAGAGTCAATAGATGAAGTATCACTGAGTTGGTCGCTGAGATTTTTTTCAAGATGCCGTTCCATTTTTTTTCGTAATCTCGTACAGCGGTTTTTCAAGGCTTTGTCTGTGACGTGTGGATATATTAGCAGAAGCATCTCGATTAATCCTTTAATGTCAGATGTGTGGTCGTTGACGACGGATATTATGTCTTTTGTACCGTGGGTGTTTTCCAATAGACTTTTCAATTGGTCTGAGTTCAGTATGAGTGGCGGGGTTTGGTTGTCGATAAAAGATTTAACAGACTTGAATGAAATTTCTGGTATGTGTGATGGTTGGATATCTATTTTGGGTTTCTTCATAGTTTGGTTTTTTGGAGTAACGAAGATTGGTTCCCCAGAATTTCCAGGCATAAGTTGATTCTCAGTTGAGGGGGACAAAATTTCTGAGAGGCCACGTTTGTTACTAGTTTGTGTGTCTGAATCTGTGATATCGTTGGGTTTTGATTGGGGTTGGTTTGAAGTTGTGGCTGCAGTTGTTTGTGACGCTGAACTTGCTATGTTGGAGTTTGGAGTAGTTAGTACTGACGGTTGTTGGTTGTTTTCAACAGTGAATTGCTCTGATGCTGATGTTTGTGGTGTGGGTGTTTCTGTCTGTGCCGATGGGCATTGAGATGCAATATGACCAGAAAGCTTACATTTGAAGCATTTCTGGCTGTCAAGTGAGAGGAATATACGGTAGGTGAGGTTTTCGTAGGTCATTTCCACAGTTTCTGGAATTATGCTAGGCTCTACAGGCATTATGTATACCTGTCGCCTGAAGCTTAATATATGGCTGTACTCAGGTAAAGTTGCACCTATTCTTAGAAAGGATATGGGAGAAATGAGTTTTACGCCTATTTGCTCTAGTATGTCTTTCAAGATTTTGTGTGGAATGGTGGGACATACGTTGGATATTACTAATCTATCGGATGGTGTAATAAGTCTGCGAGCCTTTACTGACTCTCCATTAATGATGATTTCCCCAGGATCTTCAAGGAATTTGTCTACAAGTTGCTTGCTGGATAAATAGATACATATCCGATTATTGGATATTCTGGAGCAGAAAAGGATGTTTTTTGGGTCTACTATAGGACCTAGTCTTAGCAGATAATCTTGGATTTTTAGTCCATCGACAGCGTTGAAGATGATGGCTTGCTCTTTGTTTGGGTATTTGGTAGAACTTTGACTTAATATATCAGAGTATGATTTTGCAGAGTTGGTATTTTGTGATGTGTTTGGCGAATTCATGACTGTTTTATTATTTTATCAGGCAATTTGATGTTGTTATATTCTGCGGCATCCCTGAATACGGTCCTGTCCACCGAATTCGGTTTGTTTTGGTGCGCGATTTATACAGACGCAACCAATGGATGGAATTCCGATGGCCTAGGAATTTGCAGATTGTCGTGTTGTATTGTAGAATTGAAGGCTGGTACTCACAGTCTATGATGGCTTCAATATTGGCAGGTAGTTAACTTACACACTGGATTTTAATACGGCGTATTTCACTACTTTTGCTTGATTGTATCCGAGCACGATTCACTGGTTGCATATGGCAAAGCGATCAGGAACGGACTCCCCTCGTGTCGGTCTTGTTTAGTCGCGTTTTACGGGGTTTAACCTTGATAAAACCGTCAGGGAGTGTATCGTCGTTAGTGGAATGATCGCTTGAATTATTTAACGCTCTGTTAAGATTTACAGCTTTGTGATTGAAACGTTTACTACTAAAGAAGATATTTCAATACATGTGGTTTTTATTGACAGACAAGAATGAGGGGTTAATGCTATTATAGACAAGTAACTCGATATACAGCGGCAAGAAATCCTGTCCAGCAACAATACGGAGAAATATAATAAGTGCTGATCTGCAATAAGAGGGTGTACAGATATTTTTTTGGAGTAACTTTATTACATCATCATCGACATGATTAGACCGTAGATAGACAAGCTCTTACACAGCATAGTTATGTTGTGCCTGAATGCTGTTGTACCTCCCCCCAAGTCCATGACTCAACAAAAGAAAACGTGATATGAACTACCAATTTCAGAATGATGACTGAGGGCGGTGTGAGAACTTGCTGTCGCAGAAGACAAATTAGTCAAATCTATTTGCTGTACAATAACATTATTCTTAGGATAAACTGAATTGGATGGCAGTCTGTATAACTGACGACACAAAATTCAGTTACTATGACGTTGCCTTGCACTTTGCAATGACAAAATTTATCGATTCAGTCACTTACATCCTCATATAATTTGTTGAAATTACTGCTTCCAGTGCGTTGGCCCTATGTCTGAACGCGACATCACAGTGTATTGAGGGAGACACATGGTTCTACAGCCGAACCCCACAAGTGGAGTTGAGCCTCGAATGTCCTGCTCGGTATTTGCAGTTGAAGGCCCCTGCCAAAATAAGCAGTCCCGAGCAGTCCAAAAGGACTTTCAGATCGAAGAATGGTATACCTTCCGCCGTATTAACCACCACAAACGCCGATTCAATGATTTGCGTGTCAGCGATTGTGCTTCTGTAGTAGTCAGCCCCACGTTTGACTAACCCCGCTAAGCCGCCGCCCGTCCAGTCAACCTGCCATCATGGATAACATCATAATTCGAGATAACTCAGAAGTCTGCTGGATTGAGCAATGTTTTCTGAAGTAATTTAGATTCATCCGAAGGTTTTTGGAAAGTGTGCCTTAGACCTAAGAAGTTTCAAGAAAGAAATTTAATAAATCTAATCATATAATAGCTGCAGAAAGATCGCGTGCAAAACCTGAGAAACACTAATCAGTAGGCTGATAATTTGTTGCCGGGATCTAAGCCCGATTGATAGGTCCACACTTTTCGCGCCTAAGCAGGGCTGAACTGAGGAGGTATACAGGAATGTTGAGTTGGTTACTTCCGCGTATGATTTGTTGCACCCTGGCGCTATGACCTGTAGGTTATGCTTGGGAGGAAACCTGCATATCGGGCTATTTGTGGATTAGTTTACGCGCCTATGTCCAGTGAGACGGCACAAACATCTCATGAGATCTGAAGCCCATACTTAACATTTTGGAAGTGCAGAGCCCTATGACTGCGCGTGACCGTACCTTTGGCACCGATGACACTGTTCAATGAGTCTGGAGTTCTTCGGAATTTTGACTTTGATACCAAGTCCCAGCAATTCGTTCTTGTTCAAGATCTGCTGAGGCTTTTCAATCTCAGACAGTATCACTACCCAAAGGCATGGGTGTCACTACGTTTGAGACGAATTATACTGAGTGACAAAAAAGGTAAACACCTATGTATGTTTATTCGATTTTAATAATTTTTGGCATATGTGTTCAGTGTCCCTTACTAGTAAAATAATTTTCAGCTTGATTCGTCAACTGACTGCAGAAGCTGGTTCAATAATATGCCGAGGATCCACGATTTCTTATACACTCATTGACACGCCTGGGCATCGTGCTGATAAGGTAGTCGATATCCTGTTGGGGCATCTCATTCCAGGTTACTGGAACTTCGTGGGTAAGAGCTGCTAAAGTCTGTGGAGGGTGTTTCAAATTTAACAGCCTGCGCCCTATCATGTCCCAGACATGTTCAATTGAAGATAGGTCAGGCGATCGTGACGGCCAAGGTAAGACTAATGATACTCTGGCAACATGCGGTCTGGCATTGTCTTGCTGAAAAATGGGATTTTGGGTGGTGTTAAGGTATGTAATAAGATTAGGCTCCAGTCATATTGCCTCTGATGAAAGTGGTGATCTGCTATCGTAAGCAATAGCACCCCATACCATAACTCCCACGATGTGGTGAACGTGACGCTCTTTGTCAAATTGTGGGTCACGTATTTCACCACGTCGCCGTCTCACTCTTGTCCGACTATCGTGCATCCCCAGACAGAAGCGGGATTCGTCACTAAAGACCACCTAATTTCATTCCCGGACCCATAGAATACCAGAGCAAATGGTTACGCCGATGTTCCACTGTGAGAGGTAGCACCCAATATGTGCGATAAGAAAAGTCAAACTGTAGTATTCGGCAATATACCGTACGGATACCAGCCATCCTTCCATGCTCTTCAAACCACTGATTAGCGATGGCTCGAGTACTACTGAATCTGTATCGCAGAGCCAGACGTTTTAACTGGCGGTCTTGTCGCTCTGTGGTCCCTCTGGGACGTCCTGAACCCCTCACTCGCTGTCCTCGGCTTGCAGTATACTTCGTAAAGATCTGTTGGTCCTCCTAGAAATTTGTCTTATCGATAGAATTCTCCGCACTCTAGGCATACGTAGGTGCTTACCTTTTTTTGTCAGTCAGTATATTTGGAGAGGAGGATATCCTCTCTGTTCCAACCCCTCTTTAATCTCTGACGCATGTGCACCTCGGATTACTACGTGAGTGTTTGGTTCAGATTAAAGTGGAAATGAATGGTGTAGCACGCTCTTTTCATTAAAAAGACGAATGATCTTATGGTAGTCGTCCTCGGTTTTTCGAGTAATCCTATTACTCATGTCGACGGCGCTTACTCTTGATGCCGAGACTCATAGCTGATGGCTTGCCACTTTGCAGACTATCTCAAAACAGTAGGAGTGGCACATTTTGGTGTAGGTGGCTGCCCCAAAGCCTTTGAGCAGCTGCAAGGTGGTGATGATGTAGTCATAACAGTCAGTGGAGCAGCTGCTTGGGAGCACGCTGCGGCACCTTCTTCACCATTTTTAGCAATGACTGGTGTTTTGTTAAGAGGAGGAGGTTTTTTTCATGCGTATTTTTCTACATTTTACGCTGTTAAATCCATCACCCTGAGTCTCGCCATCGGTTGTTAAAAATTTCGGCGTCCAGTGGTCCTTTGTGTGTGATAGTTCTACTGTCCGATCTGACACTGGTTGGTCTGTTTATTAATTGAGATGCTCACGCAGCTTGTATGCACGTTGATTTTACTGCTTAGGGATGCTATAGTCTCGCTTTTTTTCAGCTGAGCTTGGCTTGTTGATTGTTCATCATCATCACTGGAAAACGTGACCCTTTTCAGTGCTCTAATCTAATTTCCAGTTTTCTCAATGAATCCTTGATTTTTGAAGCTGTCATTGATTGGGTCCAGAGAGGAACTCGCATCAAATCCTCCCACTCAAGATCGTGTTGATAGTATTCCTGCTTTGTATTTTGATGGGCAAGGGGAGAGGACTTTTGTAACCAAATGTAGAAAGCGTTATCGATAATTAGTTGTTGAAGAACATATTTCCATACTCAAGGAACCAGGCACGGTTGATGTAGGTTATGCTGTACCCAGTAAAGGTACAGGAAAAGAAATAGAGTCTGCCCACAAAACTTGGGACTTGAAGAGGATATTTGAGCGATAGGATTAACTTCCATAAGTATTTTAACTCTCAAGTAGTTTACGAGTTAATCAAAAAGGTTTGGGGAACGAAAAACTTTGATTCATAAACATTTCCCTCTACAGCAGGATTATGGATTGTTGACTTGTCAACTCGACAAATTTTTACTGAAATCATAAAACTTCCAACTCACTGTTAAATATTCCGGGAGAAAAGGCTAAAGGGCAGCTTTTGTCGCGCTTCAAACTGACACGACTTAATATTTCGGTATTTATTTGGTTGAGATATGTATATACTATATTCAGAAGGTAGTCAAAAATCCCCCAACTCTATTTGTCCTACGTCAAAGGTTCAATAACAAAAGTGCTGTCAAAAGTTTGCAATTCTCGATGCGGCGTACCATTAAGACACCATTGCAACCCAGAATTCCGAAACCCGGTAAACGTAGTAAACCATCAAAAAGCTTGTTTTCTTTGATCGCCTTCGCATTTCTAAACAAATTTTGCTGGGAAAACTTCAGCGGTGCGTGAGGTTTTTGAAGCCCCTGCTCCATTTTGTCGAAGTCAATTAGAATTATGGAGACTACATATTATGAGACTTCTGCTGCGTGTCTTCATGATACATTGGATACCATATGAGTTTATGCTTTTTTGCAGTATACGGATTGGGAGCATGTGAACGATGGCTATTTGAACCAAAAGATGATTGGAGATGTGGTCGGGGACTACTTCTTCATCTGTCCCACCAACGAATTTGCTGAAGTTGCTGCAGAGAGAGGAATGAAAGTTTACTATTACTACTTCACACATGTAAGTAAACAGGGACTGCATGCAAACTTCTGAAACCCATACTACGTATTTTTAAGCCTAAAAAAAATAGATGATATAAGTTTTCCCCTACAAACTCGAACAGATTAGAATAAGTGGAGCCTTTATGTTTACATTAGATACATTAGAGACTTTTTCGCGAGATCCCGTAGTGAATGGAGCGGGAACAGATGTAATTTTCCCTTCCTCTCGAAGTTTTGACAGGTTCAAGTCACACCGGGAGTGGTTAGATGGCGCATGTGGCACAAAATGTTTGTTTTAAGCTCCTTGATAAACTTAGCTGTTTTCTTTGAATCGTAATTAAAATGACCGATCGTTTTTGTGCAATGTACATATATATCAATAAAATCAACCGTTTGATATGACAAGTACGATTCCTATATCTTCGATGACCTTCTCCCTCGTCATTTAAAATCAGGTGGACCTGCAAAGACAAATGTTCAAATGAGATCTCTGTTTTTTAAATGACATCGACATCAGACCTGATGCCCGCTAGTACCTCACCGACGGTTCGCGGTTACCCTTACCACGTGATTTTTTGACAATAGGATGACGTCACATCCATCTTCCCCTATTCCCGTTCTTCGCGAAAATGTGAGTATCAGTTCCCGGTACCGCACTGTGCTACACCGTGGACTCGCGAAAAAATCCTTATTGCATTATTTGTCGCCAAAGTTGCGTTGTTTTAGTGCATACTTTTGACTTATTTGACTCCTATTGCTTACCAAAGTGACAACGTTGTATCAACTTGATAATAATACTCACCAGTGGAAAGATCTACTTAAATTAGGCTTGCGCCGCTCTTTGCAAATTACGCAAGAAGTAACATAGCCTGAAACACGACATTACATGAAAATACTAGCACTTAGCACTTTAAAAAAATGACACTGAAATCGAATTTGATGTTAAAACTGTCAAAAAATTAACTCAAGTCAAGTCCACGTGTAGTAATCCTGACTGACTTTGACGATCGTAGTTTTGCTCCTGCTACCTAGTCTGAAATCGCTGATTTTGTCTATATAAAAGTAAGTCCTTCAAACTTGCGTTTTCAGTAGTAGTTGAGGTTTGATTTGAATGTTGTGCGATGTCTCAGGATTCCAATGCAAGTACTGATGTACGTATTCTTTGAGTGCGAGACCTAAGGAATGTCGGCCTGAAGTATTTGTTTGTGGATAATAATGAAAGGAACATAGGCTTAGTCGGTTTGAGGTGACGTACAATTTGAATGTCACACTTACAGTTCTCTTTTGGTCTGACAAATGATGGCAGAGCAAGTGTTTGTGCCTTTGCTACGCCTCAGACAACACCACATGACGATGCCTATATTCCACTATCAGTCCGATCATGTTTCGTTGCTGTCTAACGCTTGCGCGGCAATCGATTCAGTTCCCCTCAAGTACCATCTACCCCATGTCCAGTAGATACGCTTAATATCAGAAACATTTCCATGTTAACATTACCCAACTTGATAACAATAAATTTTGTTATTGTCGACAGATATTTTTTGCTTGAAGTATTGGCCAAAAGGATCCCACGAAGACGTTTAAATTGGAAATTCTATTTGCGGCAAGCTGCCGATAGGCAAGCCTGCATACCGCCTGTTCATATCAAGGAACTTTTATATTAGCTACATTCGGACCATGAGTTTATTGAGGTAGATGAGGTACTTTGGGATCCGGGTTAAGAATTTGACCCTTTCCTGTACACGTCAATAAAGGGTTGTGAATGTGATTTATCAGTCGCTGCGACCAAAGACATATTATAGCTTAGGAGCATTATCAGGCACCTAAAGAAGTACGAGTATAAAGGGAAGACAGTTCACACGATCCAAACCATGATCGTTTGGCCGCCATATTTGAAAAGGACCGCCAGTTTACAAGACGGTTATTCAACATATCTTCGCAACCAGTATGCATATCTTTAGGTTCTAGAGCTCATTAAGAGCAAACATATTTTTAGATTACACGTTTTTTGAATAGTTCAGTAGATATTAGGTATACCAAGGTCTTCAGTTTTTATCAATCTGTACAGTTCATTATTGATAGAATGAAGACCATATTGCTACAGTTAAAAATTTTATATTTGCAAATACTAAAGGAAGTTTCCCCTAACCTTACTACATGATTGAAAAAACATTGCAATTCTCTTGAAGTCTAGGTCCAGCTACTAAGGTAACTGAACGGTAAGTGAACTAATATGGACCCACAGTTCGAATGCGGCGGGGTTATTACGTAAAAAAAACGATATAATGTCAAAAGACCGACAAAAAGTCAACTTGCCAACTAGATAGTTCCTAGAGTACAAATAGCCCATTCCGCTATTGCTGTCGGTGAGCGATGTGAGCGTCACTAGCGTCATCTGAGGAGAAATAACTCAACGACATGGCAGCGTGCTTGTAGAATGCCGAGATAGTCTGAAACGGTGTTGAAGATTGAAAATTAGTTGAATAGCATCTGGAGAAGTGTGTGGTGATTGTTTATTTTGGCCTTCATGTTTTTTTTATACTCCAACTACATCGAAGGCCTAAGGTCTATACACCCATGGGGTACCGTGGGGCTATAGGGGGATACAAGGGAAAAGGGGGGGGACGCGAGATCCGCAGGGGGTACCTGCTTGTTCGACTTTCGGAGACCATCTTCCATAGCAAAGAGAAAAATTCTCTTGGGACGGGATTCGATCCCTCGCAGTGGCCGGCGGCTGATTAGGAGACCGTAGCGTCTACCACTACGCCACCGCTGCTGCCTAAATGTATATAAAGTCAGTGATATTTGCTGTGTGAGAAAACTATTACTGAATATGCTGCCCGTGAGGTATATTAGCTGGATTAGACGTGTTATTTGTGTTGACCTTTCTAAAGAAGGATTATCGAAAGTTATAAATTCTCTCCGGTTTTTTGCATTTCCAAAAACTTTGAGAAGCATAAAGCGAAATCAGCTCCTTTCCCGCGTTGTGTGGACTCAACTCACGCCACAGAAAAATTTCTATAAAATTTAAATTGCTGAAAATAAAAAATAATGTAAAATGTAATTACATTTTCACGTTAAATAAATATTCCTGTCTGTAGCCTATTTTCTCACCAGTTAGTTGTAATATAGTTCACCAACCAGAGATCTACTTTTTTATCTTTGTCATTTTTCAAATTCATCAAGTTTGCAAATGCGATTTCTAGGTTGGAGCATACATCTCAAGTATGTGTATTTGAGACAAGGGACGAAGGGAATTACCATCAACGCAGATTATAGGCACATAAATTCCCACTATGTAGCTGTACCCTGACGTTTCCTTCCAGCGATAGTGTACAACTTACAGCTTACACCTCCTGTAATGCTATCTCTGGAGCAGATGTTGCATCACATGAGAGCCAAACATTGATAGCTGAAGCGTCGTGATGCTTATGCAACACGTACAGCTACAGAGTGGTTGCAATTGAAGTGGACAACAGCTTATTCTTAGTTGACATCTTATAGAAAAACCTACATAATGTCGCAATGTAATACATAATGTTACTTGTAAAATAATCAATTTTCGGTAGAGCTAAAACCGATTTTGAAGCGTCAAAGGTATTGTATTTACTAATCCTTCTGGCAATTTCGCCAATATTACCACAAAATCGAACTAAGTATTCTAAGGTCCGGTTTTTCCACCCGTGGTTAACTTTCAAGTTAGGTAACTATGATTTGGTTAACTTTCAGCTGCCCGTGAATTCATTTTCCAAGTTCTGATTACCAATCCATATACCGATTCTATGTTTTATGCCTAAATTAACGGAATTTTGCGTTCGGTATTTGTAGCTCTTGTCATCCATGGCTACTTATGTCGTTTTAAGACGACTTTGATAGCCTCAGTTGACAAAATTTATATCCGTCAATCCTGAGAAAAGATCACGTTATCAGAATCGTGGTCATAAGGTCTATACAGGGTGACTTTGAAGTTGAGTCATTAATTTTCAGATAATGATTGTAGAAGGAAGATAAACCAAAATATGTGTGTAAAAATAAAAAAAAAATTAAAAAAAAAAATGTTACCTTGTTTTATAAAGTATCCTCCCGACAAGTATTTCAGTGCGGACCTGTATTTGATCGTGAGGTCTTGGAGCACCGGCATGCCGTCCATATGTGAGGTCTTAAGTCAAATGATTCACGAACCCGTTGTACTACATTAACAAAGGCACGAGGGTTTGGTTGCACGCGATTTGGAAACCGATCCGCATAAACATGTGCCATTTTTTATTTCGTTTGAGCCACGCAACAGACACCACTATTCACTACCGACTGACACTGACTGTATACAACTGAATGAAATAATTGTAAAAATATCGTTTCAAATTCTTTCGCTTTTTTGTTTCCGATGCGATGAACCGATAAGGCGGATTATATCCGTTGTCGCCAAACACGAGCACATAATATTATTATTGAGACAGGACGGTACTCAAACTTCCAAAGGGCTATAACTTTGTTACTTTAATTTTACCAGAAAAATGGTAAAGGAAAAAAACATTTCTTTTGATCAGATCTACTCACTGTTAAAATAAATGACTCAACTTCGAAGTCACCCTGTATATATATTTAAGACCAGCGATCAAAAACTACAGCCATCAAAAAAAAGGTGGAATCCTACATCGATAAGTCGTACAGCAGGGCAGAGATTTGGAGTATTAGGTCAATTTTGTGTAATATTAGCGAAAACTGCCTTTGAGATTAACAAATGGAATACTTGTAATTATTCGGAAGTGATTTTGCCTCTACCCACCAAATGGATCATTGTAGGTGTATATGTAGTGTTTATTGTTTAAAGACGATGGTATATCTCAATAATTATTGGCATAGTTGAAAAATGTATGTCAAGAAAATGTGTTTGCCTCTAAACAAGAGGTAAAATGTGCTTAAAAAATGAAATCGGTTCACGGATTTGGAAGATATGCTGAAGAACTATTGTACAAGTTAGCAGCCCTTTTTAAATATAAAGAGCACGATTTGGATGTCTTGACCCGACTTGTTACATATTCCCATATTTGCTTAATAATACTCCGCATTCAAACTGAGAGCGCATATTAAGTTCACACGTGGCCTTAGTAGCTGGTCTAGACTTCGAGAGATTTCCAATGTTACTGCAATTTAATGGTAAGATTAACGAAAACCCTTTAGCAGTTGTGTGTACCTTTAATTGTACGTTACTTTTTCCACTCTACCAGAAATGGACCATTTTTACATTTAAAGCAGTATTTTTTAATAAACGCAAGAACTGATAAACATTGAAAACCGTGATACGTGGATAACTGGAGTACTATGTAAAAAATGTAATCTCAAAACGTGTTAAAAAATGGGTAGAATGATCTTTAAAATCTATTTTTCATGCCTAATAATTCCCTTCATCCATACTGAGAAGACATATTAGAGCACACGTGACCTTACTTGCTGCTTCTAGAATATTAGGTAGGTAAATATAATGGGCGATGTCACAGACCAGTTAGCTCACGATTAACATGAGATACACCTAAGATTTTGCATTTGGGACCTGACATTCATCAAATCCACTAGCATGTAAAATATAGATATAGGTCAGGAGTAAGACAGCCTGAACTCGTTTGTCAAGCTACATGTTTTATCATCATCAACAAAAGTATTTTAAGGCGATATACAGACATCGCGAGGCATGTGTCGCAAATGGTTCGTCTCGCATGCCTCAGGCTGTGTGGACATGGTGTGGACGTGTATGGTCACAGTGAGCATTCGCGTCATACGATCGTTGCGAACGCCGTCTCAGTGTGAGCCTTGCACTTCGTGTGCGCACTCATGCGTCATGGAGACCGATACTGAATCACTGCGTGAACTTCTTCAACTTTATGAAAATAACAGAGTGTTATGGGACTGTAAACATTCTGATTATTACAATAAATGCAAAAGGGAAGACGTGTGGCGTCAAATATCACAACAATCTGCAATATGTACCTCTCGCCTTTCCGGAGCCATTTTTCTTACTGACGCGTACCGTGCGTAGTTGTTTCCGTGCTCAGCTTGACCATGTGTTGCTCGGGACGAATGCATAAATGTACCGTCGTATGCTTCAGGCTGAGGCATGCGAGACGAACTATTCGCGACGCACGCCGCACTATGTCTGTGTAAGCCTTTAGGATTTGTATCGTTATTAGACTTTATTTAATTTCTCCGGAGTGACTTGCAGCATTACGATATCATTAATTCTGCAGCAAACCGAAATAGTTCAAAAGGCCTCAATAGTCCGGGAAAGACTTATTAATTATTATTATTTGTATCAGGTTCTAACTTAGCACCTAAATTAAACCAATACATGTATGCATCTAACACACTTGCAAAGAAAATAAATTAATAATGTTGTCATGTTTCGCAGCAAAGTTTAGCTACAAACCATTCTCATTTAACCGATTGACAAACGTTGCTAAAGGGACAAAATTAATACTGAACTAATATACAGGGTGTCCACAAAGTTGGGGTTTTCCTTTTCAGACACAACTACGCTTGATATAGCAAAGCCAATGTGTGTTGAAACGTGAGCGAACAAGTAAAAAAAAACTAAAGAAAAAGTACTCACTGTTCAGTTGAATTGAAATTCTAAGTACGTCTCTGTTGTAAAATCCGTATTTACATCGTAAACGTACGTGGTATAACAGTACGCTGGCGCTGTGAAGTGATCGAGGGATAGGACAAGGCCGGCTTTGGTTTGGTTCAGGATTGATTGAGTTTGCGGACCCCAATATCTCGATTCTCTTAAGACATTGGTGTATATGCTACTAAGAAAATCCGCTTATTTTCTCAAGATCTACATGTAATGTGAAGGAAAACCCCTACTTTGCGGACACCCTGTATCGGTCTCTTCACAGTGTTGGTGTGTTATTAAAGCTACAGAAATGATTTTCATATATGTATTTCGCTCACACATGCCTATTCAATTAGCCTCTATGCGCAAACAGTTTCAGTTGACATCATCACGTAACCGCCAAGAACAGTAAGCATATGGTGCTTTTCACAAATACTTTGCCTATCTTATTTTTTGCATGGGTTCAGTTATTGCCAAATATTCGGCAAGCATCTTGGCTCCGAAGAGTGCAGAAAGTAATCAACCTCAGTTTTCTCCACCTACTTAGGGCACATGAGTTGCGGACCAATTAATTGCTCACCTCGCGGCCTGAGTAGTCCCGCAAATTCGTCGAGTCTTTCTCTTTGAGTTCGATAATACAGGGTGGCGCAGAGGAAACGCATGTTTTCTGAGTGAATAGTATTTCGCAAAGAGAAGTGGGTTGACCTTGCCTCAACGCCAGCAGAGAACACAGGCAATGCAGTTTTAGCCATGGCACCGTGGACAACTGAGCATTGTGTGTTTGCCGTTTAGCAATTTTTCCGAAACAATGAATCTGTAATTACAGTGCAACGTTTATTCCGTTGCCAGTTCAATGTTCAATTTCAGATCGAAATACCATACTCCGATGGGTTGAGGCATTTCGAACTACTGGATCTATAATGAAGAGGAAGCCACCCGGCCTTCCCCGTACCGTTCGAACACCAGGCAATATCGAAATAGTGAGAAGAGCGGTCCTTGATAGTCCTCAACGGTCCACTAGACGACAAGCTCCTGCTCCAGAGCTAACGGAAAGGGATTTTGCATAGCGTAGACAGTTTTGTGCGAGAATGCTAACCTTTTTTGCTGATGATCCTAACGTCGTGTCGTCATAATGATGAGTGACGAAGCACACTTCCACTTAACGGAATATGTAAACAAGCAGAACTGTAGGTATTGGGTGGCCGAAAATCCTCGAGACCTCGACCCTTGCATAATGAAAAATTGACTGTGTGATGCGGAATTAGTAAATTAAGAATCATGGGTCCTTGCATTTTTGAGCACGTTAGGTTCACATGTTACAAAATTTTCTGTTACCCGAACTTCAACGGCAACAAATAAACATGGGAGAACTGTACTTTTAACAGGACGGTGCCACAGCTCACACAGCCAAAGGATCAATGGAATGTGTTCGACAAATGTTTCCGGAACATGTGATTTCCCGTTTCGGCGATGTTACTTGGCCTCCACGCTCCCCAGATTCGTCTGCACACCTTAAGGCTAAAGCGTACCCTCACAAACCCCGTACGTTACAGAAATTGAAAATTGCTATTCGACAAGAACTCGCAAGAATACCACAAGAAATGATCCTACGTGTAATGCAGAACTTTCAAGAGAGGTTGATAATGTGCGAGCGCGAAGAAGGGCGACACTTGAGTGACCTAATTTACCATAATTAATTTAAAAGTGCAACTATTATTACTTTATTTAGCTATAGTTAAAATAAAATTATCTTAAACATGAAAAATGTTATGATAACGTAAAGATCATGCGTTTCCTCTGCGCCATAAGAATTGTTCACTTGTTCATAGAAGCTGACAAAATGCTTGGCTGATGATATTATGAGACAGTTTGATAATTTCAAGGTCCACTTAGAGAATTATATTTTCCAACACTTATCGTTCTAAAATATTATTGAATGACATACTATACATATATACATTTATGTCAGAATTGAAAACTTTATGTTTCTGTTCAAAACCCAATATGGCATCCATAGGAAAAAATAGAGTCCATACTTAAGGACAAGACACGAAGTTTCGCTTATGTCACCATCTAGACAAAAAAAGGTGACAGCCTTAATGTGCAATTTATTTTAAGATCCCACGTCAATCAGGAAAACAAAAATGATTTAGGCAAGATTTTGTGGGTTTAATTGCCTAAATTACCTATATGCGTAGCTTTGCCTCCATTTAATCGACTTCGTATCTCTTACCGTTTCCGAGATGCCGATGTTCAAATCCAAATTTGGTATATGCGGTAGAAATATGACAGTATATCAGAAGCGGTCACAAAATAGTAACCGCTTGTTAGAACTAGGTTTCTCAGTTCACACAAGTCATCTCTATGATCGCTAGATGCTATCGATTCTGGCGTCCATAATACAGTGGTATCATTGAAAACTTATATAATACTGCCTACTGATTTTGTTCTTCCGACCAACCGTGTACAGTTTCATGCTTGTGGCAGTCATTAGAACGGTCTAGGTAGGACTAGGAACAAAAGCAGAGCAGGATTATAAAGGCCTGTAGAAACAAAAGTCGAACAGACAGAAGCAGTATGTCGTATTTTATTAGCTTTCGAAAGTGAAAACAAATGAGTAGATATAATCGCCAAAATCGGCAGTATCTGAAAGTCATACTGATGATTCTACTGTTAACGCGAACTGAGATACGTATCTTTATAGTTTCAAAAAACAGCTATTGACGTCGCAGTAGTGGATTCTGGTAATATATCGCACTGGTCCTGCCGTGTTTCTACCATTAAATGTGAATCCCAAGCAATATATTGAATAAAATGACATTTCATCCTGTATACCTCCACCTGAAGCGAATGCTGGGTCGAGAATGCTCCAAATCACTTTTGCAGACAGTTCAGGGCCACGTGACGGCCTCCCTGATATAAGTATATACTTTATCTCACACTTACGAATGATACAGTTATGAAAAAAGTAAAAGACAGAAGCGGGAGCGAAGTAGAATTTTCCATCTTTACTTCAGTAGCGGTATGTGTATATGTATAGAGCCGGATACCTTTGCAATGTTTTATTCATTTTTTGAAGAGACCCAGACTCTCTTTTCAGAGGAATGTGTACAGTGCAAATTTCGTTTTGGATATTCATACAGGGTAACTCAGCACGCTTCATGTCTCGAAATGAGATAAGTATAAAGCAATACCTATTTGTCGATGTACCGAATACAACTAATACAAAACAGGAATCTGAAAAGTACGTCTAGTGGGCTCGAAGAATAGTGACATCATAAAGTCCCCAGAGAATCTCCATTAACCATATATATAGATAAAAGGATGTGCAAGGTACTATCAGCTTGTTAGTAAGTAAGTTTTTCACAAAAAATGCTCAATAAAGTATTCCGTTGCATAAACGGCAATACTTCTTAAATATCTAGTGCAAGCCACCCTAGCGTTACTGTTAATTGGCCGTATTCTTCCCAGGACGTGATAAGGGGCGTAAAATTTTCAACAAACTCCATCTTAAATGTATATAGGTGAAAACCAACAGTTTTCGAGATATATTTCTATTTTTGTAATTTTTAATAATAGACAATGTGAGATATGAGCGAGACCAAGATTGTTTTTCGAAGTTTGCACTCAACTGAATGTAATTATAGTAAATGCGTAAATACAAAATAAAATAATAAAAGTGCAGGTTTCGTTTTCCAAGTTCCAAAATAATATTTAGCATCAGTATGAGAGCATTTAATTCTTTACAAAAAGTCGGTCAAATTAAACCAGGTTTCGACCTTAATTAAATAATTACATTTCAATGATTGTTTCAAATAAACGTACTAATTTCTCACAAATCTTGATCAGGTCCAGTCTTTTACTTGGGAGTGAAGTGTGTAGTTGGCGTCTAGCCCCTATTTTAATAAAATTGAGGTTAACGTGGCCCCTATCACGTACTCAAAGGAATAGGGCGAATTAGCATTAATCCTCTATGAAGATAAAGGTATATGTTTATTGTTTTGTGACAGCCGCACAGCTACGCTTTACGGCTGCGTGTTACAAAACATATATTTAATATGTATTTATTATTTCATAGAATATATTTTCCACTTTAATTTATATATAATATATCAATCAGCCATTTTTAATCTCATTTCTCTAAAAAAGACGCTTCTAAGATGGCTAAAAAGTGTGCGTGCGTGTTTAGATACAAATCTGTTAATCCATGGAAAGTTGAATAAATTTTCTCGATTTTTTCACCTCAGTGTTTTGAATCGTTGCTGTCTAAAGAGCTGTTTGGAAATTGTAAAACTATTATTTTGAATATAATGCCAGCCAAAAAATATGAAATAAAGGTTTTGTTTCATCTAACAGTCAGCACGTTCAGCCATCGTACAGCATCCCAGCGGTGCTTCGCTATTACGCTGAATGGCAGTAGTCATGAAATAGCTTTGACAGTTCTCGTCATTCAATCGGCAAGCTATCCAACCTGACAGCAAAGTGAAGACTGCTGACAAACTGACAAGGTTTTCCCATAGCTATTGCTATTTAGCAAAAGCGCTGCACCGTTGGACCGCTTCACGTTGGCTGAACGCGCTCGATGGTTTAAATCAATGAAGTGGAGTTATAGTTTGCTCGAAATGGAACGCAATTTGATTCATCAATCAATGACGCCATTTCATAGCTGTAATAGATGCTGGCTATCGGAAGATTGCTTAACGCATTTCTTAGTAGCCTATCTGTAACAGTCAGTGGCGTGAAGAGGGATTCACACTTTGCAGAACATTTTTACCTGACTGGAACACATCAAGTTTGTGAAACAATACCTATAGATTTGATCATTTCTAACAACCTTTATGAACATAGCAGTAATTTCTTCAAATATGTTCTTTGTTTTAATTTTTCATATATCTTGTCCTCCCTGATGTCTAGTGAGTAGATTGTATGCGAGTATAGTCCAAAACGATGACTGCTGAAAGATACGTAGTTTTTCAAATATTTAACTAGCAACGACAGCATATTGCTGCTTACGGCTCACCTTGGTGGTTTCTAAAGCACAGGAAAAACAACCACGTTTATATCACGTTGGTGTATGTTAGAGCGCTCAGTGGCCGCAGAGGCCTATTTAAACGGCGTACAGCGTAGTCGGCGCGCGTAATTTCATTACTTCCAGCACATGCCAGGGTGAGCATCTGCCGAGCGTTTCTTCCCGTAAGCTGGCTGGGAAGTCCCCATTATCCCAGGATTTCTCTTGCACTTTCCTACTACTTAAAACGGGAATTTGCTCGCACCTTGCTACAGTCACCGTAGATGCCACAAATAGATGAGTTAATTCCTTCCTGATTTAAATCAGAGTTTCCCAAACTGTAGAATTTCATTTGCTACGGATTTTTTGTCGCACGACAATGTCTAATTGGGGTCAGAAAAAGTGTCGCTATCGTATGACACAAATCGCGTGCACAAATGCACCCTTTGGTCATTACAAATGGCTTAAGCAAGCAAGATGTCTCAGTCTATCATGGTGTAATGTCTGAAAAAAAGCTCAGATAGCACTAGCGGGGGTTACACCACATACCCATAAGTATGCTCAACGTCAAACAGATATTGTTCATTTGAACTTTCATCCAAGATATTCTAAACCAAGAAAAATTTTCAAACACCAATAACTAAAGAGGTTGAAGGTTAGTTGTGCTATAAAGACGAATCTGAGGACACATCAAGTGTCACTCGTGCTGTTAAGACAAATTTGGTGACACCTTGATTGTCAAAATCCATCAAGCCGTTTAAGCTGTAACCCGTGAAATAAGAATTTCAAGGTCAAACTGTTTTATTGAAATCCGCCATTTTGGTTCTATAAAATTTTAATAATCCCAGTCTGACTCGCACGAATCCAACACATATGTCTATCAAACCGTTTGGACTTGAAATATAATTTTGGCTACTCATATATCAACTCGCGAAAAACATAACCCTCCTTCTCAGGCAGTTCAGTAAAAAGTTCAGCTATGAGCTATGGCTGAATCTGATTGTAGTAAAACTATGATACCGCCACATTTTGCGCGACACTTGGCCAAATTTGAGTCTATTTGACCAGTGCAAGATCAAATGCTTACATGGCATCGTTGCAGCTGGTTTATTCAATATTCAGGGTCAGCAAAACGGGTGCAGTGTGGCCTAGTTGTCAAGCTTCGCTCTTCACCACCACTCCTACTACCATCACCACTGCAACGGCGAGGATGAAGACAAAACCATTCTTGAAATGTCATTAAAATCAGTTCATGAGTTTCTGATATTACACGGTAAGAAATGTCGGACCGACCGAACAGATAAGGCAAAGAAATTGCGTAATCTGGATTTTTGTGATATAAAGACCATAGAACTTTAAAAAATGTATTATATCTCAGTATATCTCAGAATTCATATTTTCTTCACTTCAGCGTGGAAAGTATAGCAAAGCAAGTTACTAAAAGGTCATTAAAAAGGTATTGCATATGTCAGACTCTGTTGAAAGCTATAAGCTTGAGGAAACCCACGCGTCTATTCTTTTGAGAAGCTGAAAAGTTCCTTCTTACACCGGGAATCCTTGAAACTTACGAAATATAAAAGTTAGCGTCCCAAGAGCTGGGCAGCACATAAAGGGAGATACGAGACTGGATTGGTTTTGTCAAATTTGTACTATAGTTGTTTCTCACATATGTTTGAGAAGAAAAAACTTTTCTGTCGTCCCTGCAACTTCAAGATAGTACGGCGCAAATTATACAAGTGCGTGGAATTGGCTAAATTTGCAGTATATTGAACATTATGACCTCCCGCTTGAAAGTCTTTGTGGGCACAAAGTTTTGAGGCTATCTAATGTCAAATTCCGAGGAGTATATAATATATCTGCCTTAAAAGCCCATTACCTGTATTACGTAACATAAAGGGTGGCATTGTATCTATTTTTTATGGCATTATGTAGGTTTTTCACACTATGTAGGATTTCCTATAAAATGTCACCTTTGAACTAACTTACATTATTTGGGGTCACTTGTAGTAGGCGCGGTATGAACTAGCGGCACACTAGCGGCTACCTAGTGAACAAGTTGATTGTTTTAAGATTATGAAAGTTTTTTGCGCAGTAAGTATGCCGGTATGTTTTAGCAAAATGACGTTGCTTGTATCTATCCCAGAACAAGGCGGTGTTTGAGCGAAAGCGGTAAATTGTCAGCGGTAGCATTAGACGGCTGCACCGGCAAAAACCGACAACAAGTCAACTTGCTGACTAGATAGTTCCTAGCGTGCAAATAGTACATTCCGCGTTTGCTCGCTAGGAGTCATCCATGGACGAATGACTCAACGACACGACACGCTTAATAACCATGCTGCAAATGAGTTGTCAGTTCTCACCATGCTTTGTTGGTTACAGAATGCTGAGGTAGTCTGTAGAGCATGTCACTGAAAATATATGGGTTATTTGTATTGTCCTTTTGAACATATTTTCAAAGTGATGAATTACTATTCTCCCGTTTTCTTCTTACGTTTTCACAAAATTTGAGAAGCATTACGGGAAATCATCACCACCGCGCCCGCGTTGTGTGTAATTAAGCTAAATCACATAAAAAAATAGGAATGACCCATCACACAAAATAATTTCGCAGTGCCGCAGTGAAATTGAAGAAATTTGCACGTGTAAATTCCGGGATACATCTCAAGTAAGTGTGTTTGAGACACGAATCTAGAATTTTCATCAACACGGACTATTAACACACAAATCCTCACTAAACACCTATATATACCTTCAATAATGCCATCCCTGAATCAGATGTTACATCTCATCAGAGACAAACATTGATAGCTGAAGCGTCACGATGTTTAGGCAACACAGCTGCAGAACGAGTGCACATCAAGTGAACAACAACCAGCTCTAAGTTGACATCTGGAAGAAAACCCTACATATACTAAAAAAACCTATATAATGTAAAAAAAAGACATGTAACAATTTTTTTTATACTACATCCCAGATAACAAGTATATTCTGGCTTTGCAAGTTTTTCTCCAAATCCAATAAATTTTCTACTAATACGACTGACGATAAAAAGACCCTGACCTAACCTGACAACTCGATACATGCTCGTGGATGCGCCCTACTATGTGCTGAATAGCTGAACCAGTCAAAATGCTGAAACAGTTGGACTGAATGTAACTTCATTGCTTTTCAAAAGCAGCTGATGCAGCGGAGTCATCTAATGCCCGAAATGTCAAAATACGGACAGCCGCTCATTGCGCTTCTTGGTGATAGATACAAGCATTGTCTTGACTGGCCAACCGTATGATATCCAACAACAATAGAAATCGTAACTTTGACAGGTACAGGCAATGAAGCATATTATTATCTCTGTTAGAACACGTTAGAACTTATGCAGAGGCTTCTAATTGGACTATACCTTCACTGTATACATGCAAGATTTTTGCGTCGCCTATGTAGAAGGAAGCGGGTTAGCATTTGTATATTTAATAAATGAACACGTGTTGTATGGTGTAAATATGTGTTCCAATGATCGAATACCTTTAAATTGAAACTCATATACCTTTAGCTACATATAACAACAGTAAGTATATTCCTGATGTTTGTTCATATTTTGAAAACAGTTTTTTTAGCTAACTTTGTGTCCATGGAGACTTTCAGTCAGGACAAAGTAATGTACAACATACTGCAAACACAGCGAATTCCACTGTATCTCCTTTCCCATGTTTTGTACGTTCTGTGCAAACTGAATCAGTGCCATGTTTACATCCATGAGTAGCTAATCTCAGGACTATTCTGTTTGGTGCGTTAGCACCACTCTGTGCTAAGGAAGACGCAACATTAGCTCGTTTACACCGTGCGCTGTCTGCTATGCAAAGAGTTAGAATAGCTCTAGTGATCATGGTACGGTGTATTCATTGGTCATTAGTGTCGCGTACTAGTTGTACCAGTGTTGTGTGAAGTCACGGTCTTGTGGTTTGCTAGCCACGGTGTAAAAGTTCCCAGTTATTGAGCGTATGCAGATGACGTAAAGCAATAATTCATCATGATTTTTGTTTTACAGCGGTATCCGTGGCATAGCATGGACAGTTTGACCGCAAATTTCCCTT
The DNA here is from genome assembly GCA_963669975.1 of Acanthoscelides obtectus. Taxonomy (NCBI): domain Eukaryota; kingdom Metazoa; phylum Arthropoda; class Insecta; order Coleoptera; family Chrysomelidae; genus Acanthoscelides; species Acanthoscelides obtectus. The sequence goes on from CAVLJG010000004.1 coordinate 48,890,162, forward strand.
GACTATTGGAGCTTGTTGAACGTGTATTGAACATCCAATGACCTTTTTTATCGCCGCGTCGCATCGCATGGTGGACCTTCATCATGAACTATATTCTGATATAGCCCCGAGTATGGCTTCAGTGGAAGTGCTGGCAATACCTTTAGGGACCGCACTTTCCCACAGAAGCCGGACAGCTAAAAATAAAAATTATGTGGGGCAAAGTATTTTATTATGTACCCTAAAAGAATTCTACAACCAAGATATACTAATTAATAAAACACAATGATGAATACTATCTAACGGTTGGTCCAAGCAAAACAGTTGTCTCGTAGCGTGCAAATTTAGGCCCTAGCTCAACAAAGCGGAGAGTAGGGGGGCGGTTAAGAGCGCCAGTGACTTAGGACGGATTAAGCCACAACTCCCCGAGATGTTATTCGGAACTTGTTTTGCATGACCACCACACAAAAGGAGAATCTAACAGATGACGAAATTTAAGTAACAGTACACACAGAGAGAGCCAAATAAAACAAGATATTAAATGAATTACAATATATTGATTAATAAAAAACGCACATGTGCTCCACTAGTGGAGTGCGAGTAATAAAAAAAAGAAAGGTAGTAAAAAAACCCTAAGAGAGAGAAAGACTGTTTAAAAATCTACTCTATTCTCTGTCTGAGATAAAACTATTCATTGAAAACAAACGCACTTGAAGCAAAACCATGTACATTTTCTTGTACAAGAAAAGTAAAGCAAAGACAAAAAAGATAAAAATGTAATAAACTAATATACCCTTGTTCTAAAATGTTATGGCAGCTCAAAAATTAAAATCATGGTCAATGTAATAGAAGCTGCCATGTAGGCTCTGCCCCCATATTTGAATACGTAGAATGTCCAATAAAATCAAGTAATCTCTAAGAATTTCAATAAGCAATAATAAATGTATAAAGATCTATGAAATTGTTAATTAGAATGATATCTTACCTGTTCACATCAGGGTTTTTTCTCAAGGGGATGGCTTCCACCAATCTGCAAAACTGCAACAAGATGCAACCAACTGGAGGAGAAAGGACGATGATTCTCTTCTGTTTCTATTGAAAGCAGATATTGAACGAATGTCATCAGGACACGCATTAAGGCACGTGGTCCGAAGGTATATAAAAAAGAACTTACCGGTGAGGGTCAAAATGCCATAAAAATGGAAGACGTATCACCCAAACCAAAATGACAAAACTTAAGTTACACAAAAAAAAAGGGTGCTAGTCCTTGAATTGGCGCTTGGGGCCTAATATCCCAGAGTCCGGAAAATGACGAAACGACCCCTGCACGACGACCTCAACGGAAACAGAAAAGCGAATCACGCAGAACACGTAACGTTCTAGAAGAAGTATCTTGAGTGGCCTTGAAGAAGATATGTTAAGGTGGGTCCAGACATGCAACAAAACACCGTTTCGTAACAGCACTGCGTAACAAGTGTAGACGTTGGAGCGTATCAACGTAACCCCGCAACATAGTAACATCGAGGCGTCCCACGAGATGTCGGTATTTTGGTGTCGCATCAAAGGAACGATACGCGCTGATGTTGCACCACTGGATTGCAGGTTTGGACTGGTCTGCGTAACAAAGGTGCGATCTACTTTGTTTCTGTGTTTTGAGTAATACTGACAGGTTTATTATGGAGTGGACTGAAGAAGTAACGATTAAATTCATTAACAGTTATAGAAGCAAAGAAATTTTGTGGGATCCACAAAATTCCCAGTATTATAATAAAATAAAGAAAAACGATTCTTGGAATGAGCTCGCTGTAGAATTTAAAACCACGATAGATGAATGCAAAAAGAAAATGAATGTGTTATTGTCGGCACTTAGGCGAGAAAAAGCAAAAATTAAAAAAAGCAAAGGCACAGGAACAGGTAAATGTGAATAATTACATTATATTTTTTATTTATGTATTTTATTTACTTATTAACATATCGAACATATTATATTCATTGCAGGTCGTTCTGATGTGTATGAAAGTAGTTGGTTTGCTTTCAAAAGCTTGCTGTTTCTTTGGGACAAAAATAAAGTTCGACAGACAAAAAGTACCGTAAGTATTGTGTTACGCATAATTATCTTGATACACAAGTGGATCTTCATTTTGAAAGTATAGTGCCAATTCGTCTCTGATTATTTTCGCGTTATCAGTTGGTTTTCGGGGAATATTTTTAAGTGGCAATAGAGAAGACATTATTTCATTTGTTGCTCTTGGTAAAGGTGATTTGGTATCGAACATGTCATGTGGCATATATACAAAGTAGAAGATGTAGAGCTTTTTCTCAAGAAGTTATGTAGATGAGCTATTGCCATTACAATTATTTCAGCTTTTGCGGGTTCAAGTAACATGGGTTTACGGAGTACTCGAAAAACGGCCGAAGCAATACCAAACACATTTTCTACAGTTCTTCGAGCACGAGGTAATCTGTAGTTGAATATTCTTTGTATGGATCCTTTGAGATGCGTTCCCGAAAACGGTTTCATTAGCGAATCAGTGATTGCAAATGCCTCGTCTCCGATGAAAAAATAAAGAATTTTCCGTTGCATGCCTTTTAAAGTTTCTGGTTCAGGAAAATTCAACTGATTTTCCACTAGTTTTTTGTAAAGTGAACAATCTTTAAAGATGCCACCATCTGAAATTCGCCCTTGGCCACCAGCATTGACGTACAAAAAATTATAATTAGCATCCACTAAGGCGAAAAGAACAACGCTGAACGTAGATTTGTAGTTGAAAAATTCGCTTGCAGTGTTGCATGGTGCTTGAATAACCACATGCTTTCCATCTAAAGCTCCAAGGCAATGCGGAGGTTTTTTCAAATTGCTTTGCCACGTCCAGCCATGATTCTGGTGTTGTCGGTATCTGCAACAATTAGAACAAATTGTGTCATGAGAAATTACGCGATATGCCCACAAATAACTGATATCTTTATTTTCTATCGCAATGTGAATATTCTTGTAAATGACTAGGACTACTATTTAATTACAGATTGAAGAAGAAGAAACAGATGATAATGAGGTATCTGATGGTGAATCAACATTGACAGATAACGACGTTGTGAAGGAGACTCAGGAGGTTATACATAATAGACCGAAAAGAAAATTGACGGATGTAACACCAATTAGAAAACAGCAAAGAAAAAGTGAAGATTCTGATAAATTAGATAGAGCTTTTCAGATACTTTCAAAAGCATCAGCAAACGCCAATAACCCAGAAGGACACAACGAATGTCAGATATTTGGAAATCTTGTGGCTAAAAAATTGGCTAAATATTCGCCTGAATTGCAGACCAATACACAACAAGCGATTATGAATATTTTATTTAAAGCAGACAGCATCCATATTCGCCAAAATTCAAGCAATTTCCAATCCCCACCACAACGTACTGACACTATTCACTCATTTTTTTCGAATTATCAGGCTAACCAAGAATCCTGTTTTAATCAAGAGCCATCACAGTTGTCATCTCCAACATATAGTTATGGTAATTCAAATCCCTCGACCTCGAGTGACAATAATACTCCTCTTCCTCCTTCTTTGCCACACGAGTTATTAAATATGTCCCACATTGAACTACAGAGCTTGTAGTTAGTGAAAATGTTTAATGTGAGCAACAGTTTATTTAATGTAAGCAATATTTTGTTTAAAATATAGAGTTATTGTGTCAAACCTTTATTTTTTTACCTGTATATTGTCATGTAATCCTTCTATTATTGCTTCACACACTTCAGGAACTATAGTGCTTATAGATTGCTTAGATATTTTAAAGAGGTACTGAAGACTTGTGAAGGAATCACCAGTCGCCAAAAATCGAAGCATAACTGCCAATCTGTCTTGTTCAGAAATTGCCTTTCTCCAGCTGGTATCTTTTCGTAATATTTTGGGTCCAATCAAATTAATCAAATATTCAAAGTCTGTTGCGGACATTCTGGTGAAATTTTTGTAGAGGCCGCTCATTTTCAAGTCTATGAGCAAATTACTTCCACTGTACACATTTCTTTTTACGAACAACTGCCTCTGCCAAAAACGTTTTTCTCTTCGCTTTTTTTGATTCTTCTTAACATAATAATGCATGAATATATAGGCAGCAGCGGCGACTTCCATTATAAATGCACTAGGAAAAACGGAACGACAGAATGTTCTGCTTTGAAGATACGCGATGGTATGAAAAAAAGTACACACCGTGACTTAGACGCGTAACACATAGTTGTTGCGGGACGGTGTTATTACACGGCGTTTTGTTGCATGTCTGGACCCACCTTTAGGAAACCAACTAACGGAGAAAAACTATAGTTTTTTGCTAATCGTCAACACGATACTGAATCGCTGAGAAAGAAAGATATAATACGAGTGAAATTATACAATCAATAAACTATTAAATTTGCCAAAAGAAAATCATTGAAAAGGGTTTGGCCAAGGAATGGGCACTCTATTATCAATGAAGAGAAATTAAAATTACGGATAAGTGATAAATAGTAAAAAAAGGTTACGTGATTTTAGCACGTGACAATATACCCAATCAGCCTCAAGATCTCTCCGTCAAATTTTTGGCAGCAAATAGCATTAAAGCATTCAAAACAAAACACTGTAAAATATGAAGTGACAGCTTGCCTTTTATTTTTTTTCGGTTTATTAAATATTATGAAATTATATAGAGCCAAAATTTTAAAAAAATGCTTGATGTCTGAGTAAAATCCATTTTTTTTTTCAGTTTAGCTGAAGGTTTCTCCATGTTTATTGCAAATTTTATACATTTGCAAACTTGCACTTCCAAACACTTACATGAAAAAGCCTTTTCACTCAAATTTTTGTTAGGTGTTGCATTTCAACACATTCATACACTTCTTTCCATTTCCTCAACGACATTTTGACACCACTGGTCCGAAACTGTTTGAGATTTCAACATTCATACATACAATTGCAGTTGCAGTTTTTTGTTTTGATTTCAGTGTATAATCAGTCACGCCATCGGTGGTACTCTCAACATATCCACGTAATTGGGGATTAGTGCAGATTTAACGTGTACACGACAGTGTAATATGTAATTTTGCACAAGAAAGATCTTGGAGGGAGTACTTTTTCATAAATAACACAAGTGACCACACACAGACTACGTAACGTTGGAGAAGGAGAATAGACTAAAATAGAATTGACATTTAAAATTAATGTCTCATAATGTTAGTGATGGGAGAGTACATTTGCAATCAGTGCAATGCATTGGAACGGTTACAAAAAATATATATATTTTTACGTTATCTCGACTGACAGACTAGAATAACTGATCTATTTCTGTACATATATTTATTGTGGTATTGTAGTTTGTTCACGAACAAGTTCCTAGAAATGTATGCGACTTAATGAAATGAACTAGAAGGCACATAACTATTTCAAGTAACCCAAGGAGGGATATGTTGACATTTCATCACACTAGTGATGGAAGAATCGAAAGCCTGATATTCGTTTTGCTTCTGTGGCTCAGAGATATAGGGTTTTCTTCTGATAAAACTAGCGCAGTTTTTGTGTTTAAAATACTCTACCTTAGTTAATACCGATGATCCTAAATTTGTTTCCAGAACAACACTAAACGTCTCTTATGTCGTGTCGCGTGCAGTTATGTCAATGACGCATATTTTTCGTTTCTTTGTCCTTTTCCGTGTTACTATGATGAATCATTGAAAAAAATAATAGCAAACCACGACCAAACAGCACGGCTGCATTCAAAGATGGAAATCAAAGCAGAAGACAGTAGACAACACCAGCCCGAGTTGCTTCAACTTCTGTATGTTTCTACAATGAGTGAAAAACTAGTTCAAAATGTGCACCAAAAAAACATGAGTATATAAATTGGTTCTGTTATAAGAATTTGGAATATGCACCAGTCCAACACTGGTTTCACTGAAAGAAAACGCGATTGAATAGCTTGGTAATATTTAACAGTAAAGTCTTTTCAAGTGCCGAGTGCAGCTATAGTCAACGCCAAACAAAGTGGCGTGCACGTCATCACGATAAAAATTCCCCGACCTAATGCCTAGGTTTCTATCACAAACAATTGCTCTATTGCAGTTTCATATTAATGTGATATATAAATTGTAAAATGGTCATTACTCTCTTATTATGGTTAATAGTCATATAAACATTGTTATTAAAATATCACATAAGTTGCTTTCTGATAAATTTAGACGCATTATGCGAAATAAAATGTTTTGCAAACGCTCCAATCACTTATCGACATGTAAACGCACTAAACCGATTTCGCAGCGTTGACACATTGTCACCTTGAAACTTATTTAAACTGGGAACTGACATTTGTATTAATTTTGACACTGAATCAATTTGTGGCATTTCAAATCTTTATAAATCCTTTGGCCCCGCATACTGTAAATCAACAACTGTTTGTTTCAAAACAAAATTATTCATTTTACGAGTAGATAAAGGCAATTTTGGTATATAAAGATGCCCAAACAGTTAAATAGTCGGTGTAAGGAACTCGTGGCCTCGTTAATGCACTACTTTGAGCAAGAAAGGGACAACAACGGGCATTTGTTGCCTTTAAATGCTGTTCAAGAGGTAGGTTACTAATAATTATATGTAATGTATATTAATAATAGTGAAATTTTATTTCATTTTTTGTAGCGTGTTGCTGCTGCTTTAAAAATTAGTTTAAGGACAGTTAGTCGTATTTCCGAGGGTGTGAAAAGTGATGCAAATTTAGAATCGCCCAAGAAAAAGCGGAGTTATATTAAACGTGTAACCAACTCAGCGACATTGGATACAAGTGCCATTCGAGAAGTGATCTATAATATGTATCACAAAAGTAAGATCTTATTATAATAACTTATCAGAAATTTGCATTAATTTGTTAACTAAATTATAATGTCATATTACACATGGTTTCAGAAGAACAAGTTACGATACAAACTTTATGGTCTCGATTAAGAGATAGGGCATTATTTGATGGTAGTGCCACGTCTTTAAGGCGGTTGCTTAGAGATCTTGGATTTAAGTGGCTTAAGGACAATCCGCGACGAGGGCTCATGGAACTACCAAGTATAGCTTTGAAAAGGGTGGAATTTCTAAGGCAACACAATCAAGCCAAGGTTGAGGCCTTATACCAGTTTGTCTTCCTCGATGAAACTTGGATATTTCAAAATGGGACCATAGGTCGCTCTTGGCAAAATGGAAACCAAAAAAGCGTGAAAGCTATTAAAACAGATGGTAAAAGGTATGTACTTTTACACAATTTGCACTATAAAATTTAAAACTAATATATTTTAGATACATTATATTACATGCTGGAAATGAAAATGGGTTTATTGAGGGTAGTGAAGCGATATTTTCTTCGAAAACAAAATTGAGCGATTACCATGGAGAGATGAACCAGGACAATTTTTTGAAATGGTTTTAACATCAGTTATTAGAAAAATTGGAGAGTCCATCTATGATTATACTGGATAACGCCCCTCATCACAGCATGATATTGAACAAAGTGCCCAACAATGCATGGACAAAAAAAAATATCCAAGACTGGTTGACAAATCAAAACATACCATTTTTAAACACAATGTTTAAAACAGAGCTATTGAGTATTGTTGCTCGGTACATAATGCTTCTTAATTATATATATTTTGGTGGACAGTTTATATTTCTTTTGTTTATTCCTATTCTTAAAATAACTGCTTTTTTAGAAACAAACCACCTAAAATATACGTGATTGATGAATTGGAGGAACAACATGGGCACAAAGTTCTTCGTCTGCCTCCTTACCATTGTATATTTAACCCTATTGAGTTAATTTGGGGCATAGCAAAAGGTTACTATAAGAGACATATTGGTAGAGATGGTAACAGTGAAAAAGACTATTTGGATATGTGGAACGAGGCTCTACAAACGGTTACCCCAGACATGTGGAAAAATAGTGTTCGACATACTGAGCAAGAAATTTTTAAATGGTATGAAAGAGAACGAATTTTTGATCGACCAGACATCGAACCTTTAATAATCAACTTTGAGAGTGATGAAGATTCAGATTCAGACAGCGCTGAAGAAAGAAACTCCGACTAACTTTATTGTACAGAAAAAGCTTACACCAGTAGCTTAAATAATTTTAGAATGCATTTTTCTGTATGAATTCTGTAAAATAAATACCATGCATAAAATTTGGAGGACCCCATTTGGATTTTTATTCAGTACCTTTAAGCTATCAATTAAATATGGTAGTTTCATAGTGTCATCTGATCAATAATTGTCATACTTAATGATTATGCAAGTACAGATCTATAATTTTATTATACTATTATTTTTGTTCTCATTTGAGGTTAATATTGCTTATAAACCTAGATATGTAAATAATAAATTTTATTATTTTACAAAAAGTTTGGCAACAATGTAAATTTTTCAACACACCCACCTTGATGACGTGCACGCCACTTTGTTTGGCGTTGACTATAGTGATTATGTTGTACTATCTCCCCAGACATCATATAATGCAAGTAGAGAGCTTCCTCTGTATATATTTATATATATATATATACAGGGTGACTGAAGTTGAGTCATTAATTTTCAGATAATGATTGTAGAAGGAAGATAAACCAAAATATGTGTCTAAAAATAAAAAAAAAATGTTACCTTGTTTTATAAAGTATCCTCCCAAAAAGTATTTCAGTGCGGACCTGTATTTGATCGTGCGGTCTTGGAGTACCGGCATGCCCTCCCCTGTGAGATCTTAAGTCACCTGATTCACGAGCCCTTTGTACTACATTAACAAAGGCACGAGGGGTTGGTTGCACTCGATTGGGAAACCGATCCGCATAAATCCGTGATGCCGCGTAAATAAGAATCATGTCCACAAGTTCAGCATTTTCGTAAACATGTGCCATTTTTGATTTCGTTTGAGCCACGCAACAGACACCACTATTCACTCACGCGTTACCAACTGACACTGACTGTATACAACTGGATAAAATAATTGTAAAAACATCGTTAGAAATTCTTTCGCTTTTTTGTTTCCGATGCGATGAACCGATAAGGCGGATTATATCCGTTGTTGCCAAACACGAGCACATAATATTATTATTGAGACAGGGCGGTACTCAAACTTCCAAAGGGCTATAACTTTGGTACTTTAATTTTACCAGAAAAATGGTAAAGGAAAAAAACATTTCTTTTGATCAGATCTACTCACTGTTAGAATAAATGACTCAACTTCGAAGTCACCCTGTATATACATAAAGAAATTTAGTTATTACGATTTTTGAACTGAGCAAGGTTAGTAGTACTGGAAAAAGCTTCCTCCTGCAGATTGCTCCACAATCTCGACACCCTCGGGACAAAGGAGCGGTCGTATCGGCCAACTCTGTGTGTACGAAATTCGACACGGTTAGCATGAGAGGCCAAAGCCAGGCGGGTCTGTATGGTAGGCACATCGCGCGGCGGCATCATGAAAGAGAGCTCTGAGGAGCGAAGCCCTTTGGTGTAGCGGTAGACGAGAGCTAGATCACTGATGGCCCGCCGGTGTGAAAGAGTCCAGAGACTGTCTGTTAGAGAAGAGTCATCGATCAGTCGAACAGCCCACCTCTGAACAGCATCGAGCATAGATAATGTAGTCGGGGCGGCACCACCCCAATACTCGAGGCTAGGTCTTATCTGGGCCTTCGGAGAAAAGTACTTCTTTGCCTGAAACAAACAGCCTAGCCCAGCAGCTGCCGCTATTGACGCGATGTGTTCGTGCCAGATCCTCGATGATCTGGACTTCGTTCAGCCGAAAGGAACGGCTCTTAGTCAGAACCCGGCCATCCATCGAAACCGGGTGAGCGCTAGGACGCTTTTTATTCGTCAGTAAAGCACTGTGTTTTAGAAGCATTAAACTGTACCAGATTGTTGCATCCCCAAGCAGTGATAACCTCCAGGTCTCTCGTCAGAGAGGAAGTCGTCGCTAATCTTCTTTTTTCCAGCTCAGCTGCAGAGATCGGCTTGTCATCCTGAACTCCTGCTTAGAGAGTGCTGTCATCAGCCAAAGCTGTGGATTGGGTTGATCGTGCAGGAAAGTAGGTCGTTGATATGCAAGAAGAACCGTGTCGGAGCTAAGGCCAATCCCTTGGGAACACCCGCGCTGGCCTTGCGGGCTGAAGAGGCAATCCCGTCAATTACGACGGATACCTTGCGGCCAGAGAAAAAGTCAGTCACCCATCTGCAAAGCTTTTCTGGGAGGTCATGAACTATTTTGATCATTAAAATAATGCTAAATTGCATTATTGCGATGAACAGTGACAGAGTAATTTACAGTGTATGTTATATTCATATAATGTTGAGCAATATTTTGGGTAAACAAGAAAAAAACGGGTTATAAAGCAGTATTCTATACCACAGTATTACCACCAAAAATGCAACTTTGAAGTTATATAAAATAGCAAGCCGGTGGATTCCAGAAAACATGATATTTTCGTAAAAGTCTTTCATTTTAAAATAAGAAATGAAGTATTTGCGATACGCGCTAAAGTAGTTCAGCCCCGTACGATACTCTATAATAGGTTTGAGCCACAGTCCAGGATATACAGTTACATTATTGATAAATCAAAATAAGATAAATAATAAGGAGTCACCATGGTATCAGGCTCATTTCCATTCATTTAAAGTTTCGTTTGTTCAAGGCACTACAACTAACATTTAGTTATCTTTCATCACCTTGCCATGACAATGTTATTTACAAATATTACACTATTGTTTTATAAGGCAGCGACTCCTGGCACGTCAGGTTGTCTAAGCATTATTCCATCCCGTTTTCAATCTGTCAACAATGCAAAAAAAGGTTATACACTTGGCACGATAGAAATAATAATAAATAACAAATATTGATGGACTTGCAAATTTTTATCATGGATCTTTTCGAAATACATGGCTATTCAAAGAGGATCAAAACTGTAAAGCCTACCTGATTCAAAGCATCATCCGGCCTCTGTTAAAGTAATTATACGATTTTGGAATCGGGCTAGACAATAATGAACCTTTCACTGTAAGATGTTAATCTTATCTCTGCTTATCTTCCTTATAGCAAGTCTTTCTTTCGACAAAGTTACCTCTTCAGCATTCCAGTCTGTCTAGACATCATTTGCAGAAGTTTTATGTGTTTCAGTCTCTTTTTTCCAGCGTGTTAACATACTTATGGTGAATAATATAGGATAATCAAAGTTGAATGTCCTTCAACAGATCTGGACAAAGGAAGCTAAATATACATATTGACATCATTTTTTTATGTCTATCAAATAAGGACTTGGATCGAATCTTGAGGCAGTTGAGCCTTAGGAAGTGAATTCAGTATTGTGAAACTGTGCTTTGCACATTATTTCAAGGTCTACCATATGTTCCAGTATTCTGAGCAATCCATAACTCCCAGCATGCCCAAAACATGTTGTTGTGGATCGATTTCAAAAATCGATCTGCGTGACGCCGCCTCTGAATGTAGCTGATGGTTGAAATATCAGTATGTACAAATAAAGAGAATTAGTATAAAACAAGAAATCTCTTAAGTGACTTCGGGCAAAGCGGTTAGGCCGAAGTGGGTTACTCTATTCACACGAATTCTTGTTTTATTTTGTTTCTGTTGCAAAATTACTATTTTTGTGCAGATAGTATACGAATATGAAAAGAAACAAATCAAAGTTCCTTGTCTGAAAACCTAATTTGTTAAAAACTGTGAATTTACAAAAGCAACTACTATAATTTATAGATATCAGCGGCCTCACGAAGAATCTTCAGAATTTGGGAACGTTCATGGTTGATCAGTTCATAGGTATGAGATGTCAATTTAAAAATAGGTTTTCAATAATCCGTGATATGTATTCAATCTACACTGGGGTTTGAGCAAAGTGAATATTTTGCTTCTTTGTTTTTTGTTATCTACGTAACTGGTGGCTACAACTAAGAATCATTGATTATCTTGAAGATGGATTAATTAAGAATCATTTCAAATACTTCTCTCAATTCTGTTCTAATCAAGAATAGCAGAAAATTCGAGGTATTTTTGCTTTGCCTAGGGTCTCCCTTACTTAAGTATCTTTATGTCGACATTAATTCCAATCCTCAATCCATCATAATATTACTTAGGTAACTCTGATTCGGTAGCAAAGAACACATTACGATTATATACTACAGGCTCAAGGGGTTGGATTATAATATCGTAAGTGAACAATCTAATATTTACCTGGACTATCAGATTGGAGATAAGTGTGTGGGATTCGTCCGTGTGTAAAGCAAACACGTGCGTGCACAATGGGATAGGTGCTTAAGGAGAATGGCTTCAGAGGGTCCAGGCAGGGTGCGTGATGTCGTTTATATTTAGAGGCTATCACAGAGTGATATCACGTTGGTAAAGAAAGCAGCTTTTGGTTCATTACGACTTTCTGATTTCTCTGCCCCAATGCGCAGATCATTTGCGGCATTTCACCATTCAACACCTTGAGTAATGGAAGTTACAAATTAAATTAGAAAGGGCGTGTATGCTTCTACAAATCTTCCTACTTGGTGATATCTAAATACGTAAACAAATACTCAGCAGCGCAGTTCTTGAGAAATGTTCATGAAATGAGTTCATAAGGTAACACTACTGGGTCATATCACTACCTTCTTCAATAGTTAGCCAATAATCCAGCTCTGAGCAGCATCTGGGAAAGACATACAAGTAGCCTAATTGGACCGAAAATCTGATGACTCTTCGTCCAACAAAAAGTACAAAATACCGAATTAGAGATCTTTCCATTTATTTATCCTATACACCGAAGCAACCACGCAGGCAGAAGCCTAAATGCCAGGGCACCGCAGCTGCTCTGAGGATCCCAAAGATACTTTGTTAATTCGACTTCTGAAAAGCCCAAGGTTAGTAGAACTGGGAAAAGACTCTTCTTGTAGATTGTTCCACAATCTAGAGACCCTAGGGACAAAGGAGTGGTCGTATGGGCCCGTTTTGAATGTACGAAGTTCGGAGAGCTTTGAGAAGTAAAGCCCATTGGTGTACCCGTGGAAGAGCGCTAGATCGCCGAAGGCTCCTGTTAGAGAAGAGTCATCGATGAGTCGGACAGCCCTCCTCTGAACTGCATCGAGCATGGATGATGTAGTCGGGGCGGCCGCATACCAAATATGTGAGTAAAGCTAAGCCTTATCTGAGCCTTGTATAGAGTGAGGAGAAAAGTACTTCTTAGGCCCAAACAAATAGCCTAGTTTTTTCCCACCACTGCCGCTATTAACGAGATGTGTTCGTGCCAGGTCAAGTCTTCGTTGATCTGGATTCGGACCAGCTGAAATAAACGGACAAACCTAGGACGCTCTTTGTTCCTCAAGGTCAGTACTGTGCTTTGGAAGCATTAAACTGTTGTTTGTCGCATCCCCAAGCAGTGATAACCTCCAGGACTCTCGTCAGACAAGAAGTCGCTGCTAGTCTTCTTTTTTCCAGCTCACTGGTGGAGGCCTAAAATCAGTCGCACGTGATGTTCTGTATTTCTGGCGTGGTTGTATGTTCCTTGGTTAATAGAACCAGTTATTTTTCGCACATTGATCTTTAATTCCACGTTATGGTCTACAAACGCTATTATATGTCTCTATCCAACAACCTTTTTCTTTAAACAACTTATCAGCAATATTCTACTCATGTTGCTGCATTTATACTGTTAGTGACTTTTGATTGAGCGAAATGAGGCTGTAGGAAACAATCAACAATGTAGCGTTAAGGCGGAAGTGGGAGCATTTTGTTTAGCTCCATATTTTTGGCCATTCAGTATGAAGATTTCTTTTGTTTTATTTTATGACTGCTTCCAAATGATCACTGTATTTCTCATTCATATTTGTTGTCCATCATTGTCGGCTATTTTTGGGACTCAGTCAACATTTTGAGGTAGGTTGTACGTTTAAATTTAAAAGCTCTGAGAGATTCTTGAAAGCCGATATATTTAGTCTGGAACTACGTAAATGTACGCGAAGTGTTTTCTTAAAGAACATTCAGCCACTAAGTTGTGTTCCGAAGATTCATTTATCAGCGTGAGTTGTGGATGTTCAGCTTCTCGAGGTTGCTGAACGGCCAAAGTGCTTACAAAAAAAAACTGTCAGAGTGTAAGGAATATCTTTTTGCAAGGTCAGCCTTTTTCTTACGAATATTGGTTTGCTTATTTAGTCTGTAACGTAATTTGTTACAGAAATCTTCGTATTTGGTAGAACTGTGTTTTTGAAATAAAATGCCGTAAACTGACACCAACTGATTCTTTTCACAGATTCATATAAATTTTTTTTATAGAAAGTGCATTTTTTCTATGAGTAGGTTCATTCACACAAGGATGGGTCTTTGGATATAATCGACAGAGGAGAAGTTAATGTCATTTGTCTTTTCTCAAGTAAGGAGTTGGTCCAAAGTGTTGCTTCAGGTAGGTTTATTTTTCTGACTAATATTCACAGCCATCAATTCACTTACTAGATTCTTCCAACGTATCTCTTCAAGAGCATGTCCAAGATTAACATGACGTGGCAAGCTAGTGTCTTAACACACAGTGCCCAATGTTTTGGGCACCGTGTGTCACGTTACAGGCGGACCATTATCATGTTGTTTTACACAAAATGTGTTTCCACACTCACAATACCTTGAATTACCTGAGTAGAGGTCACATTCTTTTCTTGCTGATATTTTATCACGGTTGACTGCTTAATAGGACCCATTTCCATCAAATTTCTTGTCACGCATGAGCCGAGCAGCAAATCTCGAAACGGTTTGACAAATTAACTTTATGTTTTGTTGAGGAAACTTACCTGGAAGACCTGTTTTACTATCAACAACAATAACCAAATAAGCAAAGATGTCAGGTACAGAGCAAAGGAATCAACCTTTGTACTTAGCCGTGCTACCCGTAAATCTGTTTGCCAACTCTGACCCGGAACAGATACTCCAAATACTTCTTTCTCCATATATTTTTGAGGTGTAAGTATTTTCGGCTTACAACGATGATGCCTTAGTTGGTAATTTAAGTTAAAGCTGTGTTTCTTTTTAGTCGCTCAATGTAAGGAAGACCTAACGAGGCCAGAGAAGAAAAAAAAATGTGCAATCAATAAACTCGGTCGACTTTAGGAACGAACGGATGAACGAGAAAGTCCGGGAGCAGGTCGGTCGCTTCGGATGGCGAAACTTTGCGCTGGACGCTCCGGTGTGCCCTTCCAGTTGATGGATGGACTTGGATGTGTACACACATTAACCGTTGACCTGCCTACCAAAAACGCTGCTGTCGCGTAACGCAATACCTGAGCTTAATATATCGCTTTTTGACGTTGACGTTGTGAGTGCTATTAGTTGCCCGCCTCTAGCTATGAGGAAAATTTTTGTTTTATCAAGACTTAAACATTTCAATTTTCACCATTTGATTTTTTTGTTGAATAGCTGGATGCAACCCAGCCTCTGCCATTTGTGGACCCGATTAGTTTGCGAACATCCATAATTAAGCATCTCATCCTACCCGATGTTATTTTAATGAAAACTCAAATTTCTGTTGGTTGGCTACTTGGGATTTCAAATGGTATTATTGTAATTATTTTTTGTATTGTATTGTATTGACGTCAAAGGATAATTTATATTCAATTTATTAATATACTCAGTGACACTAAAATTGTTACACCTAGAAAAAATAAATTCTTTAACTTGATTTTTGGCATTGGGGTAGAATGAAACATGTTCACGAAATTTTATTGATAAGTAATAAGAAAAAAAATTAATAAACACTGAACACTGAATATGACATTATGCCATTCTGCCTCCCAATGTTGCCGTTCTCTGCTCCAGTTCAAACGTTGAGGATAGTGGTCCGCAATTAGAGGTAGAACTAACTGTGGACGGTATAAAAATGTCTAACAGCTCTAATGCGGCGATAGAGTGTACATATATACGTAGTAACAGGTCTACCTTGTTCTCCAAACCACTGGTCAGCATCTCTCGCGTAGTAGCAAAACGGTCTCGTAGGGCTAGCTGTGCGAAGCGCCTATCTTGACGCTCTGTGGTATGCCTCGGTGGACCAGTTGGCCCTCTTCGTGTTCCTCTACCTTCTTCTATCCACAAATGACACACATGCATGACCGTCATTGCAGTACAATTAACACGGCGGCAATTTTGTGATAGGACAAACCAACATCTCGGTAGGCAATAATTCCACCCCTGTCAATGTCGCTAGCATGGTGATAGCTGGACGTCTTCGAACTCGAGGCATTTTGTTTTGCTTAACACTAGTAAGTGAAACGGCAATAATTAAAAATATATGTAAACGTCACCCCTCAGAAACTGCTTTCTTCACAATAATTGAGAGATGACATTTTAACAAAGGTAAACAAAAATAGAGCCTAGTCGCCAAATCCATTTTATGAATTCTGAATGTCTGAAGTGGCCCCAACCCAGTTCAGTGTGATGTGGCGAAGTATTATGTTGTTGCAGAAAAACACTCAGAATGTCATCGCTAACAACATCATTTTTTTCTTAAAATTGGGAAAATTTTAGAGAAAAACCGTTCTCACGTCTGACTTTGGTACCCTGTAGTATGAGAGAATCAAGTATGATCGTCCTGCCAAAGGGTCGAAAGTGTCGTTCTTTACGGAAATCAGCTCAGCTTAGCATTTGAGGCACTCTCAGCGGAAATATTAAGCATTTATGTCCTGCGGCCTTGGTGTGCATGCGATATGGATGAGGCACCAGATCCTTCTCCACTGATACCGCTTAGACTGGATGAGTATGGCGTGTTGACTACAATCAGATTGGAATAAAAGCTGTTTCTCATCTGTTGCATTATTAGGTGAGGAACCTAAAAGGCCTAACAGTCGGTTGCGTAAAAAATGCAGACCTATCGCTTACTCTTATTTTTGATTAGTATGCTCTCTATTTTGATGTAGGTGTAAATAAGACAAATATTTGCTGCAGCACTATAATACTTCAGCACATGACATGCGACCAGATCGAGAACATTTTATTCTCAAACATTCAACTTTCATAAAGGATGATCTGGTTTCAAGGCCTTATTTTATTGCCATCCCAATTTTTTAATTGAAGTTGCTTTAGAAAGTTTGTATACCAAGACATGCTGACCACGGTAACAAAATTGAATTCCCGAATTCAGCCAGCATGCTGTTGTTATGAAGATATGTTTTATGAGAAAAACTTAAGGCGTGTATAACATTAAATTATATGCTTAAATTCAACATTCATTATTATCAATCCTGTCCTTTTTTTTGTCCGAGCAATAAAATGCCAATTTTTGATATTTGCGTTGACTGGCGCTCCTCTATTGACTGCAATTAGAAAAATATTAGGATAGTGCGAATAATAATAATGCCATTTAAAAAATGTTTGATTGATTGCTTCCTTGTGTCAAAGTCAGACATGACACGAGTTTTCATTTAAATTCAGACTTTGGTATGATTTTCAAATGAGTTTCTTGCTGCCTTAAGAGAAAACAATACTGGATAGAATGAGATGTTCAATTATAAGTGTTCTAAAACAACCCGAGTCCAAAAATGTTATTATTTGTGGAAACAGCATATGATTAACTGAACGTAATTCAGTTTTTCAACAACAAAAAAATAAATGCTGGAAATCTCTGAAACTTTAAGTCTTGATGGAACAAAATTTTATCATATAGTACGTCATGACGTAACTTATTAGCAGCTGCAGGACTATCCTTCAATTGCTGGACAACCTGTATACAGTGCTACCCAGAAAGGTATTCCCCGATTCTTATCTTTCGAATGAGCTAAGTAACCAAGTCGAATATTGGAGTG
This sequence comes from Acanthoscelides obtectus, assembly GCA_963669975.1. NCBI lineage: Eukaryota > Metazoa > Arthropoda > Insecta > Coleoptera > Chrysomelidae > Acanthoscelides > Acanthoscelides obtectus. Next base: position 48,907,957 of record CAVLJG010000004.1, read on the forward strand.
AAGAAGTTGATTAAATATGGAAGGTGGGCCAAGTGATATTTTATTTTGAAGTTGCTCATTGGTGCTTTATAACATTAGAAAACAAAACCATCTTTTTTCGGAATAATTGGCTGGCAGGCTGTCAAAATTGAGCATTTTTTAAGTTTAAATCTCATGAAATACCAGAACCAGTCATCAAAACGTATGCCATATCACTATTTTCATCTAACAGAGATCTATTCAAACATGTGACAAACTATGGAATGCTACACTTGAAGAGTTATCAAGATATGTCAATTTTATCCAAAAAACTGTTCCAATATGATGCCCAGTCGCCATCTCGCAATTTTCGACTGTTACTTTCTCGTTAAAACAATATGTATTAATTTCATCAGCACGCATTTTAGCTAGCATACTTGCCATGCTCTAAATAAGTTTCTGAAAAACACTGTATATTGTGGTTGTGGGGTTTCACACCACCTTAATGAACGGTTGCACTAATAAGGAGTAAATAGGCTAGTTTGGCTGAACTCGCAGTTGTTAACCCGCTTAAAAAATTGATATCACCTCATCTGAGATAGTTGAAGTCTTCTTGGAGTCCGTTTCTAGACTTAGGGCTCTTTGCTGCCGCCAACTCTTTTTTCACTCGTCGATCTCAAAGCGACTACTCCAAATAGAGTGGCACTTAGTGTGGTTACTCCAAATAAGGTGGCACTAGCAAAGCTACCCTCAGAAAGTTGTTGAAGTGAGTACTTCATACTGCGGGTTTTATGGCAATCTTACAAATATTGCGGCTCCAGTGATATTTGTAGCCTCTCGCAAGAACCACGCCACGAGAGGGCTATAGCAATACCATTCTTTTGTGGTCTGTGCACGGGTATTCAGAGCAAACTCATTTGGTGATATCAGCTTTATCCATTTTGAGGTATTATAACATACATTGTTGACGTTAACTTTGACTCGTTTATTTTTCAAGGTTCTACATTCTTACATGCTCTCTACCTTATAATGGTCATTAATTTCAAATCTACTTTTTAATGATGCTTGCTCGTTCATTTTCGGATATAATACATTGTTACGTGTTATCTGTCTTGTAACGATATTGACCCATTAAATCTTGAATCACATTTTTATTTATTTATTTATTTATTTATTTATTGAAATCCACCACCAACACTGTTAACCAATTACTGGTGGCAAAACAACAATAGAAATAGTAAAAAAACATATAAAAATACAACGAAAACTAAAAACTAAATCATTTCACTGCAAACTCTCTTAATATTCGAAATACTTGTGTTGAACAAATCAAATGTACTCTGTAGACTATTATAACATGAACACATCGAGTACAAAGGTGAGTGCAACAGTAAGCTAGTTCGTGGGGTAGGTAGGTAGAAAGTGAGTGTATTTGCGAGTAACAAATTTTGGAGCATTAAATTTAATCTCTGCTAGAAATGATGGACAATCATAACTGCTATGCACTACTTTATGCAGGAATATTAGCGAGTGAATCTTTCTTCTGTTATCAAGACTGATAAACTTGTGCTTACGTAACAGGTCTTCCTGTGGGACCCCAATGGGTGGGTACGTACCGTCAATTTTGAATGAAAGAAATTTCAGAAATTTCCGCTGAATCTTCTCCAGAGAGCCACAAGTTGTAACATAGCATGGATTCCATATTAACCGTCCATATTTTAATTTAGACAGTATGAATGAATTATAAAGCATAATCATGGCATCTTTGTTACTTAATTCCTTTGAGTTACGTATTACAAATCCTAATAATCTGTTGACAGCATTAATAAGGTACTCAATATGAGGATTGAAGCTAAGTGACATGTCAAAAATCATACCCAGGTCCTTGCATTCTTGTACTCTCAGCAGAGAATGATTGCCAATTCTGTAGTCAAATGCAATAATATCTAGCTTTCTGGTGTAAGACATAACACTACATTTACTGTAGTTAATTGGAAGTCGATTTACAGCACACCATTTAACTATTTTGGCTAGGTCTTTTTGTAAGTGAGCACAGTCAGTGCTGCAGTCGACATTGGAAAAAAATTTCAGATCATCAGCATAGATTAAGTGGCTGCTATCGATGTCGCTAACAATATCGTTTATGAACAGTATGAAAAGCAAAGGACCTAAGCAGGAGCCTTGGGGTACCCCTGAGGTTGGGAAGAATTCAATGGATTTGACACCCTCGTATTCAACATACTGCTTTCTTCCTGATAGATATGACTTAAGAAAGGATAACAGCTTGGGGGAGAATCCAAAATAGCTCAGCTTCGTTAACAGAATACAGTGATCAAGTTTGTCAAATGCTTTACTAAAATCTGTATAAATTACATCCACCTGCCTATTAGCATCTAATGCAGAGGAGACTGTCTGAGTAAAACAGGCTAGGTTAGTTATGGTTGATCTACCCGTCATAAAGCCATGCTGAGTAGTACTTATTTGGGAATGTGTATTGTGGTATAGGAAATTAAGAAGCAAAGTTTCTAAGGCCTTCGAAAAGATACATACTAGGGTTATCGGTCTATAATTTTCAACCTGTAGTCTATCAGCCTTCTTGAAAATGGGACGCACCTTTGATTCGCCCCAAATTTCAGGAAACGTGTCAGTCTTTAAACATAGGTTGAAGATCTTTGTCAAGGGATGAGCTAAGACGTAGGCACAGTCACGCACTAAAAATGATGGAATTCCATCGGGTCCGGAAGTAAATTTATTTTTCATTTGCCTTAACACTGTAAAAACTTCTTCTTCGGAAAAGCTGTGAAGTATTATGTTAGTATGCAAGTCCGAAATATTGATATCAGTTGCGTGCGAGGGCATAGTATATACAGATTGAAAAAATAGCGCAAAAGCATTAGCAATTTCATTGGGTTTGTCATACTGCTTACCATTATAGTTTACTTGGCTGATTGTGGAATTTTGTCCCCTTTTATTACAGATAAATGACCAGAAATTGTTCGGATCCTGAGATAGGCTACTTTGGATAACTACTAGATATTTTTGATATGCGTTACGCTCATCGCTCATCGAAGCTAAGTCGTTTGTTTTTGGATGTTTTATATTGTTACTTGTTATTTACCTTATAGTGATACTGACACATTAATTTCGGATCTACTCTGATGGCTAAAGCCCGTTCACTTTTGGATATTATACATTGTTAGATGTTATTTACCTCAAAATGATACTCACTCAACAATTTCTTATCTAATTTATAGTGACGCGAACTCGTTCATTTTTGGTTGTCATACAATGTTACCTTATCCTTATCTATCCGACCTTATCTACCTTACAGTGATATTAACTCATTCAATCATGGTACTCATTATAGTGACACTGACTGGACCTTCTATTTTTGTATTTTCTGCATCACTATACGGTATCTACCTTAGAATTAGGTGACATTCTCTCGAATGGCTAGAGGACACAAGAAATACAGTCAACACACAATTGAAATGTGCTACCAGGCATCGTTGCTCAAATAAATGCTCCTGAAGGATGCTCCTGGTCTAGAAAATAATTTTTGAACGACAATATGGTCCAACGAAATTTTGATAGTGTAGTAATAATTTCGGTACTTTGTACTATGCACCAGCTACAATAGGCACTACCTGTGTGTTGCCTAAAAGTATATGCTTTTGATGTGGTGCAACAAATTCAAATGAGTTAGAAGGAGCCAAGTCTGTATGTTAACGTGTCGTTGTTCGTTGGCCAAAATTACATAAATCTGGCATGCTTCAGGTCGATTTGCCTACAAATACCCAACAAAGTGACAAGCTAATACATCGATGCACATGGTTTTATCTGGAAAAAGTTCTAGTTAGTATCCATTGTATTGGTTGTAGTTTGTTGAAAATGACGTGACAATCATAGCTGTTACATCGTTGCCACTATCTGACCTATAAATTTGGAGTGAATAAATCAATCTGATATTCATAGATTTCTTTGAAATGTCTCAGCTTTCTTGACGGAAAGGAATATGAAATTAGTATTGATCACGGGATAGTAAAGACCTTTCCTTCGAACCCTTGAATTCAAAGTAAAAACAGATAAAAGTCAAAGTCGAAGCACTTCGGTTAATCCTGATCAGTGTCCAAGTATACATCAAAAATTTTGGTTTGTCTCCAATGTTTTGCATGTTCTAATGTTTTGTTCTGTATAACATTGAACAAAACAAATGGAATGAAACAAACCAAAACTACAGCAGAACTGACTAGGTAAAAGCCCAACGTTGCAACATTCACAATTCAATACTCCCGTAACTGCAATTTCAGTACTGGTGTTGATGCAATATATTTACCTTGGCAGTTAGGTAGTATTGAATTGAGGGTACGACCTACCGCAAGAAAAATCCCCTTTTATTTACCTTTAACTGATTTTGCAAAAACCTTCACCAATGTCTGTTAATGTCTAGAACACTAGAACACTAGAAATATATTTTTGCAGAAAAGTATAACTTCATTATCTAGGTCGAATTTGTTCATCTGATGCGTTTGACATAATGTAGCGTTACTCCAGATATAGCACTTGCAGAGGCCATTCTCAGTTTCTGAGGCCTAAACTGTGATTTCGATATTATAGCCGTAACAAGACACCACATCGTACAGTATTGAGACAAAAACCATTTGCATTTAAACTATATCAAAATAATGATAACATAATATTATCGGTGTATGACAAACAATTTTTCAAATCAGAATTAACAACTCTATTTACGTCGACTTAAAACATAAGGTTGATGATTGGGACTAGGGATGAAACGACACGTTGAATTCTAATCATGCCAACTTGTAGAGGAAAAAAGTCGCAATGCTACTGTGCAAATTATGTTTAAATGGTATTTAAAATAAAGTCATGCAATACTCCGAATTGTTACAGTTTCCAAACGCAATTCTTAGTCACCCAAATGCGTAATGTTTTCATCTAATCGACTCCATATCACTTACCGTTTTCAAAATCCTAATCAAGTCTAATTTGAAGCAACCGATATAGTGTATTGGTTCTATGCGACGTTGACCTGATAAAGCGGCTCTCTATATCTGTGCTAATCAGTTACTCTCTATGTATGTATATTCAATCTGTCATTATCGTGCTTAAAATCTATATTTTCAACGTGAAACAGAAAAAGTGGCAACGCCGAGCTTGAATCTTAATTACCATTCATCAAATATTTTTCCTTGACGGGTAATTACAAACTGTGAGCTGCGGCAAATCTACATTTGCGTTTCGCTATTGTGTCCGATTTGCATATTACTGAGCACCGTATCTTTTGATCATCCACCTACTGATGGTTTGTTCGTACAGTAGTCGGTAACTTGTCGGTGACGGTAAAAATCAGAGTCAGAGAGATGTTACCTGTTCGTACAGTTTCTGACTGTTTGCCAACAGCTAATCCGCTGTTCGTACAGAACCTTCTGAGGACACCAGTCAACCAGCGACTATAGGTATCAGATGGTGTCGATACCATCCTGATGACTAAAATTGCTTCGCAAGAGGCATTTAAGGTTCGATTACTCTTCTCTAATGGACGGTCTGGGGACAACTTCGCGCCGACGGGCCGTTGGCGATCTAGCTACGCCAACGGCGCGCGATGTGCCTGCCTGACTTCGGCCTCCTATCGTAACCGTGTCAAACTTCGTACATCTAGAACTGGCCGATAAGACCGCTCCTTTGTCCCGAGGGTGTCGAGATCGTATAACAATCTACATGAGGAGCTTTTCCCAGTTCTAATAACCTTAGGCAGTTCAAAAATAGGAATAACAAAGTTTCTTTAAGCTCCTCAAAGCAGCCACGGTGCACTGGCATGTAGCGTTCACCTGCGCGACTGCTTCGGTGTAACAAAAACTGAGCGATATACCAAGAAGATGAAGACCTTGAAGATCTACTGAGGAGAGAATGAAATCCAAAAACCGGAATTTTGTAGAGTTTTTGTAACATTTTCGGGTGAGCAAGTGACAGAAGAAATTTTAATGAAATCCCATTTGAAATATCAGCCAGCCTCAAAGTGCTTTGTGCTCAATATTTTGTTTATTGACTCGGTAATGGCAAAATGAAGATTATGAATACAGTATGAAAGATCCGAACAATAGAGGACATAACTTTCAAGAACCATAATTAATACGATTTTTGTGATCACTTTGAAAATTTTTGTTACAGTTGCAAAATGCGAAATTACGCGATTTAAGTCTTACTTCTATGTATTTTCGTAGTCTCAGTTCTTTCTGTCCATGTTGGTAACTCTGTGAAACTTATAGCTATGTAAGCAGATCTTGATAATTGTAGTTACGTTCAGCTGTTTTAGCTTTTTAGTGTATAACACCCTCTATTATTCAAAGACGTTATTAAATCCTTGCAGTATTTTGACTTCTTTCTTCCAGTGAGAGTTTGCATATACAGGGTGTTTCTAAGTTGGCACTCACCATTGGGATCTTGGAAACTGTAAGGGATACGAAGTCGCTTAAATGGGGTAGTTAACAAAATGACACTTAAAAAGTTTCTAAATTCAAACTACATACTTCCGCAGACTGGCGGAAAAACTGAATTTTTCCGAAATTGTTTTGACTTTTTTCTGACTTTATTTATATTGGGATATTATAATAAATTGCACATCAACGTCGCCACGGTCTCTCCTCTACAAGAAGGCATAATCAGAATTTCTATATGACGGTTCGTCTCTTGTCCTTAGCATCAACTTTATTATTTCTCAAGGACGCTATATTGCATTTCTGCACAGATGAATAGAGTTTTTAATTTTGTTAAAAAAAAAAATAAAAAATGTTTAGGTAGTATCACTAAATTTATCCCAAAATCGCTCTATTTTTCCTGACTTTATTTGACATGGGATTTCAAAATAAATTGCATATATATTGCCATATAAGGAAATAAAAAGGTATGATAAAACCTGAATAGGAAATGAAAATTTTATTGATGGTTATAACAATAATTACTATAAATACGCTGAGGCCCTCACAGTCTTCCAAACTCTGTTGCTATGCAAACAAATGAAATCTGATAATTTCATGGCCTTTCTAGGAACTTCTGGAATAACTAAGGTTTTGCAGTGTCAGTGTATAACATATACATTTTTGAAATCAGAATAAAAATTCGATTTATGTGTGTAAGGATACAATATGGCGTCTACAAGAAAAAATTAAGTTGATGCTGGAGGACAAGGGACGAAACGTCATATTGAAATTCTAATTGTGCCGTCTCGTAGAGGAGAAAATTTGTCAGAGTTGATGTGCAATTTATTTCCCCCACCATAAATAAAGTCAGGAGAAGATTAAAACCATTTTGTGAAATTTCGTTTTTTACGTTTCTTTCCGGAAGTACTTTTAATTTCAAAACGTTCTAAGCGACATTTTGCTGATTATCTCAATAGGCAACTTTGCCCCTATTTAAGCGACTTCGTATCCTTAAAGTTGGTGAGGGTCGAATTTAAAATACTCTGTATAGGAAAAATATTATTTTCGCCTTAGCACAAACAGTCGGCCACTCCCTCTCCGTTGGCACCAGTGAAAAATCTCCAGATTTCGTTATTTTGTTTTTTTTTCATCAGCTTTGGGTTGGACTTACATAGCTTGAATATATAAATATTGTTTGTGCATACACTTCGATGGAACAAAAACCCTACTATCTGAGTTTTATTAAAAGCCATTCACAATATTTTGTACATTTCTCATGCATAATCACTGCAGACGTTTATTCAGAATTCTTACTATGTATTTACTTCTTCAACTTGTCATTCGATGTGTGGAATTATATTTCTTTGAATTTATGCTTATACTTTTTATATGAGAATTGAATGGGAATTACTGAGTAAATCTACTTGACATTTTTAGGTGTTGTTATTTTTTCTAGAAAATGTCCATGTTTTTATCTCTATAGAAAAATTTGGGTACATTGGGGCAGTTCGACGAAAAATCCTAGATCATTCTGTTTTACAGCAAATGAACATACCCCAACTTTTCCAAAATTTTCTACTTGTACTGTCTATTGTACTTGGTTTTGAGCTCTGACAATTCACTGTCAAATTAGCTGCTGACTAATTTGACAGTCATCAAACAGTCAGAAGTTTCGGTACGAAGAGCGGATTACTTCTCGGTCATTGGTCTTACCTCCCTCAGCCAACTCGTAATGTTCTCATGAACGCAGTCAATACAGTCAGCGACGTGTCAGTGACAGCTAACTGCGTAAACTAGGTCATGACTTGTCGCCGAGTATCAGTTTGCTGATTGCCAGCAAACATACTGTTCGAACAAAACACATGTCGAAAAAACAGGCAGTACTTTAGTTTTTGTGAGCCGTTTTCCTATGGCTGCTGGTTCGAGTATTGTGGTATTTTGTGATGGTATATAACATTAGGTTTTGCACACCTTGTTCAAAAATTTGTTTGATCCTGTCTTTCGAATCCTACTTCCATACTTCCTTGAAAAATATCGATGCGGCTAGTTCCAAATCTTGTATCCACAATTAAGTTATACGTATAGAATGTGCTGCCCGTGAGCCTCTAAATTTTTATAAAAACTTTTCCCGGACAACGACTTTTAATAACTTCTCGACTAAACGTGTTTATTTATTTCTTGGATATGTGGAAACATATTTAAGATTGTTCAGAAAATTTTATTCGGCTCACTCACTCCGCCTGCTTACCGCTTTACAGGTGTCAATCAACTCGCAGTGCCTGATTGGCTGCTAAGTGAATTCAGTTAATTTTTAGAAGTTTGGATATGCTTAGTTTTAGAACAGCACTGTGGTAAGCTTTGGCCCTAATAAAGATGATTATTAAGAGCCAAGGTCGTATGAGGAAAAAATAGTGTTCACACAGTTACATCGACAACCTCAAATTGATGCCAGATGCAATTCCCAACAGCAACCTAGTGTGATGCCTAGAGTTGAACTAAATATATGATCAAAACAAAATCTTCAAGTGCAAGCATCCACCTGACCTTCAAAAGTGTAGTGATTGACAGAGTGTATACGTACAGATATTTGTGTACAAGGACATCAGACATCTCCAGACCAAAGGAATAATAACGGGTATCCACGTGCTTCATTTGTCAATCTGAATAAGTTCTTGTGTTGTCGGGACTCAAAGCTTACTCTACGTCTAAGGATGTTACGTGTTGACTGCTTTTTTATCATACAGGCGTAGGCTTTAATGCAAATACACCTTGATAGGTTGGTAGCCTTCGGGTTTTGATATTTCAAGAATATCTTCAGTAGGTAGTGTCAGACGTGGTGGTGATCCAAAGAATTGGAAATAAACCTCAAGTACTATAGACCATCAAATTAAAATACTTGGGGCGCATTTTTTTATACTCCAACTACTACGAAGGCCTAAGGCCTAAACACCCATTGGGTACCGTAGGGCTATAGGGGGATACAGGGGAAAGGCGGAACGCCACACGGACTCTGGCGAGGGAACACGTGTGCATGCAACATGCACACATTTTGGCTCCGCCTACGAGATCCGCCGGGTGGTACCTCCACGTTCGACAGTCAGAGACCGTCTACCACCTACGGACAATCACAACATCTATAGCCAAGAGAAAAATGTCTCCTGGGACGGGACTCGAACCCGCACAGCGCACGGCGACTGATCAGGAGACCGAAGAGTCTACTACTGCGGCCACCGCTGCTGCCTGATGATGCAATGTAAAATAAACCCGGAGCAAACAAAATGTGGGAAAATATCCTGACTAAAGAATTTAAGAGGGTGGTTCGGATGCAGCAGTGCAATGCTATTTAGAGCTGAGCTTCATAAAATTCGCGTAGCCATTATGGTTTTCAACATCTCATAGAAGATAGAACTGGAAGAAGATGGAGCTGAGCAACACCTTTTGAAAATTTGTTAGGTCAAACAGATTTGATGGTTGCAAGCCACTGGAAAAATCAGTTTCATGTAGATCTCATTAAACAATGACTTTTTGGTTTAGTTAAAGGTCCGTCAATTTTCAATGGAAGCCATGCAGACCATCAACGTTATAACCTTGTCTGCACTTTCTAAGAAATATTTTACGACATACTCTAATAAACCTTACGGCTGTAGCGGCATTTTCCACATAAAAGTCATGTAAGTACGTCAACTTTCCAACAGAATTCAGAGGAAAGGACGAAAAAGAAGGATTCTATTTGGCTGAACGTTCTATGGCATTTTATACCGTCCTTTGCGGTAGAGCTGCATACGAAGTAAGGATATATCAGGATAAGAGAGCGTTATATGAATAAACTTCGGGAATTTTAATCAAAAACTGAAAATTTATGGTGCCACATAAAAATGAAAAACTCTTACATAAATGTCGAGATGAAACTCTACGTTGGGAATTATTTCGCATTAGTAGGAACACGTCGGACTGAAAACGAATTGCTCCCGTTTCGATGGTATATATTGTTTAGAGTGGAAGTTATTCCTTTTGATGGAGGTTTTCAGTAAATTTTAAAAGTTATGCTGTATTTTTCTCGTTCTTCATATTTTATCTGGCATTGGAGCTGTTGACTGAAACAATTTTTAAAACTATAGCACAGTCCATGCAACATACATTAGATTTAAAACAAGACTGGCTACTTCAGTAGTAGAAGAGGTCAAAATAGCAAAAAATGTAATTGCCTGATTATGTCATATCAGCTCTCGATAGGAGACGAGGCACCATTTCATCCTCTTAAATCTCATAAAGAATATCGTGCGTCACTTTCGAGATGACTTTATATGCACCCTACTACTCTCGTAAATGAAATATCAAAATTTGACAGGCTAGAGCAGAACCAACTCGGCTTCAATCATAAGCGCACGAGGATGAATCTCAAGGTCAAGATAGCTTGGAACTAATTATGCCGAATATCCAGTTACATAATAATGATAATAATAATAATGATAATAAT